>LNAC01000005.1:7098052-7192209 GCA_002007465.1 Ailurus styani | reverse complement strand
AAAAAAAAAAAAAAAAGAAGGAACACTGAGGAGCACATGTGAGTTAGCTTGGGCTGACCATTTAATTTCCCACGTGCAGCTCTAAGGAATCTCTTGGAGCTGCAAGAAGGGTGACGTTTGAGCCTCTGGTAGCCACGTAAGTCAGCCTCTGCACCCTCTCCCCCACGTTTGTGGGTCTTTTTCATCACTGAGCTGTGGAGCAGTGGGAAGGAGAGCTCAGGCATTCCCTGGCCCCACCGCCTCTCCGCAGCGCCCTTGATGGGTTTAATGAGGCGGAACACCGTGAAGGGGATGTGAACTGGTCCAAATGATTGATGAAGCCAGGGGCAAAGCCCAGGCGTTTTCAGATAAAGCCCCATACAGCCCATGATAAAGGCAGGATAGTGGCAGGGCTGGGCGCCTTCAAAAGCTGTGGCTCAAATGCATTGAGAGGAAACAGGGAGGGTAGGTGCTCTGTTGTTACCTAATCAGTTCATGCACTAAGCCACCAGCCGCAGAGAGCAGAGGAGGGCTGCAGAGGAAGCGGGGAGGGTGAAAGGCGAATCTCCGTTTTCTTTCACACACACACACACACACACACACACACACACACACACACACACACACACACACACACATCCCCCAAGGCTGCCTCTCTTTCTCCCTTAGCAAAGGCTAGATCAGCCTCAGCTTCTGCAGATGTCTGGGTACTCAGGGTGAGCCTAGGGTATTCCCTTCCACCGGGCATAGGGAGAGGGAGCAAAGAAAGACCCGGGAGAGTAGCTGGTCCATCCTTGGGAGGTCTTACTTAGTGTCAGGGCAGCTTCTGGTTCCATTCCTAGGTCTGAGAAGGTAATTATCAAAGCAGCAGGTTCTAGTCACTGAAAGCAAGGGAAGGAGAGCCCAAAAAGTCCCAAACACACTCAGGAATTGGAATGAAAAAAAAAAAGTCTTCTATTTTTCTGTTATATTATAATAGTGTAAAAACAAAACCAGTGGGGGTTTTTTTGTATACCTTTATTTTCTCAAGGATGGTGTCCTGCAGCTCTTACAACAAACAAAGAAGGTAGCAGCCATTTGACCAGAGTTGTTTTTGAGCGAACAATGATTGGAGAAGGAGTAGGTGCAAAATGTCATAAATGTGCTCATGGCAGGTGACGCTGTCCAGTTAAGCTGCTTAGGCTCACTAAGAAACTGAGTGAGAGTTCCTTCCCGGGCCTCTAGGGAGGCTGGGCAGACAGTGTCTTTCCACAACACATGCCAATGCATGAGCACTTATTGGTATGGAAGTGTCAGGGAACGCTGGCATTCATGTAATAAAAGTTTTGGTTTGGGGCGCCTGGGTGCCTCAGTCGGTTAGGCGTTTGTCTTCGGCTCAGGTCATGATCCCAGAGTTCTCCAATCAAGTCCAGAGTCGGGCTCCCTGCTCAGCGGGGAGCCTGCTTCTCCCTCTGCCCTTCCCCCTACGCCTGCTCATGCTTGCGTGCTCCCTCTTCTCTCTCTGTCCCTCTCTCTCTGTCCCTCTCTCTGTAATAAATAAATAAAATCTTTACCAAAAAAAAAAAGTTTTGGTTTTTTAGTAGGGGCGTGCTTTTGACACAGTCGTTCGTAGATAACTTCTGCCTATAAGTTTTAATCACTGACTAAGATTTATCTTCAACTTCTCCTTCAATGGATGTAACTATATTTTATTATATTTTATGTTGAAAAGAGTACTCAAAATGGTGCTGGTACCCAGGAAGATTTGAGAGCCCTGTAGATGAGATGGGAAAGAAAGCCCCTCAACTTTCATTTTTAAAAGAAACTTGCCTAGGGGCGCCTGGGTGGCTCAGTGGGTTAAAGCCTCTGCCTTTGGCTCAGGTCATGATCTCAGGGTCCTGGGATCCAGCCCGGAGTCGGAGTCGTAGTTGTAGTCGTAGTAGGGCTCTCTGCTCAGCAGGGAGACTGCTTCTTTTCCTCTCTCTGCCTGCCTCTCTGCCTACTTGTAATCTCTCATTCTGCCAAATAAATAAGTAAAATCTTTAAAAAAAAAAGAAACTTGCCTGAACATTAGCCTTCTACTAACACAAAGCATTTGTAAAATAGGCTAATTTATTGTATGTTCACTACTTATGCCTCTCAAATACAGGTCATTCCTACTTCTTTTGTCCCTGAGCTTTCAACTTAGAAGGCAAACTCCTGGAGTATGGGTATCTGTCTATTGAATTATCATGTATTGCATTCCAAGGAGGTAGAACTTAATAAATGAATCATGTGAGTTTATTATTTAAAATAGATGAAAAATTATGGTTTAGCACCTTTACATGAGGAAAGGTATTTACAAATTAACCTTTTCTCTGCTTGTAAAGCAGTATGTAGTATTTTAAAAAGGTTTTTGAATATATTACTTTAACATTCTTTAGAAAAGAGAATTTTAGGACCAAATTTCTTAACAATATCCCCGGACTATTCCTTCAAAAACTTCCCTCAATTTATTGTGTTAAAGTAAATCCTTTTCTTTCTTTCTTGAGCTCCTATTATATGATCACAGAAATCTTTTGAGGAAGAAGATGAGACCCAGCCTGGAAATTCCAATCTGGAACACAATTAGGAGCTTGTTGGAAAGGAGATTGAAGAGAAACCATAATATCTTAAAAACAACATTGAACTGCAGTCTGGATCATCGACATAAAATCTTTGTGGCCACATTATTTCTCAAATCGGGTTCTAGAACTGAGATAGTTACCCATATAATTCAGCTGCATAGACATTTGGTGAGTGCACAAACTTGTCCCTGGAAGTAATTTTACACTGACCAGATAGTGTAAAGTGTACATATCTATGCACATTGAGAGGAAAAAAGGAAAGATTTCGAGCCCAAACTCTCTGATTCCACTAAGTTGATTTTGTTGATTAAATAATTGCTTAGCTCTCTCACCTTGCTTCTGAACAAAATAAACTGCAAGTTTTTCGGAATAAAAAGCCTATTGTGTATCTCTGGGTCCTTAATAACAATAGAAGCATCTAGTATTGTTACTCTAAGGATAGAGCAAATTGATTTTCCCAAAAGTGGGCCTAAATTTCTGGCTGCGGGTCCCGGGAGCTCTAAGGGTAGGGAACACCCACAGGTGTGGTGGGAGACCTGCAAACCATATGCTTACAGAAGTTCCTAGAGACAAAGCACTGTTAGTTTTTTATCCAATTATTTTCTAATGCATGTTGGAAATATGTATGCACCTTCAAGGTGGACTTTAATTAGCTGTTAGAGGAAAAGACTTTAATTTGCTGATATAAAAAAATCTCTTTTTGTCTTTTTTTATATTTTTAAGTTCTTACCATTTAACTTGATTTAAAAAAAATTACCAAGTCGGTTTTGTGCAGGTGAGTGAATCAGCACTTTTGTACCTTAAGTATTAAAAAGTAAAATGATCTTAAAGTAGGGAGAAGACACAGGAAGACATCCCAGCATTGAGTTAAGTATACATGATTATTTGTACTTAGAAACCGTTTTGTTGTAATCACAATAAAGATCTTAATTATGAGAAGAATTTCCTGAAAGTGAGGTGTTTTTTTTTTAAAAAACCTCTACCAGACATTGTAAAATATGTCTCTATTTCGTTTCTTCTCCCACTTTAATTCAAGTATTGTTTTCTCATTAAAAAAGAAAATAGTTGATTATTACCTCCTCATTTACTTTGTTTTAAGGAAGGTCAAGGGGATGAGTCTAAAATTGCATTAAAATTTTGCAGGGGCTGGATTTTTACTTAATTTTCTTTTCATGATAAATATTACTTTATTAGCTTGTCCAAGCATCATTATTGAGGTTATATACTTATTTGCATAGCTATTTTTTATGCTTCTAATTTTCCAGGAATATTTTATTAGCTTAAAAGTGCACAGTGAAAAATTTTGCTCTTCCTCTGAAAACTGGCTGGCTGTGGAATAAAAATGATGAAAGTTTTTATGTGCTTAGTCCTCACTGGATCCCTAGGGAAATCTGGAAAGAAATGACAAAATAACTAGCTATAGTGACTGAAAAATTGCATTTGTTCAAATGTAGGATGGAATTTCATAAACATTGGGATTCACGTAACTATTTATATGACTATAGAGTTTCATAAGCAGGAAGTATTGATGTTTGATATTTACATAGCTATGGTTTTGGTACATCTGTTTGATAGTGATGCAGGTGAATTTTGTTTGTATATTTAGATGAGGCTGTAGAGAGCTGCGTTCATACTCTTTTTATTTTTATTTCTTCCATCTTCTATGGTAAAAGCTGATCAAAACAAAGGAACCTCATGGCCTTAATTCAAGTCCAGATTCCTTAGACTTCTTGATAAAACTTTACGGTCACTAAGTTAAACACACCAGCAAGATAGAAGAGCGTCGTGGCTCTTAGGGTCCACTGTGTTTATCCGTTTCGCGAATAACAACATTTCTCCCCAGCTTCTAAAATATGCTTTCAAATTAGTTGATAAAAGAGATTAGTCATTAATACTGTTTTACAAAGACCTTAGCTATGTCGCTGTTTAACTATATCATTCATTCAAACCTAGAAGCTCCATGTTCATATGATTCATATTCTTCAGCCCAGATCAAGCTTGCCCCATATTTTCAAAGGCCCTCCGCCTATTTATGCTTTTGAAAAGCAATGTCATTCACAGTCGCATTTTCGAATATTCTAGGTAAATTTTGAGAGACTCTATTACATAGTTTTCCCACAGGTCTTTATAAACCACACTGTTTACCTCATTTTCTCCATAAACTGTGTTTGCAGTAGGTCCTCCCCTATCGATGAAAAATGTTTTCTGTATATATCCTGAGTCTTTCCTGTGCTTTTCATTATGTATTCCGGTTTAGGAATGTGTCTTTAAAATTTTAAACAGTTCTTCAAGAAAAGAAAAGTGCCCACTGGAAGTGAATAAAACACACAACAAAGATTAGCTGGGAAGTGTTCAGTGTGCCTTGTTTGCCTTGCTTTCTTCAGAAGCCACTCCTGTCAGTGGTCAGTTATAATAAAGGAAGAACAAAGTTCCTTGATGTGTACTGAAAAAAAGCTGCCTGCAGTTCCTTTCAATTGCTCTGTTGCCCAGGCCGGCCGGCCTCCAGCCAGAAGCCAGCAGGCAAAATTTAACAGCCACGCTTCGAAGTGTTAGTAGCAGCGATCAATGCGTCCATAACTCTTAGCCCCCTAGATATGGGGTCATCTTTCAATACTACCCCACTGTCATATACAACATTTGTCTTGTCCCACATTCAACTGATTGTGTCAAACTATGGAGGGACTATATAATACACATATACAATAGCACAATGAAAGCAATAATCTCCAACCCAGTTTCTTTATTTGTTTGAGTGCTATTACAAAGTTTCCTGCAGGAAGGAGAAGCTGGGGAGGCTGCGACATGGGCTAGCCCGGCAGTGGACCGCGAAGGAGTCGAAGCCCTGGAGGGCTGAAGGATAGAATGTAACCGCTCTAGCGTGAGCCCAGCATCCAGCTTTCCCATTTCTTTGGGAGCCGATTTGGTTTTCCTAAATTCTGGTAGTCACTACTTATATTATGTAGACTCTATTTTCTTTCCCACTTACAAAAGTATATTATGCTAATGCGTATATCTTATGGCCAGAAATGCAATAGGTTATATAAACAGCCACTGAGTCACCTTGATGTTTAAGTTCTACTGATTCTTTGACCAAAATGAATCCCATGTACAAAAGTACATCTCATTTTGTTGTAACTAAATCAGATTTATTTCCAAAATCATAGTGAGATATTGCAGGCATACTTGCCTAAGAGTTTTTTCAAGTGGGTTTTTCTATGGATAAAAGCCCTCGAGAAAATAAGTTGGCTTGGAGAAATGATTGCATTTTTCTTTTGAATATACACCTGCCATTACGAGTGAAATGTCAACAAGTCAATAGAGAGCATTTAATTATTTAGTCACTGGAAAGGTTGATGAGGCATTTAGATAGAATCCTGAATGACTGGATAAAATAATATTTGGAAGCACTGCACTCAATTTAGACATATTGCATGAAGCAGAGATTTATTATGCTAAATAATAGCAACAATTTAAAAGCCGTGATAAAACACCCTCGTGATTAGGATTTTTCTAAAACCAACTAATTTTTTTAGACAACGATTTCATTTTGTGGTTATATTGCCGTGTTTCTGAGCAACAAGAGCCCACTTTTGCCATGGTGACATTATGAGAAAAATGACAAAGAAAGAAATGGGTTTCAGGAGAGTGGTGTTCTCTTGAACGATCAGAAGAAACGCTTTGCCCAAGAATGTGTGCCAGGGTACGATTAACGTGGAAATGGCCATCAAAAACAAACAGCGTGGGGAGGGTGAGGAGGATCTTAACCTAGATGTGACAAATAATTTGTAATCCCCATCCATAACCGAGCCGAGAAAGAGTCACTCGGAGCAGAGTTAGGCTCCTTCAGAGTGTGTTCAAAAAAGATAACGAATCTTGTAAATATCTTCGCAAAAGTCAATTCTCCTTCAGCAGTCAAACAATGCTCTTTGTAACGTAGCTACAAAGTACGTGGGGTTTTCAGCCACACTGTAATATTTTTATAGCCCCGCAGTCACCATCTATTCCATAAACACAAACATCCGCGTACCCAGAAAATAATTGTGGATAATTCAATGTTCAGATTCGATAATGGATGCTCAAATAAATATGAGAATTCCAAGCAAATTTGTGCAAATGAAAAAAGATTTCCTCTGACATAATGGCATGGTGCAAGGCTGTGTGTAATGAGCTGTAATTTGTCTGGAAGAGCATTTTAAAGGGGTTGATCCATCCACTGGAAGGCCAGCAGCCGCTCCAACTCCTGCAGCAGCGAGCCGGCCTGCCTCGTCTCAGAGGAAATTACACCGCAAGCAGGCCAAATTTCTGACAACTTCCATAAATTATTTCAGATTTTCATATTTCAAATTTCATCTGCATTCATCATGTGAGTTTGACTGGGGAAAAATGTCTAGGAGGAGCTCTGCTAGCATTCAATGCAGCAGTCCCGGGAGCCTGCCCTGGGACTAGATAATTTAATTTCGTTTTGATTAGATTATTCTTGCTGCAGTCTACTGCCAGTCTGAAGTATTGTGCCTTCTCTTCTACTTAACCTTCCTGCCCCATGCCTGCTCCAGCCTGCATGCAGCTCTCTGTATTGCAGAATATATTTGAACAATCAAAGTTGGGAGTTATTATTTTGCTTCCCATTGTCCGTCCTGATAAAAGCACACATCTTTCACGGGGCCTCCTCTTCCCAGAAATCAGATTACTTCTTTTTTTTAGTTTGTAATATTGTTTACCATTTTCAGTGGAAAGTGCCCTGTAATTTAGGTGGAAAATCTAAAATCATTACTAAATCTCAGGATGATGCAATAGCCCATAAATGAAGATCATCTTTAAAACAACTATAATCATCACTAGGCAATACACAAGAGACTGAAAACAGGTAAATAATGAATACGCCCATCCATTAAGCTAAAAATCTATTGGAAACCAAAGTTATTTTTCAACCCTTTACCTAATGGTCAATGAAGAAAACCCTCTGTAATCGGTCTTCCAAAGCGGGACAGTAGAAATTCAGGATACAAACTGTTGTGAACATGCAAAAGCAGGAGCACGACAAACTTGCACAAAATACTGGCGTGGTAACAAAACAGTCTGGGAAACAGACTCAGTAAGGGTCTTAAAAATTCTCAAATTAAATTTGAATACGTGAAATGATGATTAACCGTGAATACAGAGCAGGGTTACCTTGAAATACATAATCACCATTTCCCCCTATTTTTAGAAGCTGACTATATTTATGTAAGATTCAATAACCAAGGAACACCAAAAATGCTTGTCGCTTACTAAGTTAGAGGCAGGATTATTAGAAACATAGATAAATAAACAAAGCTAATGTTGCTCTTTAAGTAATATCTATCACTTCCTTTTATTGAGTTATTTCTTTAAACAATATAAGTTTCTCTGATGCTATGTGTCTGAACTGAGGACTTTAGGTTCTTTATTGTTCTCCATTTTGATGAAAAAAATTGAATTGGGGTCTGTTATATTGAATTTTGTTCAGTAAATATACTGAAATCATATTTTTGTTAGAAACTATCAATAAATCCAGTATAAGAAAAGTAATAAGATACAAATATGAACAGGACCTTTGCAAAGGAAATATTACAAAGAGAGTGCGCCCAGAAAATATATTAGGGAATGTGTTTTTTCCCTTGCGCTAGGAGAAAATACAGAAAGAAGGACATGAAACTGTGTTATTTTTAATACAGATTCCGTGCTTGAAATAAAAACAGTTCTAACCGCTATATCACATGGCTCAATGAAATCATTTTTCCAGTATTGCAGTTAAAAAAGTACAGTAGGAACACACATCTTTTTTTCTACGTGCAGGTAACTTTCTAAAAACATACCACACTTGATAAATAATTACGACTTCCCAGATTATGAAAATTCTGGATTTTCTGCTGTCCATATTCTATATGCCCATATGGTATCCAAGTCTCCATTATTTCTTAAAATTGAGTTTATAGCATATGTGGCAAAATCATTTATATTCAGAACTCCATTATATTCTGTCAGTAATAGCCTAGGAAAAAAAGGTACAAAGATTTAATAAAATCTAATTTATTGTGGATAAATCTCTTGAGACAATAGATGGTTTTGTTCTCTCTAGTTTTTGGAGATGTTGGATGTCAAGAGAAGAACAGTGAACATGTTGAATGTTATCCACCACCAACCCCCCACTTGTTTAATTGAATTAATACTTTGGGAAAGGCAAGGGCCCTATAAACTAAACTGTCTTGAGGCAACTTCACTCTGTCAAGAGTCATAGTTTACTTAGTAATCCTTTGCTCTCCTACAAAGTGAGACACTGGGTGTTAGTCACTTGCGGTGCTAAAAGTTGCAGTGGTGTCCTCGCTTTTTTTTTTTTTAAGTTTATTTATTTTAAAATAATCTCTACACCCAATGTGGGGCTCGAACTCATGACCCAGAGACCAAGCGTTGCATGTTGTCCGGAATGAGCCAGGCAGGCGCCCCAGGGTCTTTGCTTTTATATGGAACAATATAACCTGGAAACAAGCAGCTTAAACCCAGAAAACTTCAATGACATCCATTATTAGGTTAGATCTTTGAACTTGGATATTAGTGGCAGTTGTTAAATAAGTCTCCAATAAATAAAATGTGGAAAGGAAAAAAATTGTAATTCAGTATTTGCAGCTTGTCTTAAGGTCCTAAAACTGGTTCTAATAAAATTAAATGTGTGCATTTTTAAAGTTCTATCTAATCACTCTCTTGAAAATCTTTGTGACTTAATGTTGAAGCCACTGTGCCATTTGGCAACGAGGACTGGCAATTAAGCTTTTTGTATCCAGTATTCAAATTTGAGAATGTCACTTTATTACTTTGATTTTTAATTATGGACCATGTCAGCAGAAAGCCTTTCATTGAGTGCAGTAAAAGAAAAAAAAACCCAACCTTGTTTCCTGGAAATGGCAGTCAATGAAGAGAAAAGCAGCATTCCTAGAAATGTCTCATTTATG
Organism: Ailurus styani; assembly: GCA_002007465.1. Lineage (NCBI taxonomy): Eukaryota > Metazoa > Chordata > Mammalia > Carnivora > Ailuridae > Ailurus > Ailurus styani. Next base: position 7,182,680 of record LNAC01000005.1, on the reverse strand, counting down.
ACTGAAGCAACAGGCTCCTGTGGGCCATCATCGAGGTGGTTTTAAACAAGGATGAAGACTTGAGGGAGTGTATTCATATGGCCGGGTGCCTTCGGCAGCACAGTGTGGGCTTCTGATGCCCAGGAATAGCCTAGCCACTTCAGACCTTGTCAGCTGAGCTCTTGAAGTAACGCGGTTAATTACATACCTACGCGGAGAAGGGCTAACTTACCATTTTTGATAGAGTGGTTTTGTGTTGCTCTTAAGAAAACCTAAAGCCCTGTGATGGGCCATTGTCCCAAGGTAGGAGCATTCCAGCTTTCAGTTAAAAACTTTAATCTCCCTTCTCCCCCCAGCCGCCCATAATTTAGATGTTGCTACAGTGCCTACATGGCATAACTCCAGGGTCCCATTCATTTCACACGCCATGCAGCTGTGCTGGGCTCATTTTCATAAAATACAGTGGGAATAGCGCCCCCTAGTGTTGTGGAACTCAGAGGGTCCTGTGAAAGCCGTGGGTGCACCGTCTCTGTTAATATTTCCTTCTGCGGAGGAGAGAAGACAGAAACCGGAAGAGAGAAAGGAACCATTGGGTTCCATTTTTTCCTCCCTCAAGAGCAACTCCTAACTTTTTCTTCCATTCCATGTGGGCTTTTGCAATATGGAGAAACACTTACTACCCGTCCAGATCTGCCTAGATGAGGGAGGGGGAGTATGGGAGGCTAGCCTGGCTGCATTCCGAGGTGATCTCTCATTTCCACCTCTTGCATGTACTCAGAGAACCTTTGGTTGCTAAATCAGACAGGCATTTCTCCGTGAGTCTGAGCCGGAGTGCTGCACTGGAGATGAGCCCCAGAAGCCGAATGGACCCCAAAGTATCCTCTTGAGAATCAAAGAGAGGCTTTCTCACCTTCAGAGAGACATGTTTAGGCCAGAAAAACCTGGTTCCTCTCACCGAGGTTTGGACTCCTGGTAGAATTAGCTCATTATTTGGAAAGATGGTTACCTAAGGAAATGTGACAACTAATCTGAACCCCAAATCCATTATGTTTAAACCTCTGGTTGAGAAAAGAGGCCAAAGGGCAAACAGCTTGGGAGGCAGATCAGAAGAATCAGCCTTCTTGGAATTTACGTTCTTCATCTGTAAAATGGTGACTGGATGAGACTATGTCTTGAGTTGTGAAATGTGTTGAAAGTAATTTGAAATAAATAATAGTTCAAGAGCAGAAGTTTGTGAATTTTAGTTTTCCCTTAACCTTAAGATAGAGCAATTTTGCATTTGTGTGACTCTTTTTTTTTTTACGCAGAACATCAAATCTTTTATAACCATCAAGTGATCAGTGAGAGAGTTCAAGTTGGAGATCATCATGTATTGCATTTGTGTGACTCTTGATTGTGCTTTCTGGAATGGTGGAGACATCATGATGAATTGTAGCTGATGTCCTGGGGAGAGAAGTGTGTCAGCCATGAGAGTGCGGTCGGCTGAGAAGGTGATGGTATGAACACCGTTGGTAACTGATAAACCAGAAGACCTCTAAGGCATCTTCCTTCAGTGTGTGACATCAGTGTGACAATCGGTGCACAGAGGTCTGTTCCTAGACACACCTGTAAATGAGGTGACTCCCTCTTAGGTATTTCCCAGCTCTTTGCTTTTTTGGCATTTCATCTGCCCTTCGCGTGTACCTCTATGCAGTCCCTTCTGTCTCTATCCTCAGCCTGCACTTGCCTTTGCTCCTTCCTTTCCTCAAAATGAAATTGACTTCTTGCCTGTGGTGTATCGCAGGCCAGGTTTGTTAAGAGGTAGTTCCTATAACCCTGGTAGTGCTCAAGATTATTTTGGATAGTCCTTGTGCCGCTATTTGACAGGTAATAGTAAGTATTTATTTTAAACTGTATTTGAAACTTAATTTATTTTTTTTTAAGATTTTATTTATTTATTTGACACAGAGAGAGAGATCACAAGTAGGCAGAGAGGCAGGCAGAGAGAGAGGAGGAAGCAGGCTCCCTGCTGAGCAGAGAGCCGGATGTGGGCCTCGATCCCAGGACCCTGAGATCATGACCTGAGCCGAAGGCAGAGGCTTTAACCCACTGAGCCACGCAGGTGCCCAGAAACGTAATTTCTATATGACAGTGATGATTCTGGGATATTATGGCTCAGGTGAAGCTAAAGTAGGAATATACATTTTCTAAAAATAAATCAGTTTAAATAAAATATTGAGTATATAATAGTATAATGATACCACACGATGTGGAAGAAATCAGAAGGTGGTATATCAAGGACTAAAGTTGGGAAATGTTTGGATAGATTAATTTTTGCTAAAGAAATAGTAAATTATTTAATAAACTGTATTTCCACCCCAAGTAACAGCAAAGAGCAAAATAACAATTGCTTTAAGTGACAGAAATGGCAACTCCAATAATATTCTGGATATTCTATTTACCTTTGTGTGAGAATTTCAATGTTGCTGTCTGTTGTGTCTGCTAGCTCTTGCTCATGGTGTCTTGAATTTGTGTGTTCTGTGATTGTTTATCTTTTCCTTTCCTTTTTTCTCTTTCTTTTCTTTCTTTCTTTTTTCCTTCCTACTTACTGGGAACACTTACTCCTTTGGTAGTTCCTTGGAAATTTCTTTGAGGATGGTTTGAAGGATGACCGTTTCCTGTTTTTCCCCTCGGTTCCTTGGATGAACTGCTCATTCAGAACTACTTTAACTTCTGGGCTTGAGGTTTTTGTTTTGTTTTAAGATTTTATGTATTTATTTGACAGAGAGAGAGAGAAGCAGGCAGAGGGAGAGGGAGAAGCAGACTCCCCACTGAGCAGGGAGCCCAATGCAGGACTCAGTCTTGGGACTCGGAGAGCATGACCTGAGCCAAAGGCAGACTCTTAACAACTAACTGAGCCACCCAGGCTCCTCTGGACTTGAGGTTTTTCAGACCTCTAAGGTAATGTGAATTTGAGCTCCAAACTATTGTGTGGGCCAGCTTTTGGTTATGAATGATGGGGGGAGGCGGGGAGGGGAGCAAGGATTTCTTCCTAATTCCTTCCACTCAGTGACAAGTTTCACAAAAGGAAGTTTTCTCACTATTCTCTTCTGGAATAAGTTTGTTTCTAGTTTCCTCTCACTTGGGCACTTTGTCTCTCATCCCCCATGTCTCATCAGCCATGAATTTCCAAGCCACAAATTATGTGGGCTCAGCAAATTCTTCCTGGGGGAAGGTCACTTCAAGACCCCAAGTACTGGATTCCTGCTTTATTAGTTAATTTTGGCCTCTGAATACTCTTTACTTATTTCATGTGTTGATACATTTATAATTTTAAAAACTTTATAAAAGAATTTTCACATGTTGTTGGGGGAAATGTAAATTGGTACAACCACTTTGGAAAACTTTTGGCAGTGTGGACTAAGGCTAAACCTATGTGCATCTTATGACCCAACAGCTGCATTCTTAGTTATCCACCTAACAGAAATATGGATGCAAATCATCCAAAAATGCTTGTAAAAGTGCTCATTGCAGTCTTCTCCGTAATAGCCTTAAAGTATGCAAATCCTCATCAACGGGAGAATGGCCAAATCAACTGGCGTGTTTATCTTCTGTTTAGTAGCCACTGTTAGTAGCCACTCTACAGAGCTTGAGAATGAACACACTGATTACTGTCAATAACATGAACTTATCTTACAAGCATAACTAAACAATCTAGATGCAAAAGAGGACGTATGGTGTGATTTCACGCATTTGAGAATTCAAAATCAGCAAATTGAGCTATGCTGTTGGAGGTCACGGTGGTGGTTACCCTTGGAGGATTAGTAACTGGAAGGGAGCACAAGAAAACTGTCTTCGATGCTGACAACTTAGTTCTTCTTTTTTTTAAAGATTTTATTTTTTTATTTGACAGAGAGAGGGAGAGAGGGAGAGAGAGAGGGGATACAAGCAGGGGAAGTGGGAGATGGAAAAGCCTGCTCGATGTGGGGCTCAATCCCAGGACCCTGGGATCATGACCTGAGCTGATGGTAGCCGCTTAATGACTGAGCCACCCAGGCGCCCCCTGGCAACTTGGTTCTTATTCTGGCTGCCGGTTCCACAGATCTGTGCAGTTTGTGAAAATTCATTATCTGTACACCTAAGATATCGGCGTGTTTCTGAAGACATAGTATACATTTCTAAACAGGATAAATACTTTAGAAATCATTTTGAATTCTTTCTAGTGGGAAGACTGGTCAGATAATGCTTTGCCATCCTGCATGCAATGAGACAGTGTCTGGCTTGCCATTGTGTCCCCAGCATCTAGCGCAACCCTAGACCCATAGTAAGTGCTCAATAAATATTTGTAAAAGTCACACAATTGGAGCTTATTTTTAAAAAGTAATTATTTATATCTAGAGATTTATTTATCTTAGAGAGAGTGGGGAGGGGCAGAGGGACAGGAAGACAGGGGGAGAGAAACAGATTCCCTGCTGAGTGGGGAACCTGAAAGGGGGCTTGATCTCACGACCCTGAGATCCTGACAGGAGCTGAAATCAAGAGTGGGCCGCTCAACAGACTGAGCGATTCAGGCGCCCCTCGAGTTTAGTTTTTTAAAACACATAATTACCACTTGACCAGATTTCTTTATTAAAAAAAAAAAAAGGAGAACAAGAAATAGCTGATATATGCCTTTAGAAATACAACAGCTTATTTGAAAAAATGTGGGCTGAACAGATTACATATCTTTATTTGCTCTCAGAAAGTTACCAGATAAGTGAGGAAGGCTCAAGTCGTTTCTCAATTTAAAAGAGAACAGAACACTCCCCGGATTGGGTAGGGATGAAAGGAATTCTTAAGTAAGTTCTTTTTATTTTGGATGTTTTGCCCTTTGAGATGTCAATTCCTTGAACAAAGAGTAAAAGTAATTTCCCTAATGGGAAGAAACGGAAAAAAGAGTCTTTAGAAAAGTTCAAATTATATTTAGACATGAAGGACATTTACTTGAGGAAGTTAAAGCTTCTAACAGAAAATGTGACAGCTCTGCAGGGAAATCTCAGTAAGTAGCTGTGTGACCTTGACCAAGCTTCCCATCCTCTCTGTTTCCAGTTTTCTTATTTGTAAAATGAGGAATAAGAACTAAGTTTCTTTCGAAGCTAAACTTCTGTAATTGTGCTATTTCATCTTATTGTAGGAAACATTGGCTCAAATTGCTTCAAAAATATGAATTATAGATCATTAAAAGGGAAAGGTGGTTTTGTTAATTTCAAAGTAACAAAATACAATATGATTTCCAATAAATTTTGTGTTGCTAAATAGAGGCCTTTTAAAGGGGCTTGATTGAAGATTAAAGAGAATTTGTAACTAGAATATTAATTTTTTAAAAGATTTTATTTATTTATTTGAGAGAGTAAGTATGCGCACAGGTGCACACAAGGGTGGGGGAGGGCAGAGGGAGAAGCAGACTCCCCGCTGACCAGGGAGCCTGCCCAGGGTTCTTGAGGGGCTCACTCCCAGCACCCTGAGATCATGACCTCAGCTGAAGGCAGAAGCTTAACTGACTGAGCCCCCAGGAGCCCCTAGAATATTAATTGTTTAAATTTTCCTTAGGGGGCATCTGAGTGTCTCAGTTGGTTAAGTGTCTGCTGTCAGCTCAGGTCATGATCCCGGGGTCCTGAGATGAAGCCCCATGTTGGGCTCCCTGCTTCATTGGCAAGTACACTTCTTCCTCTCTCTCTCTGCCCCTCCCCGCCTCACGCTCTCTCTCTCTCTCTCTCAAATAAATAAACTTTTTATTTTTTTATTTTTATTTTTTTTAAAGTAAACATTTTATTTTGGAATAACTTTAGATTTGCAGAACATTTGGAAAGATAACACTGAGTTCCAAAATATCTCTCACCCAGTACCCCAAATGTTACCATCTTAACTTTACCATGGCTCATCTGTCAAAACTAAGGAACCAACATTGGTATGTTACTATTACCTAAACTCCAGACTTTATTTACATTTCAGTTGTTTTAACACTGTCATTTTTTAAATAAACTCTTTTTAAAAAATAAATTTGGTGCCTGGGTGGCTCAGTTGGTTGAGTGCTTGCCTTCTGCTCAGGTCATGATCCCGGAGTCCTGGGATCAAGTCCCACATTGGGCTTCCTGCTCAAGGGGGAGTCTGCTTTTCCCTCTCCCTCTGCCCCTCTGCCTGCTTGTGCTCTCTCTCTCTCTCTCCCTCTCTCTCTTAAATAAATAAATAAATAAATAAAATTTCCTCAGCATTTTGGTGAGTGTATCATGGCAGAGACGGGCTAGCTGTCCACTGAGCCAGTTTCCTCTTCCTGGGCACATAGCTAGACTCTGCCTCCAGCCTCTTTATAGTGAGGCAGGGTCAGACGTGTTCTGGCTGATAGAGCATTAGCAGAAGTGCTGCATACTACTTCTAGGCCTGGTCCCATGAGCACCTCATACCCAGGATCCTCTCGGCTCTTCCCCTTTCCCTGAAGCATCATAACCTTGGAAGCCACATGTTGACCAGAACAAGGGCACAAGGTGAAGGGATTCTGGCCCTGAAATATCACTTGGAGGAGAGCTGCTGAACAATCAGGAACACCTGCTTTGTTCTTTCCTTGAGCAGGAAATAAATATCTGTTGTGTCTGATTGATTATATAGTTTGAGCTTGCAACTATTAATGTACATTTAACTAAACAAACGAGAAACTGTAGATTGATGAGAATACTATTTCTCAGTTTATAAAAATTCGTTGAGCTGTACACTCACAATATCTGACTTTTTAAAAAATGAATATACTTTTCTAAAAGGGGGAAAAACTTATGTTCAATTTTTGATGTCCGCAAGCAAAACAATAAGAAAATGGTAGAGCTGACATTTATATTTCTATAAAGAACAGATTTTCTAACAAAATAAAGTATTGCCCTCCCAAAGCTCTCCAAGAACTGGACCGGTGGTTATAATATTGGCATTAGGAAGACTGCAGAATCTGGTGGAAAAACCTGGGACTTTGGATTCAATTAGGTTGAGTTCAAGTCCTGGTTTTACCACCCAGTGCCTCAATTTTCTCATCTCTAAAATGGAGCTAATAATATGTACTTTGTTAGACTGTTGTTAGTAAAACATATGGCTGGGACACCTGGGTGGCTCAGTTGGTTAAGCGTCTGCCTTCAGCTCAGGTCATGATCCCGGAATCTTGGGACCGAGTCCTGCATTGGGCTCCCTGCTCAGTGGGGAGCCTGCTTCTCCCTCTGCCTGCTGCTCTCTCTGTTGTGCTCTCTTTCTCTCTGACAAATACATAAAATCTTAAGCGAACAAAAAAACAAATGGCTAAAAATGTGAAGTTGAGGTTGGGTTGCTTAGAACTGAATTCTGGCTCTGCCATGTAAGACTGGCTTGGATGAGGTGTTTAAATTCTCTGGGCTTCAGTTTCTTCATCTGAAAGATGGGGACAATGGGACATACCTTGGAGAGTTGATGTGAGAACAAAATGAGTTAACACGTGCAAAGTGCTTATAGCAGGGCCTGCCACAAAAGATGTATGTAAATGTTTATTTTATTGTTAGTGTTGCAAGGATTAACTAGGATATGGATAAAAATTTCCCCTCATTGTAGACACTCATTAAATGCAATAATGCATTATTTAAAATGTTTGGTAATACTTGTTTGTACATAAAAATGATACTAGTTTAGTTTGACACTCTCCACATGCACAGTATCCTGTTGTCCAGAAATTTCGTTTTAACCCATTTTGGTTTATCCAATATGTGCTGGTCTGATGTGAAGTAATTTGATTCTACTATTTAACAGGTCATTGCATTGAGAAAAAATAAAGCATACAGAAAGAAATCTGTCTTCTCCATGACCAAGAGTTGGGTGCGTATGTGTCATGTTTCCCTCCTCATATTTAGTGATACACCAAGCCCCATGCACTAAACTCTTAGGATTAAGGTCAGAGGTGTTTGCCCCCCACTGGCTGGGAAGGATCTGATAGAATCATCCTTCTAATAGGCCAGACTATCCTTTTTGATTTTGTACTTTATCAGTAAAACATTTTTAAGCATGCACCATCAAAATTATATTTAAATGATATATGCTTAGGATTCATATGAAAGTGCACGTACTTATATACTATACACTACTATTCTGACATAGTATTAAATTACAATACATACTAGGGGAAGAGAGGAGAAAATGAAACAAGATGAAACCAGAGAGGGAGACTAACCATAAGAGACTCTTAATCTCAGGGAACAAACTGAGGGTTGCTGGAGGGGAGGGGGGTGGGGGATGGACACTGGGGAGGGTATGTGATATGGTGAGTGCTGTGAATTGTGTAAGACTGATGGATCACAGACCTGTACCCCTGAAACAAATAATACACTATATGTTAATAAAAATAAATAAATTATAAAAAAATAAAAAGAAAAAAATTACAATACATTCACAAAAGTAAAAATTTTAACATGATGTCATAAAGGAGATTACCTATAGTACAAGATACTTGTGATGGCTTCATAGAATCAGTAATCATAGTATCTCAAGTCTCAATACAGACTGAGGATGAGGGTCAGTGTTAATGAGAGTATACGTTAATCCATATTGAAAATAGGATATTTCTTGGGGCACCAGGGGGACACAGATGGTTAAGAATCTGCTTTTGGCTCTGGTCATGATCTCTGGGTCCTGTGATGGAGCCCTGCATCTCAGGGTCCTGGGATCAAGCCCTGTGTTGGACTCCCTGCTCAGCAGGGAATCTGGTTGTCCCTCTCCCTCTGTGCCTTCCCACCACTCGTGCTGTCTCTCCCTCTCAAACAAAGGAAAAAACTTAAAAAAAAAAATGAAATAAGGTATTTCTTGGGGTGCCTGGCTGGTTTGGTAGGTTGAGCATCTGACTCTTGACTTTGGCTCAGGTCATGATCTCAGACTGAGACCCACATCGGGCTCTGCCCTCAGGAGAGAGTCTTCTTGAGATTCTCTCTCCTCTCCCTGTGCCCCTCCGCCCACCACATGTGCACACACATGTTCTCTCTCTCTCTCTCTCATAATTAAATGGTCTTTTAAAAAAGTAAGGTATTTCCTGATAATTTTAAAATTGTTTTTGTTGGGGCGCCTGGGTGGCTCAGTCATTAAGCGTCTGCCTTCTGCTCAGGTCATGATTCCAGGGTCCTGGGATCGAGCCCCACATCAGGCTCCCTGCTCAGCAGGAAGCCTGCTTCTCCCTCTCCCACTCCGGGTGTGTGTATCCCCTCTCTCGCTGTCTCTGTCTCTCTCTCTCTGTCAAATAAATAAATAAAATCTTTTAAAAAAATTGTTTTTGTTTAACTGACTTATGTCAGGCCTGAGTAGATCTTATTTATTTATTTTTTCTTCAAGTAGGCTCCATGCCCAGCGTGGAGCCCAATGTGGAGATTGAACTCAGGGCCCTGAGATCAAGACCCAAGCCAAGATCAAGAATCAGGTGTTTAACTGACTGAGCCACCCAGGTGCCCCTGAGTAGATCATCTTAAAACAACAAAAACACAACACCTCATGTTGTGGTTGGAGAGCCTTTCTAGGAGGAGAAGTAAAGTGAATGCTGCCATTTTCAAATTGTGTGTGCCTGATTCGTTAGTGTGCTCTACAGTTAGTGATTTCTCCCTTTAAGGTACATTCCCATCTTTCTAGTTTAGTTAAAATTAGGAAATATTATTGTAGTCCATTAAACTGGGCATACTTTAAATTATAATATGCTTCAATATGCCACCAGCAAACAATCTTGGGAAGAAACCTATGAGCGCTCCTGCCCTTTCCCTGGGAGAGACCTATTAAACATAAGAATTTCCAACAGGGGGACCAAATAAAGGCAGCAGCACCAATCCATATTTTATATGTTACTTAAGTTAAATTTCTGGCTTTTAAAGCTAAAAATGTAAGTACAGGCCGAAGTTGTTATGTTTTCTTCTTGCATATCCAAAGGACCGCAGGGGGTCCTCACTTCAGATTGGTCTGCATCGGGCATAGACTGCCCTGATTCATTCTCTTGCAACATCCCGGCTAGGGAAGTAATTGAATCCTTTTCTTCCGTGCCAGAGAATATTATCCTTCCATCTTTGGTGGATCTGAAGAAGGTTTTCTTCCTAATGGTTGAGAGAATTTTGCATTCTGTAGTATAGTGCTTGTAGCTGACACCTTAGCAATGGAGTAGGAGAAAACTGAGCCCCAGGGTTAAAAACTGACCTAGGGAGGCTGATGAGCACAGTGACCAAGAGCCTGGCCTTGGACACGAGTCCAAGCTTGATCTAGATTCTGGCTCTAGTGCTTATAATTGTGGGACTTGAGGTAAGTTAATCCATCTTAACTTCAATTTCCCCATCCAAAAAAAGTGGTACTACTTACTGCATTAGTTAGGATATATGACAGGTAGCTGTGTGTGTGTGTGTGTGTGTGTGTGTGTGTGTGTGTGTGTGTGTGTGTATGACAGAGACAGAGAGAGAGAGAGAGAAAGAGAGAGAGCTCAAACTACAGTGGCTTAAAACATACAATTTTATTTCTTTTTCATGTTAAATTTCATGTACATTGTGTTCTGAACTCATGATCAAAGTTTCAGTTGTTGCTGTTATGTGTGATTCTAACCAGAGGAAGGAGGAAGAGAAAAAGGGAAGGTACACTGCTTTTCTTCCAAGAGCATGAGTTGGAAGTTGTTTAAATTCCGTTGGTCAAACCTTAGCTGCGTGGCCACAATGGACTGCAAAGCAGCATGGGAAATACAGTATTTGCTGGTAGCCAGGTGCCTAGCTCCAGCTTTCTAATTACTAAAGGAAGTCAGGAAAAATGGTAATTGGGGCACAGCTGGCTGTCTCTGGAATACCTGCCTCTCAGGATAGTTGTAGGGATTAAATAATATCATTTAGCACAGACATAGACTCATGGCTAAGCAACAAACCCAGAGATCACTATTATTATCAATCTTTGAATCTTTCATTTTCTCTTAAGCAAAATGAATATTGATTGATTGCACCATTCTGTACACAGCATGGAGTACTGAGCTTGTGTCAAGAGTGTCAAGTAATAGTAAGAGTAGTTAAGTGTGGAAACCCTAGTGACATAAGTGGATGGGCTTTAAAAAGTATGTATGTATATATACATGCGTGTGTTATTTATATATTTATATGTACATTTATTATTGTTACTTGTTTGCAAGGAATCATTCATCTTTCATGTTAGGATTCTCTCTCTCTCTCTTTTTTTTTAAGATTTATTTATTTTAGAGAGAGAGAGTACACATGAGCAGGGGGAGAGGCAGAGGAAGAGGTAGAGGGAGACAAGCAGGCTCCCTGCTGAGTGGGGCTCGATCCCAGGACCCGGAGATCATGACCCTCATGAACAGAGATCCAGAGTTGGATGCTTAACCACCCAGGTGACCCTCATGTTGGGATTTTCTGAGGGTTTTGCAGCACAACTAGAAAAAAGACCAAAAGAGAGGTTCTACTATTTTTACCAAGGATATGAAAAATAACACATCAGGAAATAGGTTGATGATGGAGAGGGCTACAGAACTGGGGATGATAAGCAATAGGGCCAAACAGAGAAGCTCTGGATTGTGGATCCGAGCAGACCTCCTGCAGTATTCAGCTTGTGCTGTGGTAACTCCCAAGTCTGTGTTTTATAACCAGGTTTCTTTCTCTGTATCTATGGGGTGGCAATAGCTCTGCCTGGTTCTGCCAGGCACTTCTCAGGTTTGTCCAGATCTTTTTTTTTTTTTCAAGGTTTTATTTATTTGTCAGAGGAGAGAGAGCACAAACAGGCGGAGCAGGGGAGGGAGAAGCAGGCTCCCAACTGAGCGAGGAGCCTGATGCGGGACTCGATCCCAGGATCCCAGGATCACGACCCGAGCCGAAGGCAGACAGATGCTTAACTGACAGAGACACCCAGGTGTCCCTCATGTCTTTTCATTCTAATGCTCTGTCTAGGGCATGTTATGGGGGCGGATGGCTGGTGCTTAAGAGGTCAAGCTCTATCACACAAGTGCATTTGGAGCTTCTATGTGCTTTCTCCCAGCTTCACTGAGATATAATTAACATTATATACGTTTAAGGCACACAACGTGTTGATTTGACACTTGTATATATTGCAAAATGACGACCCCATAGCATGGGGCGTCGGCTAGCACCTCCATCCCTTCCCACTGTTACAGTCTCTTTTTTGTGGAGAGAACATTGAAGATCTACTCTCTTAGCAACATTTAAGTACATGATACCATATTGTTAGCTGTACTCACCTGCTGTATATCAGATCCCCAAATCTGTTAATCTTATAACTGGAAGTTTGACTTTTTAAGATTCCATATATAAGTCCTATCATACAGTATCTGTCTTTCTCTGTCTGACATAGCTCACCTAGCATAATGCCCTCACGTTTCATCCAAGTTGTTGCAAATGGCAGGATTTCCTTCTTTCTCGTGACTAAAGAATATTTCATTGCGTGTGGGAGTGTGTGTATGCACACATTTTTTTTAATTTTTATTTTTTTAAGATTTTACTTATTTGACACAGAGAGAGAGAGAGAGAGAGTACAAGCAGGGGGAACAGCAGGCAGAGGGAGAGGGAAAAGCAGGCTTCCTGCTGAGCAGGGAGCCCAAGGCAGGGCTTGATCCCAGGACCCTGGGATCACAACCCGAGCCGAAAGCAGACACATAACCGACTGAGCCACCCTGGCGCCCCTACACATGCATTTCTTTATCCATTCATCCACTGAGGGACACTTATGTTGTTTCCATATCTGGGCTGTTGTGAGTGACGCTGCATAAAACATAGGAGAGCAGATATCTCTAGGAGATTGGAGCCCCTATTTGGATACAGCATATCCACTCAGATTTTATTGACTAAAGCAAGTCATATGTCCAAGTGCAAAGTTAACATCATAGAGAAGTATTTTCCATCGTATGAGGAAGCATGCAAGGGTAGAAAAGGAGTAAAGAACTGTGCCAAATAATATGGTCCACAACACTGAGTTTGAATTTTTTTTTTTTTTTTAGTTTTTGTTTATTTATTTGACAGAGAGCTACAGAGACTGCACAAGTAGAGCTGCAGGCAGAGGGACGGGGAGAGGCAGGCTCCCACTGAGCTGGGAGCCCGATGTGGGGCTCGATCCCAGGGCCTTGGGATCATGACCTGACCTGAAGGCAGCCACTTAACCAACTGAGCCACCCAGGCACTCCTGAGTTTGAATTCTTAACTGGCTGATGTGACCAAGGGGCAAGGCCCTTAGCCTTCTGGAGCCTCATCCACGAATAGGGATAATTCTCATAGCCCACATGACTATATTTGTTACACGAGAGAACCCCTGTAAAGCAGACTTTCCCAATGGGATGCCACACGTGGATTATACGAGCGGCATGATACTGTGTTTTTCAGACCACAGACCAGTTGGGTGAGGCCTGGAGCTTCCAGATCCTCAGCCTGTGACTTCCGGCCGCAAGCAGCTTGCCTGTGTGCTGGCTGCTGGAATAGTATTTTCTGCACGTCATGAAATGAAAAATGTGAGGAAGCACTGGAAAGAAAAGCTCCTAAATGGTGCCTGGCTCTTGGTTAAGTTTTAAGCCAGAGGCAGCTGTCTTTACTGATAGAGGGAGAGCAGACTGGGAAATCCCAAGTTTGGGTGGAAACGAAGGCATCAGTGGGAATCACTGACAGAAGCGAATTTCCCCCTCACAGCAGCTTCAAAAAACTCCACTGGATGCTTTGCTGGTTTCCTCTCTGTGACCCTCTAGGGGTCATAACCCCGCCTCCCCCACCCCGGCAATTCGAGAAATCCTGGGAAAGAGGATGCGAAGACAATGTCCAGAGCCCACGCTCTGTGTGCCCGGAGTTGAAAGTTGAATCTAAAAATATGTCTCGCTATAGAACACCAATTGTGGCTGTTTCTATAGGCATTCCGCAGCTTATTACAAATCTCCCCTAAAAGAAATTCCTGGAATTGTGTTCGTCTGTGAGTTGCTGGGAAGACACAGCGCCATTCTTGGTCTGGCATGTGGTCAAGGAGGGAGCTCCTCACTGTCGCTCTGCAGCCTGAGAGCATGAGGCCAACGCTCTGGGTCTCTCTCAGGCGAAATCTATCCTGGCTGCGGAGACTCGTCTTCTGTCACTACCACAGACACGAGGGTGCTCAGTGTAGACTAAAACCCAGGGCAACAGCCTGAGTTTTGCCGATGTTCCCCCAGCCCCACAAAATGTCTCTAGTCCTTAGTCTACACACACTGCTAGACAAAGCCTGTCTCCATCGCTCATGGCAGAATTTTTCTGTTATTTTACTCTGATATTTCTCTGCTACCTAGCATTGGTACGGTCAGGGTCCCTTGTCCTAAAACAAAAGTAGTAGTTGAGATTAACGTGGAGAACTGAAGTATTTAAACTAGGAGAGTTGCATCCAATTTTCGTGTTCTTTTGGAATCACAGCTTTACCACATAAAGTGATTTCCATAGCATGACCAATCATTGGTTTGCTTGACATGGATTTAACCTTCTTTTATTGTTGACTTCAACAGACATTTATTGAAAGCCTTTTATGTGTGAGATGCCGGAGACACAACAATACGTAAGGCCTAGTCTCTGGCCCCAAGGAGCTTACATTGTGGGAGGAGCCTATTAACTCAAATCAACACGATTCTGAATTTCCCAGTGTCAACAACGACTCTAATATATTGTACTGAATAGAAAAAAAAAATGCATAAGAATTCTCTGGTAACTAAACAGTACTTTAGATACACATTTTAAAAGTGTTGGTAACTAAGCAAATGCCTCTCTCCAACCAAGCTCATGACTTACAATGAGAGTCTCACGTTACCTCTCTGGGGAGGAAGAAAAACCAGTTGGTCAGCAATGTTGTGAAGGGAACAGGGAAATGGACGTCCTCAGGCCGCTGCTAGGGCTGAGAGGAGCCTCAGTTGGTTCAGGCTTTCAGGCCCGGCAATCTGGTGATAAGTAAATGCGACAATGGGAGATTCTTTAAGTTGTGGAACATTGCACAAGGGAATACTATGTGAGCCATAAAAATGGTGCTCCAGATAAATAATGAAATGGAATGTTGTTGAGTGAGAAAAATGCAAAACAGTAGACACAGTATAATTTCAGTTGTGTGTGTAAGTATTTATATGCATAGACAAAACTTGGAAAACAATGTCATGGCTATGTAAAAAAAGGTGGCTATTTCTGAGTCTTGAGATTACAAGTGATTTTTTAATTTGGAAAGGGCTTTTCAGCACTTTTTGAATTTCCTACGAAGACCATGTCTTGTTATCATAATCAGAGGTGGTGGGGGAGGCTTTGGGATTTGGGTTGGTTTTGTGTTTTAAGAAATGAAAGAAGTGTGGATCAGGTCCTGTTCGCTCCAGGCCTTGGGGTGGGGGCACAGAGGGGTGTGTGTGTGTGTGTGTGTGTCTGTGTGTGTGTGTGTATAATTCCAAGTAAAAATATTGTGTGGCAGAATTAAAAACAGAGGCTTGGTAGCTGGTGGGATATCTACAATGTAGACTTTTCAGCTAGGCTTGTTGAAGAGACAGCTTCAATTCTTTTTATTTGTGTAAGCACTAAAATGAAAGGAAATTTAGCATACTCTTGGGAAGAAGATGAGCTCAGCTCTTCTAGACAAATCATGCTGTCTTTGGTGATTTTTCATTGGAAATCTGGAAAGAAAAAGCTGGGACAATTGTTTGCTGGGCTGGTGTTAGAGTTAGCTCATGTCTTCCCTCATGTTATTGAATTTATGGAGTTCAAGGAAGCTGATCTTTAATCTCAGATTTCTAAATAAATTTGATTGTTTTATTTTAAATACTGTTTTAAAAAATCATTATATATTTTAAACATACTTGAAAGAAACAGAAAATTATGGAAAGAGCACCAGCCTTCTTTAAACAATTTTTTTTAAAGATTTTATTTGTTTATTTATTTGACAGAGAGAGAGAGATCACAAGTAGGTAGAGAGGCAGGCAGAGTGAGAGGAGGAAGCAGGCTCCCCACTGAGCAGAGAGCCCAACGCGGGGCTCGATCCCAGGACCTTGAGATCATGACCTGAGCTGAAGGCAGAGGCTTTAACCCACTGAGCCACCCAGGTGCCCAACCAACAGTCTTCTATATTGCCTTATTTTCTTCAGGTCCACCGCCCCCCTCCACCCCAGTATAAGTGTTATAGATACAACTTAAGCCATCTTTGAACCTCCGCCCAATTCTATTTCCTTCCTCCTTAGAGGTAACCACCCTAGTGATTTTAATGGTTATCATTCCCATGTATGTGTAGTAATTTTTCTGCATATTTTGCTTCTGTAAACATCCAAATTTTTCCTTAAGTTTTTTTCTCAACTCTTTTGGGGGGCACTTTTTCTAAATTCCTTCGATTTGCTTTTTTGTTGTTGTTGTTGTTTCTGAGATTTGTCCCTTTTGGCTGCTGTATAGTAGTCCAGTGTAGAAATATGCCACAGTGTATTTATCCTTTCTTCCATTAAAGGATGCTTACTTGGGTTGTTTGTAATTATTTCTGTTTTTGCAGCTTCCAACAATGCTGCAATGAACATTGGTGATCCTAGGGGGTAAACCCTCAGGTGGGATTGTTGGGTCATGAGCTCGGTGCATCTTCAGCCTAACTTGGTATAGCCAATGGCTCTTCCAGGTGCTCTTACCAGTCTACGGTCCCATCCTGAAGGTCTGAGGGTTCTTACAAATCTTTGCAATGGTCAATCATTCTTTAAATTTTTGCTTATCTGAAGGGCATGACATGGTTTCTCCTTGTTGTTTAATCTCATGTCCTTAATTAATACCTCTTTCTTTATATTTATTGGCTATTGAAATTTCTTTTCCTGTTAGTGACATTTCTATATTCTTTGGTTACTTTCTTGGTGAGTTGTTAAGTCTTTTTCTTCTTGGTTTACTCTCATCTTAGCTTTAAATAAATAAGAAAAAGAAATCCATCCATCCATTCATTTAAAATACTTTTGAGTGAAAATTGGGTGCTAGATGTTATGAAAGGAGCATGAAAAATGCATAGTCTCTTACATAAAAATGCTTGATTTATACTATTTTTGGTGATAAGAAGATAAAACTTCTTTAAGCTTACATAAGTGTTGTATTAGGATGAACCTTGGCTTCATTTACATTTTTATTTTTAAGGTTTATAGCAGACTATTCCTAATAATAATACAAAATTATGTGGTTATAATTATTGCTGTGTTGCCCCTTAATTGTCAAAATGAAGCACACATTTTAGAGTCTTGAATCAGAAAATAAAGGAAGATGGCCATGCTCCCCCAAGGTTATCTTACACTCATTATGCAGCAGCACATGTGGGATGGTCAGGGGTACACAGAGAATGACTAATGCATTAATAAGGCTTACATGTACCCCCCCCCATAATTGCATTCCTTTCATTAGCTTTTACCCAGCTGGTCTGAGTTGCACAAACAAAATATTGTGTAAGATCAGCCCATTGATGGTAAATTCGGAACAATTTTTGTAAAACTCTTGCCAAGTTACATAGTGACCCCAGGGTCTTTAAACCAGCCAAAAAAATGTTAAGCGAAAACTGAATTAAATCTATTATCACAAATTTGTGCCCCATAATCTGATGAGACTTCCAGATGTCCAGCCCGAGACCATCTGCTGAATGTCTGTGGGCACACACTCCCGAAACATGTGCATGGATAAGAGTAACAGATCGAGGGCTTGGAGCTCCAAAACTCTAAGCAGTTCCTGCTTAGACATAAAAGTGCACAAAGAAGAACAAGTAAGAGAGGTTTTTTGTTGTTGCGTGTGTTTTGGTTTTTTTTTAAACCATTATTTGCTTTCTGTTGAATCGATCAGTTACTTTATTCTTGGAGTCAAATGGCTTTTTCAACACATGATAAGACAGGCTCATTTCTCTCAAAGAAAATGGACTATGTGATTTCAAATATTTTAAAAAGTAATGACAAAACCTTTGGGAGTTAGCTGCTAACTTAGGCTTGGTAGTTATTCTGAGTAGCATGTTTTGTTCATTATGGTATCTCTGTCTTATTTCAGGATTCTGAGAAAACAGACTCTCAGAAGGAGTTGTATGTACAGGAGGTTTATGGGCGGGTGCTCTTGGGAACAACATTAGTGAGAAAGTGAGGGAAGCTGGAATGGGTAGGAGGAGAAGCTGGACCAAGGGGCAGTGGCAACAGAGGCCCCAGCCATTACTACAGGGAATGCTACAGCTTGGATGATGTGACAAGTAATTTTGTGTTGACTTGGTGAGGCTATGGTACCCAGTTGTTTGGTCAAACGCCAGGCTAAATGTAGCTGTGATGCTGTTTTTTTGCATGTAATAACATTTAAATCAGTATGCTTTCAGCATAACAGGTTACCATCCAATAATGTGGGTGGCCCTCGTGTTATCAGTTGAAGATCTTAGAGCAAGACCAAGGTTTCCGGAAGAAGGAGTTTTCAGCCTGCTGGAAATTTGACCTCTGCAATGTCAACACTCACCTGAATTTCCAGCCTGCCCTACAGATTTCAGGCTTGACAGCCCCCACAATCGTGAGTCGATTCCTTAGAATAAATCTCTTTTGCTGTCTGTCCAGGACCCTACAGGTCTCTGCTATGACTCTCCTATCAGGGTTTGTCATAAGCTGCACACTGTGTCTCTTCCCATCACAGTTTCAAGAACTGTGAAGGGTCTGAAACTTTACCCTACTTGCAAGCTAATGAGTGAGCCTGCCACAGTTTCGTGGACGCTGGTAGAAGACATGAGGCTCCTGGGTCAGAGAGCAGTTTATTACTCTCAGCTATAACACTAGCCAGAATATCAGCATTTTTGAACTGATTCTCTGAACCCCAATTCCCATAAAAGTGTCTCATCACACCTATATCTGCAATGGCTTGTTACAGAAGAGGGAGCCCAAATATTTTATAATGGGCAGTAAGCATACCTGCTCTTTCCTCCAGAGAGAAGTAATATCTTTATCTTCCAAGGCTGTTTGTTATACAAACAACTTTGAAAAAATAGTCCAGAACAAAGGGTAGATAGTGTCTCATTCGCAAAACGTGCAGAAACACAAAAAATCCATGGAAAATTGTTTCTTGACACAGATATCTCTAGTAAATGGCCTGCCGGGTTATGTGGTCCAAATGGCAGAGCTTCTTACAGGGTCTGGGCCTACTTCAGACTCCTGTCCTGCTCTGGGCTCTACCAAAGTTGGCAGCCTTCCATGTCACCTGGTCAACTAATTGGGGTAATACTCAAACATGTAGAATATGCTTCATATACTTCTTCTAGAACCCCCAAAGGCATGAGGTTTTCTTCCCAGAGGTGGAGGTAAAAGAGGCACACTTTGGAGAATATGTACCCGTATGTCTTGGATTACTGGACTCTTATAAAATTTTTTAATGTGTTACGCTTCTGAATCTTCACAGAGTTTATCTTTGACTCTGGAATGCATGGATCTTATGAAAGCCTCCACCATACCTGCTACTTCCTGCTTATCCAGTCTGATGAACATTGTGCCATTGATATAGTGGACCAGTCTGATGCTTTGCGGTATTTAAATGTTGTCCAGATCCACTCGGATTATAACACAACGCAAAAGAGTTAATATAGGTGGGACAAGTCTTTAAAAATATACTCTTATCCATCCTTTGCGTATGCGAATAGGTTTTGATCCCCTTTCCTTGTATGGATGGAGAGAATGCATTCACAAAGCTTGCTCCAGCAAGGATACTACACTTGGCACAACAGCTATAATGGGCTACTATTTGGTCGAGTTTGCAGTTGTCCACTGTTGTCCTCCAGGATCCATCTGGTTTTTGTAGGGACCAGACTGGTAGATCTGAAGGTGTCACTAATCCCTATGATTCTTGGGGGATGTGAAATTGTTTTGATGTTTTATTTTGGTTGGGTGAGCCAGTTTCAGAGACTTCCATGGGTCTTTATCCACTATGACCGTTCTTATACCACTGGCCAAGTAACCCATGTAGAACTCTGCCAATTACCAACTATGTCCGTTGCATGTATACATTTGGGGACCAGGGAAATGATCATCAGATGAATCTTTGGACTCTTTGGACTAAGTAGGCAAACCTAGGCCTAACTTACTTGGCTCCCATCTGCTCCCACTCTAACAGAGCACTCCTGGCAATGTTTCAGGTCCCCAGGTCCACGAAATCTGAACATTTTGTCGAACAGTCCTCAAGAAGCTTGTTTTTATCTCTCCTCATTATATGGTTACATGAGTAAACGGTCATAGGTCCCTTCAGGTAAGGACCAAAGAAATCATTACTGGATATGCTTACTGTATATTCTGTAGCCAGGCCTTTCCTCATGGAACCTATGTCTTCTTTAGTCAATGAGTTCTGGATGTGAGAACTCAGATGTTCAAAATCAGGCAGGGGATCATGACTAAATAGTAGGGCAGCTGCCCTTAGTCTCCTGATTATTCATCTCTGATTTCTTTTGATTTTATAAATTGAGCAAAACTCTCATGGGCTCCCCATCTACCTTGCCCCTAGGTAGTCTACGTTCTATTAACCATCTTCATACCTCTTTGAGGTCAGGCCCCTTTGCTGCCAATCTAACCTCGCTGCTCATTATAATTCTACTCACTTTGCTTATTATTTTTTAGGGCCACTACCTAGCCTCTGTTATTTTAGGATTCTATCACCCTCGATGCTATTGATGAGCTCAGTTCTATAACAACATGGTCTACCTTCGGTCATTGCCTATCTCTCAGAAATTGGCAAACTACTGCCCATGTACCAAACCCAGCCTAGTGCTTATTTTTGTAAATAAAGTTTTATTGGAACACACAGCCACATTAAATCATTTACATATTGTCTATGGTGACTTTTGTGCTACAAAAACAGAATTGAGCAGTTGTGACCAAGACCATATGGTTTACAAAGCATAACATATTTATCCTCAGGCCCTTTATTAAAAAAAGTTTGTTGATGTCTTCTATAGAGTACAGCCATTCGATAACATTGAGTCTCTGTTTACTGCTCCACTGGTGATCGCTTTAGTAAAGGGACTTCCTCTGGGCCTCCCCATGGGATACAGTCAGTTGTTAAGTTATTCTATCTTAGGTGTATTTCCTCTTTTCTGAGTCTTTGATTCACTTCTCATCTTCTGCCTCTTTAGTCTCTCTTTAGGGCCCCCTGTTGGTAGAACCTAATAAGAACAGCTGTAGTTTATAGTCACTATGAAGCAGAAATGTTTTTTGCAGCAACCCAAATTTGAGTTTAGAAAGTGAGAAAAATAGATTACTAAAAAGCCCAAGAAGCAGAATATAAGCGGAAAGACCAGTTTAGAAAGTTTATTTTAGTAACCTAAGAAAGGTGATGGCAGTAGAGATGGAGAGAGGGAGTGGATTCAAGACACATTTGAAATTTATGTTAACAGGGCTCTACGCAGAGAATAAGAGGAGAGGAGAAAACAGGCGACTAACTAACTGGATGATGGTGGCATCTACTGATGTCGGGAATACTGAAAGAGGAACAACTTTGTGGGTGAACAGTCTTGTGGTGGGATTTGAGCTGGCCTGGAAGGATGGGCAGGGAGCAGTTGGGGACGGCAGTTGGTGGAAAAGTCAACAAAAGAACAAGCTAAAAACAAACAAACCAACACCCTGCAATTGTGTTGAGGGGACAGAGGGTCTGCCAGTTTGCCTGGAGAGAGGATCAGAACAGAAAGGAGGGAGAAGGGGGGAACGTAACCACAAGTGGTTCAGCCCACGCAGCTGCAGAGCCCTTAACATGGTCCTTTGGACTTGCACTGATCACTAAATATTTCGTTTGTTTTTCTTTTTCTTGAGATACTATTCACATACATAAAATTCAGCCATTTAAAGTATATAATTCAATGGTTTTTAGTGGATTCACAGAGTTGTCTTACCATCACTACAATCTAATTTTAGAATATATTCCTGACCCCTGAAAGGAACTCCATTCCCATTAGCAGTCTACCACTGTCCCTTCCTCCCACCCTCAGCTGAAGTTTCTATCCCTATAGGTTTACCTATTCTGGACAATTCATATAGATGGAATCATATGATACGTGTTTTTGTGTCTTCCCTCTTTCACATAGCATGTTTTCAAGATTCTAAGTGTTTAGTTTTGCGACTCATGTGTATGCTCTGAGAATGTATGGCTAAAACCAGGAGAAGAATGAAGTTTGAGTTATTTCATCCAAAAGTATATTTTAAGTTTTTCTAATGTTTATTCTTTTGAATCATCTACCACAAATGAAAACATGATACAGAAAAAGTAGCACTTTAGGAACATTAAGAAAATGTTAACAAAATGATAGGAGGAGAGGTTGGGAGTTTAATTCTTGAGTTTTACTTCATCCCATATTTTGATTAAGATACTGTGTTTCGTGAGAGAGTCTGGGTGGTTCAGTCAGTTGAGCATCCAACTCTTGATTTTGACTCTGGTTATGATCTCAGGGTCATGAAATCCAGCTCCACATAGAGCTCTGTGCTGGGCATGGAGCCTGCTTAAGATTCTGTCTCTCTCTCTCCCTCTGCCCCTCCCCTGCTTTCGTGCACGCTCTCTCTCCCTCCAAAAAAAAAAAAAAAGATGTTGCATTTTGTGAAAATCTAAGTATTTGCTCTCTAACTTTATGTTAGTTTGTTCAGTCTTTATTTGGCAACGTTTGATGAGTAGATTAAAAGTCAGACTGCCTCAGTTTGATCCTGGCTCTGTCACATATTTGCTGTCACATATATTGACCCTGAGCAAGTGGTAAGTCATTCAACCCTTCTGTGTTTTGAAGTCTTATCTGTAACATGAGGATAATAAGAGGACTTTTGTAAAAATTGTATATATGTTGTAAAAATTAAATGAATGAATATAGGTAAAATATTTAGAACAGTACCTGGCACATAGCAAGGCTATATTATTATCCAGTGCTTTTGACACTTATGCTTAAAGAAACCATTTACCTCTCCCTCTTCTACCCCCTGACAGGTTTGTGGAGGAAATAAATAATTAGGCCAGATGGAGGAATCAATTCTTTTCTTTCTTTTTTTTTTTTTCAAATTCTATTGCAGGGTATATACAAATGTAGTGGATATCATTCTTGCCTAACCCCAATATCCACTTCCCATCTCTTCCTTAGTACCAGAGTTTGAATTCCAGGCTTGGAGAAAAGACCGCATTTCCAAACCTCTCTTGCAGCTAGGTATGGTTTTATGACTACATTCTAGATGGTGAGATAAACAGAATTGTTGTGGGGGTTTCCAAGCTGCTGAACAGTAGCTGCATCAGCTTGTAGGGGCTTTTTGTCCTTCTGTCTTCCTATCTTCTAACCTCCAATTTGAGGTGATGCAGCAGCTCCAGCAGCCATCTTAAATCAAGACAATATGGAAGCCATATTGTGAGAATAGCTGCAAAGACAGGAGCCTGTGTCTCTGAAGACAGCATAGAACTGCCCATCTGTATCAGTCTCATACTGTTTGACTCTAGAATTCTGTAACACAAGTGTAAAATCAGCTTTTTCTTGGGTGAGTCACTGTAATTTTGCTCGTTTGACATCGCTATAAGAAGCCAACCTGTCCTGACTCATAAGTGCTAGTTTCTGTACTCATTAATTAACTGATTCTTTATTCATTCAAATGTTTATGGAGTCCCTGCTCTGTGGCAGGTTCTGAAGAGTTAAAGAAATCTCTTTTGAAATAATTCCTTCTTCAGGTCACTGGTCTCATGGAGATGAGTTGTGGCTCCTACAAACCCAGATGGAATATTATACAAAATGATTATGTTTGCGTTAAAGTATCTTCCTGGTTTTAAAAATGGAGCTGTCTAATGATCTGAAAATCACAAGTTCAGAGAAAAGAACGAAGATGCACTGGAAGGACCATTGGGGATGTAACTGTGGGATGCGGAGAGCTCTAGAAATTTGTTTTGATTTTGCTTCCTGCTCCTTGGCTCTGAATTCTTCCCTGCCTTCTGCTTTTTGTTGAAGATGACATAATCTCTCACTCTCACCAGCCAAAAGTGAGTTGTCCTTTGTCTCTACAACCATGAAAGTTCCTGTAAAACCTACCATCTTTAAGACGCAGGGGAAGCAGAAGCAAAAGTATACAAGGGAATTGTGATGACGATGATCATACACTCTGCATCTTCAAAATAAAAATCACCAGGTAATCCAGGATGCACACAATTATCTCATGACTGGTGGGGCTGCTATTAATAGACATATTTAGGTAAGATCTCTCTATGCAAAAGGAAACCTTTGAAGTTACAAAGCTTCAGGAACTCATTCAGGAAATATTAGTTGAGTATCAACTACAGACTTGGTACCAGGGATGGCGGGAGGAGAGCAAAATCAGAATGGTCCCTGTCCTCTTGTTGCTTAGTTTCCCACAGCCCCCTTACTTCCCCTGACGAGAATCGTTCACATTCCCACTCCATCTTTACTTCAAACATACGCGTGAATCTTAGGAAATTGGACCCTTAACACAGAAGTAAGAATAAAACTGCCTCAGTTCAACCTCTGACCCAGTGTAGACTCACTCTTAAACATGTAACAGATTTACGGAGGCCTGGCTGGCTCAGTTGGGGGAGCATGGAACTCTTGATCTCAGGGTCATGAATTCGAGCCCCACATTGGGGGTAGAGATTACTTTAAAAAAAAACGACAGATTTATTTT
Source organism: Ailurus styani (assembly GCA_002007465.1). Lineage (NCBI taxonomy): Eukaryota > Metazoa > Chordata > Mammalia > Carnivora > Ailuridae > Ailurus > Ailurus styani. Next base: position 7,158,106 of record LNAC01000005.1, on the reverse strand, counting down.
TCCAAAGCATACCCCCACCTTGTCGTACATAAGCCGTGTTATATGTAAGTCTAAGGGGAATGTGACAGGGATAAGATGTGAGCTGCCCTTGGAGAGTTCTATACAATAAACATTTATTTACCTCCCCAGGAAACCACTCTTCCCATGCAAATTAAATCCTATGTGTCTCTGGGGCAAATACTCAGTATCCTTTTTCTCCCCTGTACCTTCAAATCATCCTCACCTATTCAATGTAAATCATATTTACAAGGCAGGTTTTGTTGTTGTTGGTGGTGGTTATTTTGTTTTTCAATATCTAGAGTATAATTGAGATAAAATGTGGGTCACTGAATATAAGACACTTGTATTTTTCCCTCAACAAGCAGCCCTTTGATCTATTTAAATTCATCAATAATAGATTAAGCACATTACCATTTTATCCATTTTCCACAACCTCAAATCAGTTTCAAACTGAGTAGAAAAAAAAAATCTTCTATATTTTATCTTTGTATGTCTTTCAAACAGTACGAATTTGACAGGTTGGCATTTGTTTCGAATTCTGATATGAGGGGGGGAACTGGGTTTCACTGACCTGATAAAAACAAAGAGAAGTCGCCAAATTAAAAGGGCTTGCTTCTCTTTTAAGGAAAAAAGACTGGACGTACTATCAACAGTTGTATTTTTCAGTTCACTTTGTTTCTCGTTCTCCCTCCCTGACACCAATCTAATTTACTTTTGCATTAAATAATTCAGCTCCTTTCCCTTTGTAACGGGTTGTATTTGGGGAGATGAAGACAAACTGCTTAGACCTTGAAAACCACATGGGCTCGGCGGGTAGATGGCATCTGTGAGGACACAGAACTCCCTCTACATTCTATAGGGAAAAAACAGAGCCAGGTGCATTTCTTCCCAAATCAAATTAGCTGCAAGATGCCACATCCAATTGTGGCAAATTGATGTGAGAGTTTGTGATGTCTGCAGCCGCTCTTCCAGCAAAGGTCACCACGAAAAGGCACAGACACCAGGCGGGGGGTGCAAGCAACTTGTGCTCAAGCCGCTCTGACAATAGCAGGGAAGATGTAAAATGCAATCAGCTTTTTGAAAATTGCAGGAGAATCCAGTTGTAAGTATGTATTCTAATTGGATTTACTGTGCCATCATTTACCTCTTTAAGGATGTTAACATAACATTATGTTTAATTGAAAAAATGGGTAGTTAACTATTCAGAAGAGACTCTCCAGCCCCCTGTATGAGCCACAGTCTAATCAGGCACAAAATATAGGGTGCCCTAATCACATCGCCAGTTTTCACGTTTCTTAAATAAAATTTACTTATTTACCACCGAAAATTAACGAAAAATGTTGACATGTGACAAATTTGCCCATCTTGATAGTTGTTTTTAAAGATCTCCCCTGACATTAACAAGTTTACATCATGCTTTATGACATTTAATTAGTCATATTTTATTGAATTAGCATGGTAAGACATCTAAAGCAATTCAAATGTTTTCTGAAATGCCCAAACAGGAGACAGCATCCCGTACATTGTAAGAGACCAGGCAGATATCTGCTCAACCACTCACCCCACGGTCTGCCCTTTTGGCCAGATCTGGCAAGCTGCTCTAGCTGGGAAATGGGACTATTTTAAGATTTCAACAAACTACCTCAGAACCCTCATCAAAGTCTGGCTGTAAAGTGCATGTACTTTCCCAAGCCAATTTAACCCAGGACTTGTCTCTGCTTGGAGGTAAAAATAATGTTATTTATTGCACCTGGTAAGATCCTAGTAGAACTGCATGTAATTTTTTTTTTTTTGGAAGATTTTATTTTTGTGGGGGAGAGAGAGAGCGCAAGCAAGCATGAGTGCGGGAGGGAGGGGAAGAGGGAGAAGCAGACTCCCCACTGAGCAGGGAGCCTGACTTGGGACCTGGTTCCAGGACCCTGGGATCATGACCTGGGCCAAAGGCAGACGCCCAACTGACGGAGCCACCCAGGCGCCCCAGAACTGAATGTATTAAATAATGAATGGATAAATGAGTATATTATCTTGGAAGAGCTCGTTTTGTGCAACTGAAATCCTTTCTTCTCACAACTTTCTTCTCAATTCCTCATGTACTTTCTTTTCACAACTACTGATGATTTTCAGAACACCAAGACTGCTGGAAATGCGAGTCTTGAAGAGATTGAACATATATCGAGCATTTCTTATGTGTTGGGCATCACGGTGAGCAAGCTCCTGCATTTCATTCTTCCACACCTCCTAGGAGATGGGGTGCCATTATCACTCCCATTTGTCAGATGGTGAAATCAAGGCTCAGAGATGCTTCCTAACAGCTGGTAAACAAGTGGCAAAGTTGGGGGTCAAACCCAGAGCTTCTTGGAGTAGATCAGGGCCCTTGCAAAATATTGCCCCACCTCTCTGAGGGCAGCTCCATGCTCCAAGGCAACTCCTCAGCGAGGGTCACAGCCAGGGTCTCAATTCCAAATCCAAAGCGACACCGCTCAACTCGCCCACATCTCAGCCTAACTCCTTGTTGTCAATTGTGGCTGGTCCTACTGCTTTAAAAAAATATGTAACTCTAAACAATTCAAAACACTACGGAATATCTTTAATAAAAAGTCCTCCCCAAACCCACAATGGAATGTTTATCTCTAATTCTAGAATGTAAATTTTGCTTCCCTCATACCATAGACTGGTTAAAAAAAAAAAACAAAAAACCCGAGTCACTTATCCTGTCGCAGTTTGCCCCGTTATAATATTTCATTTTTTAAAAAATATTTTATTTATTTATTTGACAGAGAGAGAGAGATCACAAGTAGGCAGAGAGGCAGGCAGAGAGAGAGAGGAGGAAGCAGGCTCCCTGCTGAGCAGAGAGCCCGATGCGGGCCTCCATTCCAGACCCTGAGATCATGACCTGAGCTGAAGGCAGAGGCTTAACCCACTGAGCCACCCAGGCGCCCCATAATATTTCATTTTAATGCTTCTGTAAATCTGAATGGTGCCTCCAAACTTAGTGAATTTTTTTCTGTACAGACAGAAGTGAGTTCAACTTTTTAAACTCCAGTGAGGAAAAGAATTACCTCTGTTTTATGCAGGTAAGTCAACGAAGATGGCTGAATTAAGGGGGCAGTGATAGGAGAGGAATCGGAAACCTGCTCTGCCTTCACGTCGACCTCACAAAAACCTCAGGGCGGGGGTCTTTAAAAACTGCCCACACAGATCTGTTTCAGCTTTGGACTGCTTCTATTTGAAAGTGAGATAAATGTAACTGTATCCTGTTTAACTGAAATATTCCAAAGGATCCGTGTCTCCCGTATGTGTGGTGGCTCCCACCGGTTCCAGACTACCCCCCCCCTCCTGCAAATAGGGAATGCAGATGTAGGTTTTATGCTAAAATAGCAGAGCTCTAAGTGCATTAAGAAAATCATTTCAATATAGCGTTTACTAATGCAGACGACTTTTAAAATGAAACAAGGCAGCTACAATGGCTGAGGCGCCACACATTGAATAAATATCACTTAGCCAATTACCAATTATCCATGCTAATGAAGAATGAGGCAGAGCCCTGATAAATTAAAACCCCAAATAAACCGAATGTTGGTTTAACCAATGAGTCTTCTCCTTTTGCTACAGAGTCTAAGGAACAGCTATAAAAAGACTCATCTGAATTTTACTTCCTTGCCCTTCTTCCACCTGCCCACCCTCTGACTGTGGTTCTGATGGGCAGGAAACCGGTCAAAGGGCAGACAGCTGGAGGGAACTCAAAGGGAGGGGGGGGACCCACAGAGTGGAGAATCTGCCCCTGGATAATTGAGAGTTGATTGGATACACAATGCCCTCCTATTGTCCACTTCTCATTTTGGATAAGGGGCCAAAGCCAAGCCTGACATAAGTAGCTCTTTCCTGGACCTTCCTCTCCTGGGCCAGCTGTGAGCATTCATGGGTGACAGCCGGGTCGGGTGCATTCCTCACTTCACTCCTCTCCCCTCTGAGGCATCAGAGATTGAGCTAGAAAACTCTGACCGTACCAGAAGTTTCGCATCACCTCTGGGTCAGAGACTGGAAAGGACTGAAGAGGGCTGCGGAGAAATATTTTGAGGGTTTGATACCCAGAGCTTCAGACTATAGCATTTCATGGGCCTTTGTTTTGTCCCTGACTTTTGCTATGTCTGTCTGCCTTTTTTGTTTTTTATTACTCCGCCCTATATTCTTTCATCTGGATTCCTTCCCTTACCTGATTAATGCTTTAGTGTTCCACCTTGTCACCCCTGTCCTTTGCCTTATCTCTATTTTGTTGGTTGCTGTCACATCTCTCAGCCTCACGGACATCTTGCATGTGACTGGGGTTCTGAAGCTTAGTAAGGCACCCTGCCCAGGGCTAACATGAAGCCAGGAAGCAACTGTATGGCCATATTATTTGCTCAAATGTCTGAGCCCCTCAAATGCATCTCTGCTAACCTGGCCTGCTCAGCCCACCATTTCTCCATGTTTCAGCAACTAAAGGGTTAAAGCAGAGCCCAGCAGGGCATCTAGTTGCCTCCACTCACCAACCATTGTTTGGTGCCATTGCCCTGTTTTGCAGACACCCTGCCTCATTGTGCCCTAGCTCAGGGGCCCACAAAGGTAGCCCCAGGAACCTACAAGGCTAAATGTTGTTGTTGTTGGTGGTGTTGTTTTTAAGATTTTATTTGTTTATTTGGCAGAGACACAGAGAGACAGGGAGCACAGCAGGGAGAGCGGGAAAGGGAGAAGCAGGCTCCCTGCTGAGCAGGGAGCCCCGTGTGGTGCCAGACTTGATCCCAGGATTCTGGGATCATGACCTGAGCCAGAAGCTTAACCGACTGAGCCACCCAGGTACCCCAAGGCTAAGTGGTGGAGGAGTAAGTATAAAATCTTGACTATTTGGCCGTTTGCAGACTAGGAGTTGCTTTCAGGTACTAAGAGCAGGGTTCTGATTTGTCAATGGTTGCAAGCATGAGAACGTAGTATAATTTGCGGACAAGTTTCCACTAACTTTAGACTTCCAAAAATGGTTCACAGATGCTCACCTTTTTTTGTTTTTAAAGATTTTATTTATTTCTTTCACAGTGGGAGAGAGATCACAAAGAGGCGGAGAGACAGGCAGAGAGAGGGGGAAGCAGGCTCCCTGCTGAGCAGGGAGCCCGATGTGGGCCTCGATCCCAGGACCCTGAGATCATGACCTGAGCTGAAAGCAGAGGCTTTAACCCACTGAGCCACCCAGGCGCCCAGATGCTCACCTTTGTGCATACTCCTTGCTCTATCGGAATGCCTGTCCCAACCAAGCGCAGCTGTCAGGCTGCCACTGATCTTCTAAGACTCTGCACGTGTGTCTCTTCTTCTGGGCAGTCTCCAATGACCCTTGTCTCTTTAAGGGGCCACATGCTTCCTTGGGTCCCCCAGAGGCCTGCACCTTTCTCTATCTCAGAGCGTATACCGCCTTACGTTGGCGCTGTCTGCTAAGTCATCTCTCTCTTCCACTCAGCCAGGTTCCTCAACCTTGGCAGTACATAGTGAGCTCCCCGGGAGTTTTAAGACACACCAGTAATTAGTTCTCAGCGATTCTGATTTAATTGGGAAGAGGTGAGACAGGAGGGCTGAGAGATTTGATCCACCTCAGGTGATTCTAACATGGAGCCAAGTTTGAACTCTACTTGAGGGTCGTTCCTGGTTGTCCCTCAGCTTTATAATCTCCATTCGTTGACCTGGTGCTGGGTGATCGCTAAAGGCCTTGTGGCCGAAGCGGCCAACTTTCTACCCAGATTTATTTTCCCTCCTCTGGGAGAAGTGGTAGAATTTTTAGCTGCAGATACAGGGCTGCCAGGGAGAAAGACCACATTTCCCAGCTTCCCTGTAGCTAGGAGAGGTCAAGAACTTAATTGTGGTCAATGGGACGTGAGCAAAAACAGTGCGGGCAATTTCTAGGTTATGCCCTTGAAAGAATAGTCATACACTTCTCTGGCCTTTTTTCTCCCTCCCTGCTGTCTGGAACACTGTTCTGTTGGTGGTGGTGGGCGACCTTGGACCATGTGAATGAGAGGGACCCAATGGAGGGGACCAGATCCATGACCCGTGGAGCCATGATGCTGTCCCAGACAGAGATACAGCTGGAGATCAGGATTATTTGTGGTCTCTGTGACAGCACCCAGCTGTTAGTCCCTGACTAACTTGGAACAATTTTATATTTTACTACCGCAAAGTCTGATACTAGAGTTTGATAACACTGGCAGAACTTGTGCTAACTCCACTCTAGTCTGGCAGCCAAACTTGTCACTCCCCAGCAGCATCAACTTGGGGCTCTGATGGCTCCTCATTACTCTCAGACTAAAAGGCCAAAATCCGTGACACGAACTAAGTCTCTATGTCCCCACCTCACTGGCCTTCTCTTGGGTCCTCAAATGAGCTGTGCCCTCTTCCACTACAGGGGCATCTGTCTGGAATGATCTTGCCCCATGTTCTCACCTGGGTAACTTTAGCTCAGCCTGCTGTCCTTCATACCTTAGCCCAATTGTCACTTCCTCAGGTCCCACCTGGCCTCTCTAGGTAACCCCCATATCAACACATCTGGAAACTCTGTGAATTCACCACAGCTGTGATTTTGCATTTACTGGGATGATCATGAGATTAGCAACTGTCTACATCACTACACTATTAGCTTTACAGGAGCAAGGCCCGTGGTTGTTTTGGCTTGCCATTGACTCCCCAGTGCCTTCCACTGAGTGAAGCATATAGCAGGTGCTAAATAAATGTGTTGACTAAACAGATAGGAAACCCAAGAGGATAATCTTTCTCTTCCATTGCAGAACCAGGCAGAGGCAGGAAAGAGGGAAAACATAGGGTTAAAACATTAAAAGAAGAGGGATTTCATTCTTAACACTCTTGCCAGGGAGCATCAGCCAACCATGATCTGGCTAGAGGAAAGTTAGCCAAGTGTGATCTCACTAGCCTCAATCCCAAATTAAGTTGTTCTTGGCACCGTAGCCACTGGATCAGAAATGGGTGGCCTGGCTCAGTTCTGGGTAGCAGCATTTCCTCCTTGAGCTATGATGGGTGGCAGAACAAGAGTACTTACTCTTCTCTATCTTGTGTGCAAACTCATCTGCCTAAAATCTCCCCATAGAGAGTTACAAGTTAGCCCACATGGTTCCTCTTGCCTGGAATCAGTTCCTCCTGTCCTCTTTTGAAGTATCCAAGTCCTACACTTCTTCCAAGGCCCGAGCTTGTTCCATCCTTCAGGAAGATTTGATGAGCTACGGTAACTTGTGAATACTCTCCTCTTACCCCTGAACTTCAGGAGTTTCATCAGAAGCATTCAGAAGGCCCTTAGTATAAGTTGCCTGGCAACATTATTTTTATGTAACTATACTATCTCCCCAAACAGAAAATACATCCATTAAGGGTACGAAAATGAATCTTTTATTCTTAGCACCCAACACAGGGGTTACTGCCTAGTAAGCATCTAGTGAAGCATGAAGTATTTGTTTACAAGAGGGAGGAAGATGACAATGATGGTAGGAGTCAGTCTATATTCTCTTCCGAAAGGCTGTTGGCCTGTTGCTAACCTGTAATCCTATGCCCCGGAATTAGAGTATGAAGAGAGGGTGCATGGGTCTTAAGAAAATATTTCACCCCAGGATTGAAAGTTAAGTCACTTCCAGCACGACACACCATGAGGTCTCGAATTTATTCACAGCCGGAGCAAAATGGCTGAGATCAGAATCTCAAAATGGCCCAATGAAAACTCTACGTGAATTGAGAAAGTCTCCTTGAACATTGATTTTATTGGAATAAAAAAACCCGAACCAGCTAGGTTAAAAAAAAAAAACAAAACATTAAACTTGGGCGCTAGGCCTGTATTCTGTTGTATTCACCAGGTGAGACTCAAAGCCACCCACATTTGACAACCTGATTAAAATACCAAACAATTTTGGTGGCACCTGGGTGGCTCAGTGGGTTAAACCTCTGTCTTCGGCTCAGGTCATGATCTCAGTGTCCTGGGATCAAGCCCTGCATGGGGCTCTCTACTCAGCAGGGAGCCTGTTTCCTCCTCTCTCTGCCTGCCTCTCTGCCTGCTTGTAATCTCTCTCTTTCTGTCAAATAAATAAATAAAAAATCTTTAAAAAAAATACCAAACAATTTTTTTTTTCAGAACATGGATTGGAGTGTTTGCTTTTGTCTGTCTCCCCTTCCTTCTCTCCTTCCTTCCTTCTTTCTTTCCTTCCTTCCTTCCTTCCTTCCTCCCTCCCTCCCTCCCTCCCTCCCTTCCACCCTTTCATCAACCAGTCAGCAAACGTATGTTGAGACTTGCCCATATGCGAGGCATTATGTCACAGGTGTGATATAAGAACAGATATTAGTAACAGCAGCAATGAAAATGATGGCTAATATTTTTCAAGTGTTTACCATGTGATATACACAATGCTGCATTTAACCCTTTGACCAACACCTGATGTACAGGACCATTGATTGTATGCGTCACCTAGCTATGGCTTCACTCGTCTTTTTAGCCCAGCCATTGCCATGACAACCAGCTTCCTACAGGTGCATGCCGGTGGCAGCTGCTTTGCTTCTGTCCTGCTTTCTGCTCTGGGGCATCACCACTTTCAGATGCCCATGGGGCCAAAGCCAGGTGCTAAGTGCTCCCTCTTCTATCCCTCAAAAGGACAGTTCCAAGGTCCTTCTCCACAGTTCTCGGAGGGTCCTCCACGGGGTGGAGCCCCAGCCGCACACAGGGCCCAGCTCAATGATGCATGCTTCTGGGGACTTGCCCTCCTTCCTGGTTGTACTTTCCCTCGTTCCCCTCTTGTTCCCTGTGATCGCTTCCCCCCAAATTCTATGTGCATGAGTCCTTGTCTCGGGCCTACTTTCCAGGAGAGAACTCAAGCAAAAGCAATCAGTATGCCCATTTTAAAAAAATTATTTATTTATTTATTTGACAGAGAGAGAGAGATCACAAGTAGGCAGAGAGGCAGGCAGAGAGGCAGACAGAGAGGAGGAAGCAGGCTCCCTGCTGAGTGGGGCTTGATCCCAGGACCCTGAGATCATGACCTGAGCCGAAGGCAGAGGCTTTAACCCACTGAGCCACCCAGGCACCCCAGTATGCCCATTTTTAACAGCTGAGAATTGTGGCAGCAGCCCCACAAATGTTAAGTCTTCATCTTGGCTACTTATAAATGTTACCTCATTTGGAGAAAGGGTCTCTGCAGCTGTGATTAAGTTAAAGCTATTTAGATGTGTCTGTTAGCCATTTGTATGCCTGTTCATCATCGCTAGCCATCAGGGAAACTCAAATCAAAACCACATTGAGATACCACCTTACACTAGTTAGAATGGCCAAAATCAACAGGACAGGAAACAACATGTGTTGGAGAGGATGTGGAGAAAGGGGAACCCTCTTACACTGTTGGTGTGGGAATGCAAGTTGGTGCAGCCACTTTGGAAAACAGTGTGGATATTCCTCAAAAAATTAAAAATAGAGCTACCCTATGACCCTGCAATTAAACTACTGGGTATTTAACCCAAAGATAGAGGTGCAGTGAAAAGAATGGCCATACGTACCCCAATGTTCATAGCAGTAGTGTCCACAATCGCCAAACTGTGGAAAAAGCTGAGATGCCCTTCAACAGACAAATGGATAAAGATGTGGTCCATATATACAATGGACTATTAACATCCAACAGAGAGAATGAATACCCAACTTTTGTATCAACATGGACGGGTCTGGAGGAGATTATGCTGAGTGAAATAAGAAAAGCAGAGAAAGTCAATTATCATATGGTTTCACCTACTTGTGGAACATAAGGAATAAAATGGAGGACTTTAGGAGAAGGAAAGGAAAAGTGAATTGGGGTTAATAGGAGGGGGAGATGACCCACGAGAGACTGTGGACTCTGAGAAACAAACTGAGGGTTATGGGGGGGATGGGTGAGCCTGGTGGTGGGTATTAAGGAGGGCACGTACTGCATGGAGCACTGGGTGTGGTGCATAAGCAATGAATCTTGGATCACTGAAAATAAAACTATTTAGATGGAAGATTATCCTGGATTATCCATTGGGCCCTACATGCCATCATATTTATCCTCCGATATGATTCATGTGATGAGGCAAAGGGAAATCTGATACACACAGAATAGGAGGTGGCAATGGGGCTGCAGCAGAAGGGGTTGGAATGGACTGTCCGTAGCCACTGGTAGCTGGGGGAGGCAGGGCAAGAACTGTCCCCTAGAGCCTCCAGAGAGAGCGTGGCCCCGTTGACACCTTGACAACAGCCTAGTGACACTGGTTCCCAGCTTCTGGCCTCCAGAACTGTGAGGGGATAAATGTTTGTTATGTGAAGGCACCAAGTGTGTGATGATTTGTTTCAATAGCTGCAGGAAATTGATACAAAGACACTGAGGTGCAGGGACTTCAAATCATTTGCCTACAGTTAGTCCTTGGCAGAGCCAGGATTCAAACTCGGTTCAGACTCCAGTGCCCAAGTTCTTAATACTTTGCTTCCTCTTCTCTCCAAATAGAGGGCAAGATTCCTGCCCTGGAGAGCAGGCAGACAACTAAACAAGAAATCATGACTGATACTGGTAAGGGGGGGGTGGGGGTATGGAAGGTGGGAGGGGAGGAAGGCTTTTCTGGATAGAGGTCATTACCAGGTGGCAACCAGGAAACCCTGTGTGGGATGAATCACTACACCAAGGGACACACCAAACAGATTCCTGTCTGCCCATTTTAACCCAATAATCTCCTTCTTTAAGTTCCTCTGATGCTGGCTGAAAGCTTCATCCCCACTAGGTCAGCCTGAAATATTTGTTTTGATTCTCCCATCCTGTTACCCGGGGTGGGCTGAAGTGAATTCTCCACAGGAAGGCCTCTCTCGGTTCTGGAAAATTCTCTAAGACATTCTATTTCCGAAGCCTCCAAGAGGTAATTTATTTGTGAACTCAAGAGTTCCTCAAAAGCATGCCCCACATCAACATACATGGTCCACTAAATGGGGCCGAGAACCTACTAGAAGTGTATGGGACGCTGCTCTGAAACGGCAAATAAGGGGACAACAGGAAGTGGGAATGTATGCAGAGCAAGCAAGGAATTTTGCTGGGTTTGTTTAATGGTGGATGTTAACTCCTTAACAATGACTTTTCTAATTTTATCATAAGTCATAACAAAACCACAAAAAGCCTAACCACTACCAATTAACATTAAACATGTTTCACCCTCCAATACTTCTGGGGCTACTTCCTCCTTTCATCCAACAGTTTAACTCTGAAGAAATTTCTTGGGTAAGATTATGAGAGAGCCCTGCCTGATCCTTCTCAGGGTACTAGGGTGGCATTCTGCTGCTCTATTATTCCATAAAAATTATCAAATACCTTCTGCCAAACACTGCACAAATTTCTGGGGGATACAGAGATGACAACCTCAGAGAGTTCACAGTCCAGGTAGCAAGACAGACAAATATACAACACTTGCAAAATCAGATTAAAGGCACGCACATGGTGATTTGGGAGGAGAGAGGAGGCACACCCAGCTTAGTATGGGACAGCTCAGAGAAAGCCACATGGAACAGAGGACACTGTGCTGAGTCTTAAAGTAAAAGGCTGGTGAGAGCCTGGGTGGCTCAGTGGGTTAAGGCCTCTGCTTTTGGCTCAGGTCATGATCTCAGGGTCCTGCTTAGCAGACAGCCTGCTTCCTCCTCTCTCTGCCTGCCTCTCTGCCTACTTGTGATCTCTCTCTGTCAAAAAAAAAAAAAAAATCTAAAAAAAAAAAAAAAAGAAAAAAAAGTAAAAGTCTGGAGTTATCCAGGTGGAAAAGGAGGAGAGGAGAGGGGTGTGTGGGAAAAAGGCAGAGGGAAACATGTCAGCTTGGGCCGCTATAACAAAACACCACAGACTGGGTGGCTTAAACAACAAACATTTATTTCTCATGGTTCTAGAAGCTGGGAAGTCCAAGATTAAGGTGCCAGAAGATTTGATATCTGGTGAGAACCCTCTTCCTGGTTTACACATGCCCACTTTCTTGCTGTATCCTCATGTGGCGAAGACAGAAGTCTCTGGTCTCCTCCTCTTCTGATGAAGGCACTATCGTGGGGGCGCTATCCTCATGACCTCGTCTAACTCCAGTTATCTCCCAAAGGCCCCACCTCTGAGTACCAGCACTTTGGGATTAGGACTTCAATGTATGAATTTGAAGAGGACACAAACTTTCAGTGTGTAGCAGGAACAAGGATGTGAGAGCAATCATGAGAGAGTGCAAGAACCAGTGGTGTTGGAGCTCAGGTACATGAGGTAAGCATGAAAGCCTGTATACTATGTTGAAGTTAGACTTTGTTATGAATGTAATAGGGAGTCATTGAAGGATTAAGTCAGGAGTGACATGATCAGATATACCTTTTAAATGATCACTGTGGCATCAGCGTGCAGAATACATTAGAGTGAGTCCTGACTGGAGATGGAGAGGCCAGTTAGGAAACTATGGCAGTGATCCAGGTGCGAGATGATGAAATGAGGATGACAGTAGGGGACAGATGCAAGAGCAATTTAGGATATAGAGTCAGCAGAAGGAGTTGGCCTCAGATGAGCTCTAAAAGCTGAGGGAGGAGGTGGGGATGACTTCTGGATCTCCCGCTTATGCAAACTGGTGAGTGAGTAAGAAGATGTGGGGGGAAAAACGAAATGAGTTGGGGATATCCTGAATTTGGGACTATTCCTCACCATCCCAAATGGAGATGTTATTTGGAAATCAGTTCTAGATCTACTTCTCTTCCCAGTCAATACTCTTTTCTTGGATAGTATCATCGTTTGTGAACATCGACTACCATCTCACTGTTGATAGCTGAAGTCTTTAAATTCTGCCTGAATTTCTCTTCTGAAATCCAACATCTTGGATTCAACCACCGATTAAGCATTTCCTCTTGGATGTCCCATCTCACAGGTTAAGTGACTGCATCCCATTACTAGAGCAATTTATCAAAAGCTGTGCTGTCCAACATAGTAGCTGCTAGTACTCTAGGCTGCTAGTACTCTATGACTACAGAGTACTACTGAGTACTTGAAATGAGGCTAGTGTGTCAAGAAAATGAGACAAGTCACAGAGCAGGAGAACATGTTTGCAAAAGATATATCTGGATAAAGGACTATTATTTAAGACATAAAAAGAACTCTTAAAACTCAACAGTAAGAAGATGTACAACCCAATGAAAAAATGAGCAAAAGACATGAACAGACCCTTCACCAGAGATACACAAGTGACAAATAGGCATAGGAAAATTGTTCCACTGTGTATCATTAGGCAATTGCAAATTAGACTGTGAGATACTATTACGCATGTACTAAAATGGCTAAACTTCAAAACACGGACAACACCAAGTGCTGATGAGGATGTGGAACAATAGGAGCCCTCATTCACTACTGGTGAGAATGACAAATAATGCAGCTACTTGGGAAGACAGTTTAGTAATTTAAGTAGTTCCTTACAAAAGGATCCAGCAATTGTGTTCCTTAGTATTTACCCAAATGAGTAGAAAACTCACATCCACACAATAATCTATGTACACATATGTTTATAGCAGCTTTCTTCATAAATGCTAAAACTTGAAAGCAACCACGATGTCCTTCATTAGATGAATGGATATGTAAACTGATAAACGTCTAAAGAATGGAATAGTATTCAGTGCTAAAAAGAAATGAGCTATCAGGCCATTGAAAGACATGGAAGAAGTTTAAATGCCTATTACTAAATAAAAGAAACCAATCTGAAAAGGCTACATGCTCTATGATTCTCGCTATATGACATTCTGGAAAAGGCAAAACTATGGAAACGGTAGAAGGATCAGTGGTTTTTCTGGGTTAGCAGGAAGAGAAGGACGAATAGGCAGAGCACAGGGGATTTTTAGGAGGACACCACTCTGTATGATACTGTAATGGTGGAGACTTGTCACTATACATTTGTCGAAATCTGCAGAATGTACCTATGTAAACCATGGACTTGGGATGATGGTGATGTGTCCTTGCAGGTTCATCACTTATAACAGAAGTACCGCTCTGGTGCAGGTGGTTGTTAGTAGGAGAAGCTGTGCATGTGTGGAGTCGGGGAATATGTGGGAAATCTTCGTACCTTCTGCTTGATTTTTTAAAAAGATTTCTTTATCTATTTTAGTGGGGGAGCAGAGGGAGAGAGAAGATCTCAGGCAGACTTCCCACTGAGTGTGGAGCCAGACACAGGGCCCAATCTCATGCTCCTGAGACCATGACCTGAACTAAAATCATGAGTCAGATGCTGAACTTATTGAGCCATCCAGGCGCCCCTTCCTCTGCTTGCATTTGCTGTGAACCTAAAACTGCTGTAAAAAATAAAGTCTATTTTTAAAAAATGACTAGTCCAAATTGAGATGTAACTATAAAATAGACCCTGAATTTTAAAGACTTATATAAAGAAAAGTATGTAAGTATCTTATTAATAATTTTTATGTTGATTACATGATAGGAAGATAATATTTGGGATCTATTAAGTAAAAATGTATTATTGAAATATATTTACTGTTTCACTTTAAAAAATGTACCTACTGGGACACCTGGGTGGCTCAGATGGTTAGGTGTCTATCTTCGGCTCAGGTCATGATCCCAGGGCCCTGGGAGTGAGTCCCGCATCGGGCTCCCTGCTCAGCAGGAAGCCTGCTTCTCCCTGTTCCTCTGCCTCTCTCCCTGCCTGTACTCTCTCTGTCACTCTCTCTCCCTCTCAAATGAATGAATAAAATCTTAAAAAAAAAATGTAGCTACTAGAAAATTCTAAGTAGTATGGAGCTTATATTCTATTTCTCTTGCACGGTTCTGGCTTAGATTGAATAAGCCAGCACTAGAAATCAGGACCCCTGGCTTCTAATCCAGGATGAACCATTCATTCAGCAAGCATATTTGAAATACCTACTCTATTATGATGAATAAGATAGAAATGGTCCATACTTTTGGGAAGCTTATAGTCTTTCTCTGATTTATTACTGAGATCAGTATAAGAAACAGTTTTGAAAAGTACAAAGCACCATCACAATACCAAATATAACATGAATATAATTTCCAGGTAGAAAGAAGACATGCTCTGATTTCCAGCTGAAAGACATATTAGGAATCCTTACGTGGGTGGAAAGTCATGCAATCCGTCCAATGATGGTGATCAACTAAGTAACCTTGAAATGGCATTGATTTTATACCAGAGGGTAAAAAAGAGAGCTGTGAGGTCCATAGAAATTATAATTTTTAGCAAAATAAGTTCAGGTTGGGAATCCCGTAATTATACATAACCAATGAGCTCTGCAAGCGAGTTTTGCATATTGAGTAGTCTTTGCTGTGGTAGTAAAAAGAGAGGCTGGATTTTAGTCAACTTTTCCTCAACCAGTGCTGTTGGGAGATTATGGCAGGAGCAGGTGGGGCAGAAGACATAGTCCAACAAGGCCTCAAGGGCAGCTTAAATCACACTTAATTGGCAAGAAATGGCAGAAACGGTAGCCACATAGCAGAAGCAGCTGTGTTTTGAAGGGCAGCTCAACTTGAGCCAAACCTTTGGGAGGGTCAAGGAGCAAAGGGCAGGTAACCAGTAGCCCCCGTCTGAATGGGTTGAAGGGAAGGTGGGGGCCAGGGCCAAGCATTGTCGCATACTTAGCGAGTGCTTACCTCAGGGGCTGTGTGCCCTGGAAGGAGGCCTTCGAGACCAGGCCTCTCAAGGGAAGGAGGAATGGGAGGGGGCGAACTAGGCTCTGGGCCACCCCTGGGGGCTGGAAGGAAGTGAGTTCGTCTCTCCTTCCAGGAAGCAATCCCTGACTGTGAGGAGATCCCATTTTTTTTTGGCAGAGCCTCTGGACATTGGACGCAGTCTGTAAAATGATCAGTTTAAAAAGAACATTGTACTATTTAAAAACCAATTTTGATAAAATTGTCCAAACTTTTTGGTACGGTCCTGTAAAATCGGGATGGTTAGAAGAATCATTATAGGAAAACATTTTGTTCAAACAACATTTTGAACATTTAGTTCAAAACAACAACAAAAAAGAGAACAAAAGAAAAAAAACACTTTTCGCTGTAGTAGGAATGGTTCTTTGTTCTTTGCAAATTTCCCCCCAGTTCAGATTGGGGCCAGAGTTGGTGTTTGCGTAGTGATGAAATATGTAAGATGGGTTTTAGAGTCAGAGGCCTGGGTTCTGACTCCAGACCCACAGCTTGCTAGTTGTGTGTCTTGCAGCAAGTTGCTGTCCTTCATTAGGGCTTTATTTCATTTGTAAAATGGGGTGGTGGTACTTTACCTTAAGAGGCTGTAACGGGGATCAGATAAAATAATATAGTATGCTAAAACTCCAAGCATACTGTCAGGCAGCTAGTATTGCCTAATGAATGGTAGCTATTATTATTGTCATTGGCGTTGTTAATATTTAAGCAAGCCTACTATCTGGATTTTTCCAAAATTTCCCTCCCTCTCTTGCATGCATTCACATGCACACTTACTCATTTGGTGAATGTAACCGTCAGAACCCGAACTGGGGCTGGAAAGCCTGAGACCTGGGTCAGTTCTCTCTGTCTTTGTCTCCCTATGGAACTCTCTGACAAAGGTCAGATTCTATTGAGAATTCCAAGAGACTTAAATCCATTTTTTACACTTGAGGAAATAATTCACTGACTATTAAATATGAAATATGGGTATCATTGTATCTGACTTAGAAACATTTTTTTTAAGAGCTTACTTAATGGGGCTTGAACTCACGACCCTGAAATTAGGAGTCACCAACTCTACCAGGTGCTCCCCAGCCAGCCAGCCAGGTTCTCCCCAGAAAGTTTTGTTTTTGTTTTTGTTTTTTTTGTCTGCAAATATTTCCTGAGCAGCCACCTTATGTCAGGTCCAGTTGTGAGCCCTGGGGATGGTTATGAAGAAGACCCAAATCCTTGGTCTGAGGATCTTCCATTCCAAGCAAATAAGCATGGGGTGTCACGTCTGGGGCTCTGAGAAACAAATAATGCAGGGACTAGAAAATGACAGGGTGGGGCTATTTTTGAAAGGATGATCAGAGAAGGCCTCCTTGGGGAATACATTTGAGCAGATGAAGTTCATGAGCATTAGGGAGTGATGAATCAATCCACGACAACACCTGGGGAGGAGTGCTCCAGGCAGAGAGATCAGCAAATGTGACCGTGAGGTAGTTGTTAACCATAACCATAATCTTTGAGGTGAAATTTGTTTCTGTGAGGATGACTGTGTTTATACTCCTTAGAGAATTTACAGTGTTTGTGGGGTTTTCATTAAAAGTAGAAATTTGGAGGATAATTAGTGAAAGGTAGAAGGAGAGTCTGGGGGTGAGCGGGGGAGACTTGAGGGAATGATGAGGTGAGATCTTTCAGTGGTCTCATTCTTATGGTATGTCTACTCAGAGTTCCTTAGTCTTGGCATTGTTAATATTTTGGGCAGATAACTCATTGTTGGGGTTGGGGAGATGTTGTCTGGTGCATTGCAGAATGTTAAGGAAAATCCTTGGTCTCTACCCTCTTGGTACCAGTGATAGTCCCCATTTGTAACAATCCAAAATGTCTCCAGACATGGTCAAATGTCTTTTGGGAGGTGAAATCAACTCCATTTCAGAATCACTGGTCTACATATGGGTGGAGGAATTTCTTTACTTCAAAAGTTTCATCTTGGACAATTAAATCTCACATTTAATTCAAACTTGATTGGGAGATTAGCTGCTTCTATTGAGCACCCACGGATCAAGTGCTTTTCATGGATGAGCTTATTTAACCCTCACAACCATCTGATGATAGAAATATCACTAGTGCTGTTTTATGTTTTGGGAAACTGGGGCTTCTGGAAATGGAGTGACTTTTCCAAGGTCACACAGCTAATGAGCAACATAGCCAGGATTCAAATACAGCTTCGTTTGACTCCAAAGACCTTTTTTTTTTTAAGATTTTATTTATTTATTTGACAGAGAAAGACACAGCAAGAGAGGGAACACAAGAAGAGGGAGTGGGAGAGAGAGAATCAGGCTTCCCGCCAAGCAGGGAGCCCGAAACAGGGCTGGATCCCAGGACCCTGGGATCATTACCTGAGCCGAAGGCAGATGCTTAACGACTGAGCCACCCAGGTGCCCCTCCAAAGACCTTTATTGATATAAACACCTGAGGACCAGGACAGACTCTCATTTGGAAGCCTGATTCCTCCACTGTTGTCTAGTTCCAGCTACAAGCATTCAGGAGATATTCATTGAATGCTTTCTTTGTGCCAGATACTGTTCCAGACAGTATCTGGGTTTATAACAGTGAACAGAAACAAACATCCCTGCCCATATGGGCTTTCACGCTAGAGGGGAGAGACAGACACAAAAGAAAATAACTAGGTAAAACATATAGAATGGCAGATGGGATTCATGCTGTGGAGGGAAGTGGAGAGTGGCAGTTTTAAATTGAGTGCTGAGAGGTGATTTCCCTGAGATGGTACCACATCAGTAAAAACCTAAGTAAAATGACATGATGAGCCATTTGGGTATCTGGGAGGATCTGCATTTCAGACAGAGGAACAGAAAGTGCAAAGTCCCTGAAGAGGTAGCAGGAACATCAAGCAGGCTGGAACAGTTGGAGTGGCAAGAATAAGAGAGGGGGTAGGAAGTGAGGTGAGAGAGAGGTTGTAGGGGCACGAGAACATGTAGGATTCTAAAGCCCACTGTAAGAATTTGGCCTTTACTTGAATGAAATGAGAAGCCATTGGGGAGAAAATTGACCTAAATGATCGCTCTGGCTTCTGTCTTTGAGAAAAGGTTATAAAGGAGTGTTGTGGATTCAATATGTGCCCACTAATGCTTTAATGCTCCTCTTTTCAGAGTAGAGCTTAATTTCCTCCCCTTGTTTGGGGACTGCATTTAGTGACTCACTTCTCACAAATACAAGTGGTGGAGGTGAGGATGCATGACTTTGGAGATTAAATGGAAGATGGAGTGTAGCCTCCTTCTTCTCACTCTTAGTTCACTTGCTCTGGGGGAAGCCAGTTGCCATGCCATGAGGACACTCAAGTAGCCTATGGAGAGCCCATGTGTTAAGGACCAGAGTTCTCCTCATAGGAGCCACAGAGGAACTGAGGTCTTGTGGGAACAGCCATGTCAATGAGCCTTGGAAGATCCTCCAGGCAAGCCTTGGGTTGACATCTTGATGCTAACCTCATGAGGTGCCCTGAGCCAGAACCACCCAGCTAACTACTCCTGATTCCTGACCCACACTGATGGTGAGATAATAAAGGCTTATTTTAAGATGCTAATTTTTTGGATAATTTCCATGTAGTGATAGATAACAAACACAGGAAGCAAAGGCAGAAGCTGAGAGACCAGTTAAGAGGCAATTTCAGCAATTCATGTGAGAAGGTGATTTGGAAGTGGTGAAAATTCATCCGATTTGCAGTTAGATTGGATATGGGGAGGGTGACAAAGAAGAGTCAGACTTTGAGCTTGAACAACGGCAAGATCAACTAACTCTTACCTGAGCTCTAAAAATCATTCAATGCATCCAGTCGTTCCTTCCTTAGAATATTTCCTCTTAGCTTCTGTGACATCACAGGGAATCTAGTTTCCCTTCTAAAAAACTGACTGACCCTATTCATTATCTTTTGTCGATGTGTTCTCTGTTCAAGCCCTTAATGTTGGAGTCCCCCAAGGCTTGATTTTGGATTTCATTCCCTTTTCACTTTACAGTCTCTCCCTAGGAATTTTCATCCACTGTTACGACTTTAAATATCATCCTATGGCCAATGATTCTCATTCTTCCAACTATGTCCCTCCCATTGAACCCCAGACTCAAAAACCCCATTGCTTACTTGTCATCTTCTTGTCTATATCTAATGAGTTCTGGACTTAAACATGACCAAAACAGTACTCTTGGTTTCCTGCCATGCTCCCACTCTTACTACAGTCATCTCCATCTCAATAAATGGGACCTCTGTCACCCCAGTTCAAGTTAATTGTATAGTGGTCCTTTGTGTTTTCTCTCTTTCCTTCATTCCCACCATCAGCCCACTGGGGGGTCCAAATGACCCTATATCTAAAGCCTATTTCAGACATACTTCCTTCTATTGCTGCAGATACAACCCTATCTGAAGCTACCATCATCTTTCCCTTAGACTTGCCCTCTCACCCTTCCCCGGCAGCCAGTGTGACATTCCAAGAACACAAATCAGATTGAGGAGCTCCTGTTCTTAAAACCCTTCATTGGCTTTCCACTGCACTCAAAATCAAATTCAGACCTGTCATGGCTAACAAGTTTCTACATGAAGTTGGCCCTATCTGTCTGTGACTTCATCTGATACTACTTTCCCCTGTTATTTTTCTCCAGGCACTCTGACCTTCTCTCTGTTTCTTGATGATGCAAAATTCATTCCTGGATTAAGACATTTGCATTTATTTTTCCCTCTGCCTGGAATACTCTTTTTCAGACATCTGCATGACTATAACCTTCTTGTCATTTTGGTCTCATACCAATGTCACTTTCTTGGAGAGCGCGTCCCTGAGATCTAAATCTAAGTAGTCTCCTTCCAGTCACTTCTTGTCATTTCATCCTTTTCGATTCTCTTTATATATCTTACCTATCTGAAAGTATCTCATCCACTTATTTGTTTACTTATATAGTTTCAGTTTTCTCTTCTCTGGGTATGTTAACCCTGACCTTAATCCTAACCCTTATCTCTCTTATTCATTACCATATGTATCCTCAGACCCAGTCACCATGCCTGGCACATTATAGGTATTTGACAGATAACTGTTGAATGTATGCATGAACTAATGAGTACACGGGCTGGCAGAGAAGAAGAACAATCTTTTCCATCTCCATCTGAACTCGAGGTAGTGCAGGTAAAGAAGAATGCCTCTCAGTTTCACCAACCCCTCTTCTGTCTTATGGCCTTTGCATTTTCTGACTTCACAAAATTGATCCCCTCCTTCTCTCAGGTTTCTGCTCACCTTATTGGAAAGCCCTGCTGGGGTACCTGGGTGGCTCAGTCAGTTAAGCATCTGCCTTCAGCTCAGGTCCTGATCCCAGAGTCCTGGGATCGAGCCTCCAGAATAGGTTCCCAGCTCAGCAGGGAAGTCAGCCTCTCCTCTCCATTCTGCCTCTGTTCCCCACCCGTGTTCTCACTCACTCTCAAATAAATAAATAAAATCTTCTAAAAAATATAAGGAAAGCCCTGCTGACCAATCATGATCACATAAATCACCCTCTGGTTTATATCTCAGGATTTATGGGAATATTTCGACACTATTTTCTCCTATGCTCCAAATACCAGGATGTATTATACAAAGTTGATGAAATGAATGACTGTGTAGCTTCTCTTAGCTAGATGCAGAAGCCAGTTGCTTGAATCATTTACCACTGCAGCATGAGCCACCCCAGACTATAGTGGCTTAAACCAGAAATTTATTTTCTCATGATTCTACAACCTAGGTATGGCCCTGCTGGGCGCGCTGATCCACCTGGCTGGCAGTGGGTAGGGGTTGAGGCTGGGAGTCAGCTGCGGGTGTCCATCTGAATGGGTTAGTCCTGTTCCACCAACCCTTCCATGTACTTTAGGTTTTCTGTGGTGTGGTGGCTAGATTCTAAGGTGTAGCTGAGTCTATGAACTCAGAAGCTGCTGAGTACTTGGGACTCAGCTTTGGCAATTATACCTTGTCACCTGTGCTGCATTTTGTGAAAGTCAGTCACAAGGCCACATCAGAATCAAGGGGAAGTGGGGGCATGTGGTGGGGGGCAGGGAGGAATAGTGTCTACCTCTCAATGGAGGATTGAGAAAGAACTTGTGGTCATTTTTAATCCATCATCTTCAATCAATTCAGAAAGGCAATCATTTTGACTTCAACTCTTGTTGATGAAAATGTTTCTAAAAATATATTAGTCCTACAAGTAGATTAGAATGGACCTAGTGTCCTCATTGATTACAAGTCTTTGGGAAACCCAGGGTTTCTGTTCTTCATTTTGATTATTATTTCCAACTTTGGGTTCTCGGTCACAAGCGAACTGGTTTTCTTATTTTGGGAAAATCACAGAGGATTTTAACGCTCGTGTTCCTATCCACGAAGTGAAGGGATGGAGTTATATGACTTCTATTTTCATTTCTAGTTCTAAGATGCTGTGATTTTATTATTTCATGGACAAAGTACAGGAGGTTGGGCTACATCTGTAATAAATTCAAGACATACCCTCTATGCATAAATTTCTTGTATAGACTTTTGCTTGTTTGTGTTATTTCTCATAGAGCAGAAATATAGAGCATTTGTTAGATGGTTGAGGGTGGATAATTTTTCTTTTTCTAGATGAACAAAGGGAAGAAGTTTATTGCTAGTTGAACCACTTTGAGGAAGGGTAATTAATTGGTAAGTTCGGCTCATCAAGTTATGGTAGAGGCAGCTAGCTTTCTCCAAAATCCTTTTTCTCACCTTCCTGGACACATAGTGGAACCCATTTCCAGCCCTTCTTGTAGGTAGGCATGGCCATGAGACTGTGGTTTAATCAATGAAATGGGAGTCGAAGTACTGTATGTCCTTTTCCCCTGTCAGTAGGCTGGAATGGAGATAATCACCGAGAGTGACCTTGAAAGTCCCTCCCCCCCCTTTTTTAAGATTTATTTATTTATTTGAGAGAGAGAGAGAGAGAAAGAGCAGGGGGAGGGGCAGAGGGAGAGGAGAGAGAATCTCAAGCAGACTCCCTGCTGAATGTGGAACCCGACACAGAGGCTCCATCCCACCACCATGAGATCATGACCTGAGCCGAAATCAAGACCCAGATGCTTAACCAACTGAACCACCCACGCACCCCGAAAGTCCCTTCTTGAAGATGGCAGAGTCTCCATCAGTGTGTGACTCTGGGCACCTGGTGGGGAAGGACTGACCTGTTCCCCCACCCATTTCTGTAATAAATAAACGTCCTTGTGCCTGAGTCTTTATCATTGTGCACATTTATTTGTCACATCCATCGGTCTATAAGACATATATTTTACTTTGTTTTTCAAGGCTCTTCAAAGTATTTTACTACTACTCTTTGGGTACAAAAAAAGAAGTAAATGATTTTCTGTTGGGACCTCTTCAAGATAAGATGATAGCCATAGTATTCTATGTGTCTCCTGAAGCCAAGTCTCAGACATAATTACCATATTAATTACCATATTAATTGTATTACCATATAATTGAGATAGCCCCCCGAAAATTTTTAAAAAATTATTTCCAAAAGGGGTTTCATATTCTCCTTTTTTTTCCCTCAGTGCTCTACAGAACACAATTCAACATCTTCATCATAATTGTATTCTGTGGTAATACATTAAGGGACAAGGAGGTGCACAGAACTATTTACCCCATACAAAATGGCATCAAATTACTATGCATTTCAAATTTCGGTGTCCACACTTTGAGAGTCTTTCTATTTCCTTCATGTCCGTCGGGTTGTTACCCTTCTACCAGAATCCGCCATCACCTTGCAGTTGGCTCCTCACAGCTAAGAAAACTGAAAAATCTTATTCTCTTGAATGGGGGTTCTAATAAGAGTGGCAAAGAGAGAGGGCACATGGCTGTTGGGACCTTGTTTTGGTGATGCTGCTGTGGCTGCTTAGGAACCTTCTTTCACTTGTTGCCTTCTGAGCTATAAGGAGCTGAGGTCGATGGATATTTGATTTCCGTACCTGAGCCAAAATCTTGCCTGATGTTTGCTTTATTATTTTGCGTTCATCCTTTTGTAGAAATGTTCACACTTTGCAGAGAGGGGAATAAAGAGATGAATTGCCAGAAATTCTGTCAGACGTGGGACACTCTATAAAAACAGTAGATTTCAGAGAAATATAAAGAAATGTGATTGTGGGGGAAAACTCAGAGTTCTAGCGCTCCGTGACAGCTGCTGTCCAGGGAGCTGGCCTGGGGAAGGCATTCTGTGAGAGACCCTGGGGCCTGAATGGAAGGATCCCAGTAGGTGAGCCTCAGGTGACTCTGAGGAGAGTGGTTTTGCCTTGAAATTTTCAGTGGGCCTAAAGTCCAGTCAGATATGATTTTGCCTCTCCAAGGCAATTGTGATGAATAACTGTGGCATTGACTTAGGGGAGACACAAGTAGTTAAACTGTGAAGTGGAACTATAGTTGACTCTAAAAACCTAATTTATGGATTAACCGGTGCCCAGTCAAAATGACTAATAATTCTGGGACTATAATTACCCACCTGTAGGCTTTATTTTTGGCCTCCAACTTTCTATTTTTTCTGCATTGTACAAATATTTAATAAGGAGCATGCATTCCTTTTATAATAAAAAAATCCGATTAACTTAATTAGAAAAAAATTACCCACCAGGTGATGGGAGTTTTCTCATTAATTTATCATCAGGCATCATAGTATGGCTTCACGATCTCTGCCTACCAAGGACTAGTTATTTTTGTGCTCCCATGGCTGCCTCTGGGTGGTGTGGTGCAGGGGGTGTGGTAGAGTGAGGAGGTGATAGGAAGAGTAAAGGGAAAGTTTGTTTCCCAGAGCACTGTCCACGGGGAGAGACTTGCTGTGCTTCCCTGGGAGTGGGAGTTGCACATTAACAAGTGGCTTGTGATGATTTTGAGGGGAAAGTGGAGGGAAGAAAACAGAGGTTCCGTTGGGGGTGGGGGGAAGCTCTCGGAGTTTCTGGTTTTGTCACGCTCGTGCGCCATCACTGATGGTCTTACATCTGGAAATCTGAGTTTGGTCCAAATGGGAGCCTTGGAGAGAAGTCTAAAACCGTGCCACCTGCCTCTCTGTGCAATACGGTTCCTGCAAGGCCACCCAGGGCCATGTGGTCTTCTGCTGATGGGCTGGTTGGGTAAGCTTGTTGGGTTGATCTGTTTGGGTAGTGCCTGAAAGGGGACAGACAACACCAACACGCTTGGTCTGGGTTAGACCCGTTTCTCGTGTTTGAGGTCCTGAGTGGAGACTTGGGAAGACCTGAAGTGACTCAAGGTCAACAAAATCATTCATGTTGCTTTGCACTTTCATCCGAGAGAAGGATGTAGTCCTTGCCCGCTGAGTCTCCTAAAGAAAGTGTCTTCGTTTCTCTGAGGCGCGGTGCAATTTGTACATTACACATGGGGGAAAGAAGAATTTAGTCACCGTTTGTACTGAGGTTCAGAGGACGACAGATGAGAATTCCAGAGACCATGCAAAAGGAAAATACATCATCACAAATTAAAAAATGTATCTGGAATTTGAAAGCCTGTTCAAACTCTGAAAGAAGCACTCACAAAAGAGATAGAGCAAATGCTCGACAACTTCACGATCATCATTCCAGTAGTGATTAAGCTCACATTGTGCTTATAATTGTAGCCTTTTCCTGTTTCTGGCTCTGGTGTTTAGAGGCAAAATAGGCCCTTTGTGACGCTCTCAGAAGAACCATTTCCACATTTTGATTTGGCAAAGAACAGCTCAGCTTTCGGGGGGCCCTTCTGGCTTTTTTATTCCACATGGAAGAGGCAAGCAAAACTGGATGGGCTTTCAAACATCGTCTGACTCCTGATCATTACTAGAGCATTTCTTGCTTTGCTTTTCTCAAATGGCTATATTTGTTATAAACCAAGTCCACATTCTGCCGCTGAAAGGTCATTGTCGAATGGGGACATCTGCTTGCTGCACGGAGAGTTTCAGAACCAGAGCCCCTCTGACGTGGGTCATTGGGCTCTGCAGGCCTCCTCATCTGGAATGTGGTTCTCTCCCCCAGAGAAGTGTCCCCAAGCCCCATCGTGGGGGAGGGGAGGTTGTGAGAAAAGTCATCCATCCTTAAGAAGGCGTCCTGACCTCCCCAGGACTGAACTTTCAACCCCTTGAGCTGACAGTTAGTGGTGGATGCACAAATTTTGTTTGCTACTAATTGCAGCTTCTAAATGCAGCATTGTGGCCCCGGAAAAGAGCCAGCAGTCAGTCCCCCTCCCCAGGGTCACCCAAGTGGAATCCGGACACAAGAAAGCCTGTCCCCTAATGGGCCTCCTCCCCAGCCCTTCCCAACCTCTCGGCCACTGGGCTTGCCTCCTTCATCAAGAGAGCCAGCGGGCACAGCAGGAGACTCCCGTGGGACTCCTCTCCGAAGGCCAGGCTATTCATAGCAACTCGCATCTCCCTCAGGAATTCCCACAGACCAACTTGCCCAGGCTGACTATTGTCTCCCCACCCAGCGGCCAGGGCCTTTCACAGACCCAAGGACACACACGCCATGTCAAAGCACAAAACGCCTTGCAAACCATCCACTGGGGAGTCACCAAGGAAACTCCTGGAAGTTGAGAGCAGGAAAAGCAGAGACAAGCAGAGAGGACAGATCTGATTTTCCAGCAGACCTTCTGCTTATTTTTCGTTTCGCAAAGCAGATACACTTCGTCAATGACGAATAAGCCAGAGAGGGGCTTAGAATGGGAAGCTGCTTCCATTCATCGGAGGTAAGATCAGGGCTGTGTCCAGCTTCGGCGAGGGCGCGGCTGGTTGCAGTGTGAATCACAGACCTCACTGGCAGAAACCTACGGCTGGAAGACAAAAGGGGTAGCCAAGGGTGACTCCCTTTGTTTTCTCCGATAGTCTCATTGGACTGAGGTGGTAGCTAATATCATCCTGTATCCTTCGACCATGAAAAGAACATAAGGAACTCTGTGAAAGTGTAGAGTGAGCTTCCCAGGCAAGCATCATATTGTTCTCAGTTAATCAAATTTGTCAAATTGTTCCCAGTGCCTTAGAGCTAAAGGGTGATACTTAGGACCACGGTAAACAAATCCCCAACCATCTGCTCTGACAGCTGTTGGACCTTGAGCAAGAACTTGTACCGTGGAGTCTTTTGAGAGCCCCTAGGCACCGAAGGGGGGGGGGCCGGGAGGTGGGGGGGCACGGCTCGAAGGGTTCAATCAAGTGGCCAAAGGTTAAAACCACTATCAGGACCGGGATATCGACACCCAGCTAGAGGGGCTCCGAGGAATGAGCTACGTGAGCAAAATTTCCCTTTCACCCGTAGCCTCTGAACACCCCACTTTCTGTGTCTGCTGCGCATTTCCTCAATACCTTCAGCCCAGCCTTAAAAAATCAATGCAGTTAGTGAACCGCTTAGTCAAAACTGAACACATTTATTGATGCTGAAACAAGAGCTAGGCACTTCCAGCTAATTTAAAGAAATCTGCCTGGATGATCTGTTCGATCCCGTGCCTTTCAAGTGTGAGGGCTCCGAGGATGAGCTTGCAGTGACAATGCACTATTTCTATGAAAATTGTTTGCTTCTAACAAGTGAGTCTACGGGTGCCAAATTCATTAGGCCAAGTAGGTTTCATAAATAATGTTGGAATAGGGTGACCAACTATCCCAGGGATCCTGGGACTGCCCCAGTCTAAAAACGAAAGTCTGCATCCTGGGAAACTGCTCATTCCCAGAGGAAACGCGATGCTCTGTTGCTGGACCGAGGTGCTTTGCCTGCCAACAACTCGGATTGTCCTCGTGAGTCTGAAAAGTGCAACAACGTCACAATGTCACAGCGTCACAACGTCACAACGTCACTGACTCTGAGTTGCTGCGTTTCAAGTCCTAGTAGGGCACACACCAAGAGGAGGACTTCTGAAAGTGGGTAGGGGCCTCTCTGCTGGAGGTCTATTTATCTGGTGATTTTCCAAGAGTAAAGGGACCTGTGTGACACCGGGAGGTCAGGGAGAGCTCTGCACCCAAGTAGCCCGCACTGAGTCACTACATGTGGACACTTAGTTTTTAAAAGATTTTATTTATTTTTCTGTTTGAGAGAGGGAGAGAGCAGGAGCAGGAGGCGGGGCAGAGGCAGAGGGAGAAGCGGACTCCCTGCTGAGCAGGGTCCCCCAGGTGGGACTGGGTCAGAGGACCCCAGGATCACAACCGGAGCAAAGGCAGCTGCTTAACTGACCGAGCCACCCAGCTGCCCCTACACGTGGACATTTAATATTGAGTATTTTAATCTTTCTTCTGTGTCCTTAACTTCTGATAAGGAAGAAAAAGCCCACAAGACAGATTTTTATAAATGTTTTCTTGGGACATTTTGTATTTCCAGTTGTACGCCTTTAGGCACTTGGAAAATGGGCGAGAAAGAGATAAGATAGGAACAAATATTTCAATTGCATAAACCTCTCTTTTCCTTTACTGTCTTCTTAGGAGAGCAAAGTCTTTTTGTGCGTTACTATCTATCCATATCTAAACTTCCACTCGACGGACTTTATTTATTCCGCCCAATTTGACCCAAGTCAGTGCTTTTTAAACTGTAACGTGCCAACGGACTGCCTTCGGGCTCGCAGATTCTGACTCAGTAGGTCTGGGGCGAGGCCTGAGACTCTGCATTTCCAGGTGCTGTGCCTGGTCTAAGGGCCACACGTGGGGCAGGCAAGTCCCAGGGGGCCGGACCTAAGTTCCCTCTACCCTCAGGAAATTTTTAAAAGGGGGAAGGAAAAGATTTTAAAAGGAGTGGAGGGAGAAAATTGGGCTTTATATCTTCAAAGATAATTCCCGTTGAAACAGAGAATACTGTGTGCTTTAGCATACAACACAAATGCAATTAGAATTGAACCAAAACATCAGCGTACCTAGGAAAGAAAGGCAGATGGGAGGAAGTGGAGGGCAGTTAGGGGGCCGGGAGCAATCGCAGTGTCTGTGGCCGGAGGGGGCCACTGTTCTTCCAAGCACTCGCACCTGCCTTTTCTTCCACCGCCCTCTTGCCCGGACATTAGTAGCCAGGAATTTCTTTCCCAAAGTTGCTCGAGTGTAACCCGTGCTTTTGGTACGAGGCAAGGGAAATGTTTCATTCTCTTTCAATCGGTTCCAAGAACCCTGCAAAAAGATCCATTAAAGATGAAAAATGAAACATGCTCTGAAAAACGTACCCATCTTTTCATGTTGCTTATAGTTTATTGTGTTTCCGAAGACACAAAAACGGATAATGAAATGCATAAGTAAGTCGAGGAGGAAATATCATTAAGTCAAATGCCTGACAGAAAATGGATTCTAGTAAATCACAGGCAGTTCTGATATTGTTTTACAATAAAAATTGTTAATGCAATTCGATGAACTGCTCTTGCTCACAGCCCTGGTTAATGAGATGACACATTTAAGGGCAGAAAAGGAATTCTGGGATTAAATGTTTTAATCATTTAAGAACAAAATATATGGGCCTTAGAAATGGATGAGATGTTATTCCCCAAATTGCATCACTTGTGACCTTGGGAGAGTTTACATCTTTTTCCCTGAAGAGGAGCATCGAATGTGGAAGATTAAATGGTCATGAAGCACCAACCAAACAAACAAACAGAAATCCTCCAATGTATGTTTATGTTCCATGGGAAATGTGTAGTCAGGCCTCTATCTGGTGTGACTTTTACTTACTGCCCTTTTGGGGCCTTTAGGCTAAAATAGAAACACCTTTTTTCTCTTACAGGTCATCACAGCAGAAGTGGCCCAAATTGTGCTTCCTGCTTGTTTGCGTTTTTGCAAAGGAGGAGTATGCAATTGGAACAAAGAGATTTTAGTATTCGTGCCTTACCTAGGAGACTGACTCTATTCGATTGCCTCCCCTATTCCTGTTTTGCACATAAATGTTCCTTTTGATCTGAGGTTCTCAGATGCCCTTTTAGGTTGTGAAATCCTAGTGAGCGGAGCCCTTTCTGTGCTCAGCCCAGCGCACACCAGTCTAGCTCTGCTGGAGATTGCAAGCACTGCTTTCGTGTATCCAAATGGATGAAAATCTTGTACAACCTGGGCTTGAGCTCCTCTCCTTTTCCTTAATGTGGGCGTGTGGGGGCTGCTGGAGGGAAGGACAGAAGAGGGACGATGCAAAAGGACCAGTTTTATTCTTGTGCTTCTGCCACCTTCACGTTCAGGTTCACGGTCTCTGTTCAGAACCATGGACACAACTCTAGAGCATGGTCACAACTCATGGGGTCTCCACAGACCTCACTTTGTCACTGCTGGCCAGCGTGACTCACGGGCAATGAGATTGTTTAGTGTCCCTCCTGGCTTCCTTTTCTTTAATTTGTTCAGTCATTTGCACAGATGGACACACTCATTCCATTTATATACAGTGTGTGCACATCACCCTGTGACTTTCTCTCCACTTTTTCCTGTTCTCCTCTAGTGATCTGCAGATTTCCCACGACTGCCTAGTAACATCCCACTTGGGACTCTCCCTTCCTGAGGACACAGGCTCCTTCAGTCACTCGGTCAACGAACAAATCCTCTCTGGGTGCTCTCTACGTGGCAGGCACTGTTGCAGGTGCTGGGGTTCGACACTGAACAACAGTAAGTCCTTGGCTTCTTTCATTCTAGCAGCAGCTTAGAGAGAATGTGGACAAACAAGCAAATAGAGAAGTACTGTATCCGATGGCCGTAAGTACTAAAGAGAAGGATGCACAAAGGGAGGAAGATGGGGGCACTGCGGGGGGTTGTGGGTGTTGTTCTTTTATATGTAGTCAGGGAAGCCCTCGTCCAGGGTTAGGGCTGGATTTCACACAACTCCAGGGGTTGCCTTCCTCCCCCCGCCCCAAGTGTTACACATCCAAGTAGCTCTGAACATTTCCTAGAAGATGGTATCAGAGTGTCTGGGGACCCGGGCAGGGTTTGATAAGGGTGACGTTTTAGCAGAGACCTGGAGGGAGTGAGGCAGTGGGTTACACACTCAGCTGAGGGAAGAGTACTTCAGGCAGATGGAAGAGCAAATGCGAGGCCCTGAAGCAGGAGCAATTCTTGGTGTGTTAGAGGAACAAGGCCAGTGGCTGGAGCGGAATGCGTGAGGGCCAAGTGGTAGGAGGTGAAGTCGGGGTGGAGGGGGCCAGATCATAGAGGGTCTTGGAGACCATGGTAGGGGCTTTGTCTTTTGTTTTAATGGAAACAGAAAATAGGTGGAGACTTTTGAACTGAGCAGGGATATGTTTTGATTTGTATATTTTAGGGATCACACTGGACTGTAGATAATCAACGTAGGGGGACAAGAGTGCAAGAAGATACTGATGAGGTCATAGCAATCCCCCAGGTGAGAGAAGATGGCAGCTTGGCCCCAGGTGGTAATGAGCAGAAGTGGTAGGAACTATTAATTCTGGATATATTTGAAAGAAGCCTTGTTTTGTTTTGTTTTAAGATTTTACTTATTTTTTTTAGACATACGCACACACACACACACACACACACACACACACACACACACACACACACTAGTAGGGCAAGGGGTAGAGGGAGATGGAGAATCCCAAGCAGACTTCACACTGAGCTCAGAGCCCAACACAGGGCTCCATCTCAGGACCCTGAGATCATGACCTGAGCCAAAGTCAAGAGTCAGATGCCCAATCAATGGAGCCACCCAGGTGCCCCAAGAGAAATCAAAATTACATGATTCCTAGGATCTGCTGACTTCATGTGCAATGTGGTAAGGATCTCTGTTTTGCATGCCAGGTCTTCTTTACCATTTAATATCCTACAGAGGGAATGACGACAGAACCTCAGAGTTGGAAGGGTTCTTGAGGCAGGATATCTAGTGGAGGAGAAGTGAGAACAGAGCCTTCAAGCTTGGCTTGGTCTTCAAGCTTGTGTGGTCTTGAATTTTGACTGGGGAAGATAAGGATGAGGTTGATGCCTCATGGTAAATATGGGTCCATTTGGAACTCACAAGAGGTCCCACACTACTCATCTGAAGAAGGAGCCTGGATCCTAGTGTGAAGCAGCCCAATATTTGAAAACTCCCAACCTCAGAGAGTTCTCTTTTGGGGCTGTCTGTTCCAACCTCTCACATACGCAGGGATTCCCTGCCTAGCATCCTGGGGTGTCCAAACCTAGTCTTGACAACACTTCCAGTAGCAGAGTGCTCATTATTTTAAGCACTCCTCCTGTCGTTGGACAGCTTCAAGCTTCTGGAAGGTTTTTCTTGTACAGGGCTGAAATCCTTTTCTCTTTTACCCTTCTTCCCTCTGGAGCTGTGCTGGCCAGGAGAGGCAATACCGCTGTCTTGGTTAAAAGCATAGGCTCTGGAGCCAGATGGTCTAGGGCAGAATCCATGTTCTTTGTGACCTTGACCTTGAGTAAGCTACTTAACTCCTCTGTGCCTCAGTTTCCTCAGAAACAAGGTAGCATGTCTAAAGCACTCATAGAAGACACAATACAGAATAAGTGCTCAAAAACAGTAATCATAATGATTCATCTCATATGCTGATATGAATGTGAGAAGCTGTCCCATATTTGAACACAGATCTCATGATGCTGTGTTTTTCACGCTATGGTCAATTGTCACTAAGTTTTGTGGTCCTGCATAATCCCTGGTAACAACTTTCAAAGAAATCTTACATAAGCAAAAGACCTGATGTTTGCCTTGGAGCTGCAAGGGAAGGGGAACTATTTTTTATTTGTTTTGGGCTCAAGCAGCAAGAAACGTGTTGTTGGTTCTCTGGAATTTAGAGGCTGAGTCCCAAACCCCATTTCACTTGGTAAGCAATAAGTATTTCAGGATGCACTGAAGGAGTGTGGTTAAAGTCTAGGTTTTAGAGGCTGATTTTTGGCATGTGAATCTGGCCCTGGCACTTAGGATTCTATAATTATGGAAAATTTATTTAATGATAATGATACTTTTCCTGAGATTTGCTGTGGAGTTGTTGTGTTTTTTTTAAGATTTTATTTATTTATTTGACAGAGAGAGAGAACACAAGCACAGGCGGAGGGGCAGGCAGAGGGAGAAGTGGACTCACTAATGAGCAGGGAGCCCAATGTGGGGCTTGATCCCAGGACCCTGGGATCATGACCTGAGCCGAAGGCAGACACTTAACTGACTGAGCCACCCAGGCATCCCAGCAATAATTTTAAGTTATGGAAATGAATTTCTAAAGGAAGTCAATTCTTAAAAATGACTTTGTTTGAAAGTAACCCAAACCACATCCTCTGGGCTTCTAATTGCATTTTAAATAGAGAGGAAGAAAGGAAAATCAAGACTTGCTGCTCCTACCTTCCTGCCAAGTCCAGGCTCCCAGTGCTGAAGGAGGCTGTCTGTTGGAACCATGCAGAGCAGATGCCACCATCACAAGAAATATAGGAGTCCCTGAAGTCGGCTTACCTGATACCCACTCATCAGCTGAAATTTGAAAAATTTGCTTGAACTGGTTATTTGATAGCAGGTAGGTTTTTAAACAACATTTTTCCCCCTGAAAACAAAATAACACATTCTTAATATAGAAACATAGGAAAGCATAGAATAACACAGAGAAGAAAATCATGTACATTTCGACTACCCAGACATTGCCCTTTGTGAAATTTGCAGCACAGCATACGAGGTGGGTAAGCATCATGAGGCAGGGCTGTGTCTGCCTGGTCTACTTGCAAGACCCTAGCAGGGGACGCAGTGCCTGGTACAGAGGTGTGCTCAGTACAGAGTGCTATGGATGAGTGACCTATCGTCATGAGCACTGAGGTATTCCTGTCTGCACTGGGGATTATAATTGCCAGGTAGATTTTTTTTTTAAGATTTTTTTATTTGAGAGAGAGAGAAAGAATGAGAGCACCGCATGGGTGAGGAGGGTCAGAGGGAGAGGGAGAAGAAGACTCCCCACTGAGCAGGGAGCCTGATGAGGGGCTTGATCCCAGGACCCTGAGATTAACGCCTGAGCCAAAGGCAGATGCTTAACTGACTGCACCACCCAGGCTCCCTGCCATGTTGATTTTTTTCATGGTTGTTTTACTTAATTGGGTCCTCCAAAATACTGAATTTGAAACAAGCAGTGAATATAGGTAGATCCTGAATGTGTCAAGAACCACAGGCTCTTGTTTTGCCCATGTGATGGTCCACAGCCCAGGAAGAGTTCATGTGAATGGATCCTGAAGGCTGACCAGGCTGATCCCAAGTGAGCAGCCCCTGCCCTGGCTTCTCATTTCCAGGCTCCAACGGTTGGTGGTCCCTTAGCTTGATCCCACCAGAAATCTCTTCTCCTGAGGTTTTTTTTTACTCTACCTTCAATCATGTTTACTCTACATTTTAGAGAATTTCCTCTCTCATTCCAATTCAACTTTCCTTCTAATTATAACAGGTACCACTCGTTTTATGCTAAGCCTCAAACAGGTATTACCTCATTGAATCTTCATAACAACTTTGTGTGGACTATGACTATTCTTATTTTGTGGATGAAAAAAATGGAGGATGAGGGAGGTGAAGTGATTTGTCCAGAGTCACCCGGCTTCTAAGTGGCAGATTCTAGTCTACATCTGCCTGAGTCCCAATTCCACACTTCCATCTTGATAAACTATCATCCAAGTTTGGGTGATTTTGCGTGCTGTTCTCTGTATTTAGCTTCAGATTATAAGCATTCACCCAAAGTATTCTGTCACCTTCAGCATTATCATTTGAAATTTCTCAATAATATTCTGAGTGGGTGTGCCATAATTTACCCCCTTCTTGCCACTTCCTGTTGAACTCGTGGGTTGCATAGAATATCAGAATGGAGATGCTCAAAGTTCGAAATTCAGAGAGTCAGGAAGACTATTCTGTTGTGGAGTCCCAGAAGTGAGAGGGAGGGAACGAGGAAAACCTGCCAACATAAAAGGACCAGATGGAAGCTGGATGCTAGGAGACTTGCAACGTGCTAGGGCCAAATGTTGGGGTCCCAGGAAATAATAGGAACAATGAACAAGAGAGCTACAGAAGAAGGAAAGGGAAGGTTCTAGACTTTGACATTGTATTATACCTGGGTGTTGCCTGTCTGGACACTTCTCTGGGGAGAACTGTCCTTATTATCCAAAAGATCTGACATACCACAGGGGTTTGACCACCAGAGGTTGAGCATAGGTGGGAAATATTCTCAAATTCTGATGTGCTGCTATGATGTCTCCCTCTCTCCTGTGAAGAATCTGGAGGATGACTCATGAGAGGTAAAAAAGAGGCTCCTTGGGGTGTCTGGGTGACTCAGTTGGTTGAGCATCTGCCTTCGGCTTGGGTCATGATCCCAGGGTCCTGGGATCAAGCCCCGCGTTGGGCTTCCTGCTCAGCGAGGAGTCTGCTTCTCCCTCTGCCTGCTGCTCCCCCAACTTGTGCTTTCTATCTCTGTCAAATCAATCAATCAATCAATCAATCAATCAATAAAAAGAGGCTCCTTTTCCTGTGCCCCATCCTGCCCCTCCTGGGGCTTGGTCTTTTCTGCTCTCCGAACCCTTGGCCCCGTCAGTGATTAGAAGAGGCTGTACAGACTGCTGCTTCAGACACTGCCCAGGGGCAGAGCGCTGGCCGCCCAGGCCCAATCCTGCCTCGTAAACAATGAAGACCCTTCAGCTTCTCCACCCCACCCCCAGCAGTCCAGGGCCACCCCTGGTGGGGCAGGGGTGAGTGACCAAGTGAACCCCAGCGCAGGAGGGCATAAGGGGGGAGGTAGAAGGGCACCGTTAAAATCAGAGTTTTTTTGAACTCTGGGTTAAAATTCAGCCCTGCCATTTAGCTGTGTAATTTTGATTTGTGTTACTTTGCCAGGCAGAATCTCGGTTTTCCTGTCTTATAAAATGGTGATGGTGATCACTAATTTATCCCTAATTTACAGACTTGCTGAAAGAACCAAATAAAATTGAATGATGGTGTTTGCCAATCAATACGTGTTCCCTGATATTGATGTGGCCAGTCTTAGTATCTGGATTTTCTTCTTCTACTCAGTTAAATGGGTTTGTTTATACCCAGATGGATTAATTTACCAACCTTTCCCTCCCATCCCCCCCCCAAGCTTTTGTTCTTCTAGGTTCATGGTTTGGAGAAAGGAGATGGAGATCCTTTTCGTTTGAAGGATCCGGGGGCCAGAGGTGACCCTCAGACGACCTGCTGTTCTAGCTGGAGAATCCAGCTGAAGATAAGTGTGTAGAAGGCACAGGAACCATTTGTGACTTTTTGTTCCTGAGAATCTAAAGGCATGTGTGCAGAAGCCTGCCCAACGTTTGCAGGGGAGAGAGTGCAATACTCCTTTCGCAGGACAAGAAATTCCGTTGGCATTATCATTTTCTTTTTTGCCTCCGGAGCCCAGAAGAGGAAAATATGGCTGTGGGAAGGACGTGTGACCAATAATTTCCAATGAATTAACACGGTGATCTGCTCTGTAGTTATTTGCGATACAGCATGACTGCAGAGGGTTTAGAACAATTTGAAAGAAAGAAAAGATGTATGACCTGGGGACAAGATGGTGGTGTATTCTCTCACGAAGACTAGAGAACAGTTCTCTCCTAAACCTCGGTGGGAATGGCTGCTTGCAGGCTTTGGGAGACACCATCCATAGACATCCAGAATGTTGCAGTTCACAGTGTGTCTTGTATTTTAATAAAACACGTTATTATGGAAGAAGAGAAGTTACGCCCCAATATAGGAAGTCCTGAGGGAGTTAAATGGCGCCTGTTCACTAAACGCCGGCTTCCTCTTTTTATTCCTGTACAAGTTCCTCACCTCCTAGATGCTCACTGTTCCTACTTTCAAGGGTAAACCGTGTCATTTCTCCTGTGACCGTAGCAAGTTATTTCTTTTTCCAGACTGTGGGTGCAGAAAACCGCCAGTGTTAACATTTAAAAATGGACTCTTAGGACAAAACTGAAAAGAAAGTTAAAGTGCTGCATCGTTTCTAGACACTGTTTGATTTAGGGGATTTTAAATCACCAGTAATATCCCCGTTTAATTATTCTGGAAGTGATTGGGTTTGCCTAAATCTCGAAATTGACTGTGCCTACAGTTTGCTTGATTGCTATGCTGATGTTTACCACAAATAATCCCTCAGAGCTCAGCATCCATTTTTAATTTTTCCCCCAAATTAGAATTTAGCTTTTGAATAAAATTTGTTTACAGTTATTTAAAATTCCATGTAGATATATAAACTCCAACTTGCTCCCATTTAATTTCTCTGCCATTTTCACAGGCAATTTTTACATGCAAATTGTGTCACCCTTAACAACCTAGCCTTATTTTCTAATTTCCCTTTAATGGTTTTGTGTTCCAAGTTTAATTTAAGAACGGATTGCTTATATTTCACTTACAAATCTCCCTTCTAATCATTGTTATTAATATCACAATTTTGTTGTAATATCTGTAAGAGCACCAAATGTGTCCTCTTAAAGATGCATTTGCCAACCACCGAATTGCATACATTTCAATTACAACTCTCCCTCGTAATTATTATTATTAATATCACAATTACTATTGTAATATCCATAAGACTGCAGAAGGTGTCCTGTTGAGGGTGCATTTTCAAACAGCTTTTCCAGTTTCCTCTCAAGAAAAACGTGCCAGACTTTATCTAAATTCGACTTCTCCTACGATTTACACTAGGCAACACACTCCATCAATAAAACCATCAAAATGATCTACTGCATTGTAGACAAAAGTTATTGTGTCAAGTTGACACTAATCAGTTAATTCCAGTAAACCTTCAGATAAACAAAAGCTTGTTGTCTATTACTGATGTGTGTGATGGGCCCCTTGTATGTCCTATGGTTATGGCCGTCTATAGAGATGTATCTGGCAGACACTTGCCCTGAGGCATCTATATGGAAACCGAGACAAGATCTATAGTTAATGATGTTGACCCTGACTCCCCCAACAGAGATTGAATTCAAGTCCTCATAATATCTCGACAGCTGATATGTATACTGTGCTAATAATATTAACAATTACTATGCCACTGGGATTCCCCAGGCTCTGGCTTAAAAAAGCGATCTTAAAGCTTCTCCCTTATATGAACTGATTTCCTTGTTTGTAACCGTCATCAGCATTGTCTCTCCATTAAGGCAAGGGTGAGCTTCTGAATGGGGAAAGGCTTTCCTTAATGTAGATGTTTTATATTAATAAGAAATTCTGTGTGAGATAACCAACTTCTAGAAAAGCTGGTAGTGCCAGCGACGGTCTGAGGAAATGTTGATAGTTACTATTTTCCTGGAAGGCTGGACCGGTACAAATGGGTGGGGGGAGAGAGAGCCAGCTTCACGTTGTTACTGTCGACGCGGATCAGAAGGCATTCAGAATGTCAACAGGCCGTCTCTGATGTGGTTCTCCTTCAGACACAAAGGGGCAGCCCGCCAATCCCCACTTGGCATGATGGGTGGCTGGTGCAATCAGAAATCGCCCTTGGGTCTGCTCAGCTAGCTGCCGAGTCATGGAGAAAAGTGAAGGAATTGAACTGGACCTCTTCTCCTTACCTGTTTTCTCCTCCTCTTCCTGATTCTCATTCCTTTACGAAGACTGAATGGGAACGGCCAGGGAGAAGCTTAGGGTGAAATGTTGACAGGGGGCACTGTTAGAAATTAAATTCTGCCCTATTTTGTGTACCATTCTTGTGAGTCACATTTGTGAATAGTAGCGAGAGATTTAATGATCGCATATTTTTTATCTTATTTCCCTTCGGTCGATGGCAATTTTTTTCTGTTAATGTCAACTTAGAGCTCAAAGTAATTTAGTAATTGATTCTAAGCACAGCACTTCGCCAATGGCAGCTCTCCATTTGTGGGGAATATCTTTGCTAATTTTATCCATCAGAATGAGATTACCATGCTAATCTCTCCTATCCTCATCTCTTGGTCATTTGGGACATGCTGATGCAAATGACTTATTAGACACAAGGCCTTCGTCCATCCTCAGGATGAGGGAAAGATGAAAGGAAGCCAAGATAAGGATATTATAATGCCTCCACACACACAGATGGTAAGCATACCTATTACTAAAACGGTAAGATCCTAAACCGGAAACCAGTAGAAAAACTAGTTAGGACAGATGAAAAATACAACAGATCAAAATATATTGAATACATGGAAGGGAAAGAACAAAAAGAATTAAGGCAGGACCAATGCATCTGGGGACATGTAATTGGAAACCTAAATATTCACTGGGCCAGGGAAACCTGGAAAGTGGGAAGTCAGGTGGGGAGGGGCACCCTTAATGAGATTAAGTGGAGAAAACCAAAATGGCTGTGTTAACAAAAGATTGAGGCTGTATCTACAGACACAATCTGTCTGTTTTCAGTGAATGGTTACTAAGTTAGTGATTGGTTGTTCATCTGATTTAATTAAAATGCTCGAACCAGGGTGAGCGTGTGTGGTAAAAATAGCCTGAAACTAGTTTGGGTTACACATACACAATAGGGTATTGTATCGCACAATGGGCTGAAAGGCCTTTCAAAGACATTTCTAGTAAATGGACACATTCTAAAGTGCCTTAGCTTTATGAAACAGCCAAATACTTACAGGGAGTTCAGAAAAGATCTGTTTAAATAATTCAGGTACGAGGGGATTTCAAGAAAGAAAAATCAGCTAATATAGTAGCTGGGTGAATGTTTATGAAGGCAGAAGACCCCCCAGAGAGATGAAAGATATTTCACATTTCAGATGCCTGATATGAGATCAAAAGAAGAAAATCTAGATATTAAGCAAATAAATAAATCCTGTCTTGGTCTCCTCCATGAAAAAGGAGGAGAAACTGACGTTGCGGTCATTTTATCCTCAAAAAACCAAAACCTTATTACCAAAATAATGAAAATATATCAAGAAAAATCTAAAACGAAAGGATTTCCAAGTTCTAATCATGAGCCCAATTATTTCAAATGTTTCATACTCTGAAGTTGCTGTATAACAAGGTCAGTGGCCTAACAAAAGGACAAAAAGTGCCAGTATGTGCTGGCTGTCACAGATCCTGAACCTGAGACCAGCATCAGCCCCTCCCCAAACCAGGCTTTTCTCCTGACGTCCTTGTTCTGATGAGAGAGACACAGTTCCAGAACTCAGGACTAATCTTTTTTTTTTTTTTTAAGATTTTATTTATTTATTTGACAGGGAGAGATAGTGAGACCAGGAACATAGGCGGCGGGGAGTGGGAGAGGCAGAAGCAGGCTTCCCGACCAGCAGGGAGCCCCATGCAAGGCTGGATCCCGGGACCCTGTGATCATGACCTGAGCCTAAAGCAGACACTTAACGAGTGAGCCACCTGGGCGCCTCAGCAGTCATCTTTCCCAAGTCATGCAGTCGTCTTAGGGTTCTGGTCCTTATCCTTACCATGCAGTCAATTGCCAAGTCACACAGACTCTGGTTCTGAAAAGTGTCTCCCTACGTTTTCCGTCTTCACGCCCAGTTTCTTCATTTGGGTCCTGTCTGATTCATTATTATCAGTGTGATGGTGGTGGTTATTTTGAGGGCTAAATATTTCTTGGTGGTTACTTAGAGCGGTAAGTCAAGACCAGGGTGGAGGGTATAGAACGAGAAGCTAGATTTCTCCACCTATCTTGTTTATAGATTTGATTTGGGAATGATGTAAATAGTTTACATAATTATAAAACAATTGAAATTGACAAACAAAGCTAAAATTCAAAAGCAAAATGAACCAAACGGATCCAAGTACGTATGTTTGATGACATAACTACACAGAAGGGAACTGTGAATGGGATCCAATCCTATATTCGTACAACTCTCCCTCATGTGTCTTACCTTTATCCTGCCCCTGGTTTCAATTAAACTTTATTAAAAAAAAATAGCAAAGAAAGGAATGGAAGCTGTACTTTGCTGATTTTATTTTTTTTAAATATCACATTATAATACTATTGATTTTGGGGTGCCTGGGTGACTCAGTTAAGCTTCTGCCTTTGGCTCAGGTCATGATCCTGAGGTCCTGGGATCGAGTCCCGAGTCTGGCTCCTTGCTCAGCCAGGAGCCTACTTCTTCCTCTGTCTGCCGCTCCCCCTGCTTGTGCTCTCTCTCTCTCAGTCAAATAAATAAATAAAATCTTGAAAAAAATTAATATTATTGATCTTGATTACTGGGTTTTTTAAATCTTGTGCCCAAGGTGGTTCATTGTCTTCACCCCAGTCCCAGTCTCCCCAGGGGTTCATCACATCAAGTGCAAATTCCTCCTCCTGACATTTCAAGATTTTTGACATGAGAGGTAGTATGGTTTAGGGATTAACCTTACGGACTTTGAGCTAGCCAGTCCTGAGTACAAATCCTGGCTCTGCTGCTCACCAGCTGTGGCAAGCTTGGGCAAATGAATTTACCTTTTGGCTTCTCAGCTTCATCATCTGTAAATGAGGATTAAATAGTATTTATAGAAGACCTCATCCTATTTTTCTAGTCTTACCAGTCCACTGTTGCAAAAATGCACGGCTCTATGAAGTGTTTCATATTTATGTTCTTTTATATATATATATTTTTTGAAATATTTTATTTTTTTTGTGAAAGAAAAGATATATGTACGAGCGGGGTGGAGGGGGGGAAGGCAGAGGGACAAGCAGACTCCCTGCTGAGTTAGGAACCCACACTAGGACTCAATCCCAGGACCCTGAGATCTTGACCTGAGGTGAAGTCAGACGTCTAACCAACTGAGGCACCCAGGCACACTCACCTGCTCTTAATTTAAGCCCAATAATAACCTTGTCAGGGAGATAAGATGCAGCTTTCTCCAGCCCAAATCTCCTTCGCCCTCAACTCCACAAATTAAAATTAGAGCCAACTTGCAAAACCAGCCTCAAAATCACCACTTGTTTGAAGCCTTTAAGTTACCCACAACCATCCAACAATAGCAAACAAGAACTGAGGGCCTACTAAGTATAGTCATTCGGGGTTCCATGGCAAACATGACAGAAGTGGGCCCCATCCTTAGGGAGCTGGACTCTAATGGCAAAAATGGTGTCATTAGATGTTTCTATCTTCTTTTATAAAATACTCAGTCCTGACCCAATGCATACTGTAGAACTCCTAAGGACATCCAAGAAGGAATAAATCTTCAAAAAACATTCCAAAGGGAATGAAGTGGACTGTTTTCATATCCTGTATCAATAGGGGTATAACTTTAGAAATTCTTGGCTTGAGATTCTGGAGAATGTTACGGCAATGAAATGTAGCAATAGGTAATCCACAGTACTGCGCTATTAGATATGCATGCACACATGCTTGTGCATACATCAATTTAATCTACAAGGTTTAATTCAATATATGGTTTCACTTACTAACATCCTATGAATTGGGGCTTAAAATCAAAACAACAATAACAACAGCTACCATGTATCAGGCACTTGCTATATGCCAAGATCTTCACTACTATTATCTTGTTTCCAGTCATAGTAATGTACTAGGCTAATATGTCTTTATTTTGGCTCTATTTTACTTCCATTTTGTAGGCGAATAAACTGAGGCTTAGTAACGAGACCAACTTCGTTGTAACGAAGTAACTTACCAAGGGTTCTGGTAGACCTGGGGTTTGAAGCCCAAGCCTGGCTTTAAAACTTATGTTCTTGATACCATGGCCGTTTTCCTCCACGGCCCCACTGTCCAGTGTTCGATTCCCAGTTACCATCCCTGGGTCATCCAATGTGTGGTAATGAGGTCATTTCCAACACAGATTCTCCCCAAGTGTGCAGTGAAAGCATAACACACACCTCCTGACAAGGTGAACAGCCATCATTTCAGATGCAAAGAGGTTGATGGGCTGAGAATGGTTTTGTTTGGAGTCAGTGCAGTCCTGCACGCACATCACCTAAGGCCTGGTCTGGGTCTGAACGGCCGGACCACGGGAGCCGTCACTAACTTGCCAGGCTGCAGAGTTCTTTAAGTCTTAAGGAGCTGAGAAATCAGCCAAATTACTGATAAATATATAAGAGGGCAGCCGGACATTTTTGCTGTTATTTTAAAAATGCTTTATTGAGTTCACACAAACAGAGGAATATTTTATTTATGAATTTAATATAAATGCCATGAAATATATGCAAAAATGCAGGCAACCTGTGAAGAGAGCATTAACACTACTCAAATTCCACATGGTTTAATTTTACCCAAATCCCCCCTGGGTTCCTGGGAAGAATTTCAGCATAACATAATTATTTTCAGTTCAGAAAAATATTGACTGAGCTTCTACTACGTGCCAGGCACAGAATCTCTAAGAGTGAATAAGACATCTACCTGCCCTCTCCTTTCTCTAACTTTGCATAATATGGTCCTTACTAACCTTTCTAATATGGATTGAAAAATCTATATGTAATTCTATATTTTAATAATTCCCCAACCAAAAATCAAGTAAAATGTTCTCTAAATAGTCTTATGTACTAGGTTTTATTATAGAAGAGAGAATTTGGGGGCCTATAGGCATTCTTAACTGAACATGGAACAAATTTCTGAGGAGCCGAGAGTCAGCCTCAGAATCCTTCTCAACCCAGCACTCCTTGTAGTCACTAGTGGACTTGGCATGTGAGTTGCCACC
This sequence comes from Ailurus styani, assembly GCA_002007465.1. Taxonomy (NCBI): domain Eukaryota; kingdom Metazoa; phylum Chordata; class Mammalia; order Carnivora; family Ailuridae; genus Ailurus; species Ailurus styani. Next base: position 7,114,930 of record LNAC01000005.1, on the reverse strand, counting down.
CCTCTTTTAAAGTTTTTTACTAAAAATGAGGGACCTAGGGGGCTCAGTCAGTTAAGCATCTGCCTTCAGCTCGGGTCATGATCTCAGGGTCCTGGGATCGAGTCCTATATAGGGCTCCCTGCTCAGGGGGGAGTCTTCTTCTCCCTCTTCCTCTGCCCCCCAGCCCCTGTTCGTGCTCTCTTTCTCTCAAATAAATAAATAAAACCTTAAAAAATATATAGTTTTTCACTAACAAAAACAAATAAAAATAAAGTTTTTCACTAAATATGTGAAATGCCATCCACTTAGAGCGGTTATTATTGAGGGTATACTAACATTAAACATTCATTCCACAAAGATTTACTGAGGAATATAATAGGTAATGTTATGGACTACTGGCAATGGGCCAGGCACCGTGCCAAATGCTCTTCTTGCATTACTATTTAATTCTCATAAAAACCCCATGAAGGGGCGCCTGGGTGGCTCAGCTGGTTAAGCCTCTGACTCTTGGTTTTGGCTCAGGTCATGAGTCAGAGTCCTGGGATCCAGCCCCTGGTCCAGTGCCCAGTCGGGCTCCATGCTCAACGGGGAGTCTGCTTCTCTGCCTGTCTTGCCCTCTGCCCCTCCCCACCCCCTGCTTGTGCATGCTCTCTCTAAAATGAATAAAGAAATCTTTTTTGAAAACCCATGAAGTTAAGGTAGATGTTATCATCACTGTAGGAGACAGTTACAGATTAGTTTTGTTTTCTGTCTTGCTCAGGACCCACTGTCCCTTCATCTGCAAGTAGCAACTCAATTTTTCTTCCAAGAATTGTCCAACAACTATCTCAGTCTATGTAGTTACTAGGTGAGACTGATTCCATGCTCAACGCCTGCTCTAGGTACATGACTTCAAGCTTTGCTGATGAAAATGTACATCTTCTTGGCCACAGCAATTATTAAAGTTGGCCTGGGACTCATGCGGAACCAACCAAAGGCAAAGAGAGCCATTCCGGGGGCTTTTGCTGGGACTCTTGGCAAAGAGACACTTCTTCCATGGGGTTTCTTAAATCTGTTTTTTTGGAAACTGGAAATGAGCTGTTGTGGCCATCTTGCCCCTTCCTGGAAGGAGGCTGGCTGAGAATGTTGTCAACATGGAGGAAAGCAGAACTCAGAAATGGAGAAACTCGACTCCCATGCCAGAGTTTAAGAACCTCAAATTGGTCACATCTGAGAGGAGCTCTTTAGTTTTCTGTCTCTGTCCCAGCAGCTATGCAGTTGTGGTAGCTAGTAAATCCTTGCGTGTGTGTGTGTGTGTGTGTGTGTGTGTGTGTGTGTGAGAGAGAGAGAGAGAGAGAGAGAGAGAGAGAGAGAGAGAAACCCAGTTTGGTTTTGATTTTTTGTGCCTTACCACCAAGGGATTAACACAACCCCATTTTATACATGACAACTTTTAAACTTACAGAAGGTAAGTAGCTGGTCCAAATTTAGATAACTAGGTAGCAGTGAAGCAGGATCAGACTTCTAAGTTGGTATTTTTAGCCATAAGGCTATTCTTTTCAGGTACTGTGATGGAATTTTCTCTCAGTACTCAAGACTGAAGAGTGTGGAGACTGCACTGTTGGTATTAAACATGCTAGAGCTTGTGTGAGGTGTGAGGACTAATTTCCAGGCAGCTGAGGTGGAAAGTTTTAGCTATAACATTCAAAATTGATGATAGTGAAAGGAATGGGGGCCAGGAAGGGGACAGTCCCTGAGGATCAGGGTCTGGACGCAGGACTTTGTCATGCTAAAGGACAGAAGGTCTGTATTTCCATCTTTGATAGTGGTAGAGCTCTGCTTATGTTTGTGGCTTTTGGGTTAGAGCTTAATTTATAGACTGGTGAAGAAGAAATTCTTTTCTAGGTCTCAGAGCATGTGGAAAGTGCACCAGAAGAATATTCTATTATTTTAAGAGTCCTTGGTAACTCAGGATCTATCTGGGTGTTTTTTGTTTGTTTGTTTTTATTTTTGCTTTTTTGAGAAAGATAGAGAAAGAATGACAGTGATCGGGGGTAGAGAGGCAGAGGGAGAAAGAGAGAGAGAACCTTAAGTAGGCTCCATGCCCTGAGATCACAAGGTGAGCCGAAACCAAGAGTCTGAGGCTTAACCTCCTAGGCCACCCAGGCACCCCACCAGAACTATCTTTTAGAAAATCCCATAGGGCTAAGGTTATAGGATATTGTCTGACATTCTGTAATAAATTTTATTTAGTCCTAAATTAGTAACAAAATAGAACCTCAATCTTATGTAAATCTTTGATAATTCTTATCATTCTCCCAAATAAGTATTAGACAGTTTACACAGTCTATGTATTTTTCAAATCCAAAAACTTTTTTAAAAATTATTTTTATTTTTTAAATTTTTTATTTATCCAAAAACTTTTAAATGTGTCAAAACATATTTAACCCCTGGTGAACATAGGTGAAAAATGCTGTTAATCATTATGAAAATTTGGCTGTTACCAAAGTGGAAAATCAAATTCTCTAACCCAGCTCTCAAAGAACTTAAATCAAATTCAACATATATGGACTTAGTAGGTTTGCAAGCACTCATTGCCTCATTTCTAGGGGTGGGGAAAAAGGTTCATTTGATAATTTAAATCTTCCTTCAAACAAATTTCTCAGTATCTCCATGTTTTTGAATGCTTTCTAAAATTACTTGAATTAGTTGTCATTTTTTCTGGACAAGGATATATGAAAAAAAATATGTAAGGAAGGTGGGAAGCAGTATCCCATGTAGAACATATTCTCTGACATTTTTTTCTGCTGAGAATTGACTGGAAGATAAAGCATGCCTGAGGCAGAGGGATGGATTCGATGATTTCTTGAAGTCCTTGGCAACTGGGGATGTCTCAGATCATGATTATGATTATGCTTATTTATTAACATTTATACTGGGCCATTTTAGTTGATTAGCACAATGCAATTACTAAAAACCTGCAGTTAAAAGTTCGGGGAAATGTCTGCAATGCTAGGAAGGGCTATATATGATATCATTTCTGATTTTCAATGATTTAATTAAAATAAACAAGCATATTACCTCCATGTTACAACGGTCTCTTAGCGTAGTTTCCAACACGATGAAGAACTCAGTCTAATTGATAAAGTGGGGGCAAGAAGAGTTGGTGAGCAAACTCAGGTTTTTTGCTAATTACACATAGAGCCCTTCTCTGTCCAAACACCAAGAAAGAGATAATCTCTTAAAGTGAACGGCCATGGAAGACCTGAACATGACAGCCAGTTTGCTTGCTTTCTGTCTCCAATGGGTCTAGTCTTGTGGCCATGGTCTCCCTCTGGTCAGGGCCAAACTTCGTGTGGGCCGAAGGGGTAGCAGCCCATGAAGTGGGTGCACCAGAACGGGGACCCTTGACCAAAGACCTTCTGTGTTTTCTGAAATGCTGCCATTAGAGAGTGATCCTTCAGAGGAAGACTTTATTTCTTATTAAAATGCAGATTACTCCAAAAATGTGAACCTGTTAAGTGTTATCACCTACAAGTGAATGAATATAGATTAATTTTACACATCATTATTTTAGAGCAGTGGTTCTCAATGTATGGTCTGGAGACTGCTGGACATCCCCAACATTCATTTGAGGGGCCCGTGAGGTCAAAACTATTCTCATAATAATATGAATGTAATGTTGACCTTGTTCACTCATTCTCTCTCAAGTGGACAGTGAAGTTTTCTAGAGGCTTTCTAGAGGACATGTGACTGCAGTCGTTTGTATGCAGAAGCAGGTTATGAGACTCTAGGTGTCTTCTACTAAGCCAGATATTTAAAGAAACTTGTGGTGAGCATTTTGTAATATATTTAATTGGGGTTTTTTTTAAGATTTTATTTTTAAGTAATCTCCACACCCAATGTGGGGCTCAAACTCACAACCCTGAGACCACGAGTTGTAAGCTCCACCAACTGAGCCAGTCAGGTGCCCCTGTAATGTATATAATTGTTGAATTACTATGGTGTACACCCAAGATTAATGTATTTTGTAAGTCAACGATACCTCAATGAATAAAAATTTTAAAAAGGAAATGTTAAAAGTAATAAGTTAAAAATAAAGTTAATTATAATAGTTAAAATAATAAAGAAATTTACAAAAATATAAAGCAATGCCACTCTTGTACTAATTTTTTGTTTGGGAAAATATTTCCTCAAAAGTATTTTGTTTGTGTAAACACTTAATGGATTTTTGTTGCTTTTAAATAAGTATTAAGTATATATTGTACATGTTTTTCTCAGTTTTAATTTCCAATATGGCAAATATCAATAGATACAGCCCACATAAGCAAAAGCACTTTGAGGTCCTGACTAATTTTTGAGAGTGTAAAGCAGTCATAGGACCACAAACGTTTGCTGCAGAGAGTGTCAGTGTAAGAAGGGGCCTTCAAAAGTATTAAGCCCTCTCACATCATTTACAGGCTGAAAACCAATCCCCCAAAGAGTTAGGGCAACTTACCTCTGTTCTGGTTACCTATTGCTGTGCTGAAACCACCCCAAAACGCAGCAGCTCAAAATATGACAATCATTCATTTTTCTCTCGAATGTGAAATTTGGACTCGCCTTGGAGGGGATAACATCTTTGCCCCAAACGATGTCTAGGGCTTCTGCTGGAGTGACTTGAATATCTGAGTGCTAGGACAGCTGTGACTCACTGGGCATCTCTCTCTCTTATCTGGTCTTCCCTAGTGGCAACGGAAGGTTTCCTCACAGAATGAGCATTCCAGGAAGCTGAGGTGAAAACTGCGAGGATGCTTGTGACCTACGCTTGGAAGCCCCACAACTTCTACCACATTCTATTGTGAAGCAAGTCACTGAGAGTGCCTCAAATGCAAGGCGAGGGGAAGTTAGACTCCATCTTTCGCTGCAAGGAGCAAGGAATTTGAGGCCATCTTTAATCTTCCACACCTGAGGTCCAGGAATTAGCATTAACAGAACTGAAACTAGGGGGCCTGGCTGGCTCAGTTGGTTAAGCGGCTGTCTTCTGCTGAGGTCATGATCTCGGGGGCGGGGGATGGAGGGAAAGGGGGCTGGGATCCTGGTATCACCCTGCATTGGGATCCCTGTTCAACGGGGAATCTGCTTTCCCTCTCCCTCTGCCCCCCCCCGTTCGTGCTCTAGCTTGCTCTCTCTCAAATAAATAAAACCTTAAAAAAAATAAATAAAATAAACCTGAAACTAGAATCTATCTCTCCTGAATCGTGGTGGAGTATGATGCCTTTGACAGCGGTACCTGGACTGATGAAAAGAAAAGAAGAAAGTGTGGGGCACTGTGGAGGGTCATGTTCATTTGAAAAACACCTTGGGGTGGACCCTAAGCAACCATATGAATAGCATGAAGATTTGGGAGCCTGAAAGGAGGCGGCTGAGGAGGACCAGGCTCATGGACTCTCTGATATAGAAGAGAACCTAATTCTTTAAGATGCTCCTCCTCAAACTTCCCCACTAGTTATCTCTGTCTTTAGGACGGTAGGTTTGATCAATGGGGCAAGCTACTCAGCCTATGGGAAGCTCTTACAATGTTCTTCCATAGAGTGGAAATCTGTTTCTCTCTAACTTCTACCCGATGGTTCTAGGTGGACGCTTGCATTGCCTTAGGGTAATATTGCAAAAGTCTTCTGAACGGCATCGCAAGAGCTACTGTGGCTATTCTAATCCCTGTGAATTCCTCGATTCTACGTTTCTGACTTTTTCATTATTGTTTTTTTTTAATTCCTCTACCAATTAGGTCATTATCCTATAAAGTACCCCAGTTTGTCAATTGGTCTTTTGATAAGGAAAAATCTGTGTTCTAAGATGGCCAATGGAGTCAGCAAAGGAGTCCTAGCCCCAACCCCAGGGCTCTTCCGGGTTCTTCTCCCTGCTCTGCTTCCCTCACATGTGCTGAAAGTACCAAGTGTGTGAAAATAGAAGGATATAAACTACCCCCTTTGTCTGTGCTTGGGGCTCAGACCTTTGGAGATCACTCTCCTTTGAGCCCGTTTGTGTTAAATAGAACTCCAATCCTCCAAAGTCTCCGAGTGCCACTTAGTTCTTCCATCAGGACCCAGGCCAGGCCAGGTTCTGTAACACTTTCCAAGAATTCTTCAAGAGGGATCTGAGAGTTTCACCATTGATGAGCACCACCACCATGTTCTGGGCACTCTGTTATCCATGCACCCTAATAATACATTGTGCAGAACTGAACTCCTAAATCTCTTCCATGTACAATCTACTAACCGTGCTTCTCCTCTGTGTGTGTGTGTGTGTGCGTGTGTGTGTGTGTGTGTGTGTGCACACTTCTGTGTTTGTTTGTTTCACTCTGCTGTGGAAATTTACATTCATCCCTAGAAATTTGATCTCCGTAGGCCCAACCTGCCAATACCTCTGTGAATCCAGACCTGTCACTAAGACTACTCATTAACCCACCGCGACCCAGATAACCTGCAAATCTGTTAAGTATTTGTTCTATACCTGGATCTAAATCATTGGGGAAAAAATGTTGACCTAGACAGAGCCCTGTGTCACTCCACTAAAGACCATCTTCTATGCTGATGTCCATCGACTAATCAGCATCCTTTGGGTTCATTTATTCACCTAACTGTTGTTAATTCATCTAATTGTCCTATCCTTTAGTCCATATTTCTCCATCTTGTCCATAATGATATCAGGATAGGCCTGGACAAATGCCCTGCTGAAGTCCAGATACATTATGTTGACTGTAGTTGGCTGCTCTCTGAATCCACTGTCCCTGTCACAGGAAATGAAGCAAATCTGACTCTTCTTCAAACATGCCATGCACTCTGCTCATTCCGAGGATTCACACAAGTTATTTCTCTGCTCAGAACTTTCTCCATTCCATCTCGCCCACAGGACTGTTTCTACTGCTCAGATGTCCCCTTCTTCCTGAAGCTTTAGTCCTTGACTCCAGGCGTAATTATTTCAGGCCTGGTTTATTTCCCCAAAGCTCTTTATACATAATACCATGTCCCAGTTGTTTGTTTATGCTCCGTCTCCTTTCCCTCATCTAGAATGAGCCATGTCTCATTTAATAAATGTATGATGGCTTTAATTCAACTAGACCCTGGTGCCTAGTGACCATTGCCTCTTTTCCAAAAAACTCATAAATCACTCATTCCAAAATCCAATCTCGGGCCCACAATGTGTTCTCTAAATACCAATTCCCACTAAAAAGGACCAGGGCTCCTTGGAGAAATGCCTGATACCAGGTCGAGGTGAGCAGTGTAAAAAATGAGCCTGGGACATCTTGTCATATCGGCCAGCAAAGAAGCTTTCAAAGACCACCAGGGTCCTGTCAAAAGAACCGAGAAGCAAGTCAAGGAGGCTTCCACTGGTCAAAGTTTGGGTAATTTGAATACAAATAAAAATAAACAGTGCAATGAAAGAAAATACGTAAAACGTACTTAGACCGATGAGTTCATAATGCTGAGAAAAAATAAAACCCAACCCCCAACAAGACAGAAAGCTCCGCTGATGAACTTTGAAGGACACTAAGGAAGAAGCTCATTATTCCAAAAACCGGTAAATAGATGTAATAGATTCAGCATTTATCTTGACCAGCCAAACCTGACTATACCAACCATATCTTAGGTATCCGATGATTGATAAACGAAGGGTTTTTTTGTTTGTTTGTTTGTTTTTTCCTTTACAGAAGTATTCCAGCTAATAAATTAACTAAAAAATGATATAATTAGAATATTACCATTTTCATCCCTTTATATGAATGAAATCTTGTAATCGAGGCAACACACTAATCAATGGCTTGTAAAACCACTGCAGTAACAAATCTATGGGGAACTTTATAATGGATGATTCTAGATGATAACACCGCAGCCCCACAGATCAAACCTGACATCATCAAAAGACAACCAGCCTCCTGCTATGTGCAATAGGAAAGATACAGTACCTCCTATGAGTATCCTTGCCAAGGAGTCAAACCTGAGTCTGAAGAAGCCTCTAAATCCAACTACTAGTTCACAGGAAATAATAAGGCCTAGGATTAGCCAAGGGCCGTCAGCCAAATCCAGGATGTGTACCATTCTACAGTATATCAGAGCCATTTTCCTCTAAAATAGATTGTAAGGAGTCGCCTGGGTGGCTCAGTCGGTTAAGCGTCTGCCTTTGGCTCAGGTCATGATCTCAGAGTCCTGGGATCCAGCCCCACATCGGGCTTCCTGTTCAGCAGGGAGCCTGCTTCTCCCTCTGCCCCTCCCCACTCCATGCTCTGTCTCTGTCTCTCTCTCTCAAATAAATAAAATAAAATCTTTAAATAAATAACTAAATAAAAAAATTGTAAGGAGGGGAACAAAAGTGGGGGTGGGATGTATAGGTCAAAAAACTCATGAGACACAAAAACCAAATGTGGGATATGAACCTTGTTTGAATTCGGACTAAAAAAAGCTTTTGTGAGACAATTAGGGAGCATGGCACACCAGATTTGTGGAGATATTAAGAAATTATTGTTGGCGTGGTGATGGCCCTGTAGTTATGTATTTTTAGAAAAGAGTCCTTATCTTTTAGAGCCATAAAATACTTAAAATACTTAAGAAGGAAATGTCTTAGATTTGCCTCAAAACAATCTAGTCAGGGCATGGGGCAGGGATCAGAAAGGGGAGTGGCCACTGAACCCATCATTGTCGTTTCTGGATGAACGCAATGTTTTCTTTATGCTGTTCTCTTTCCTTTGTGTATGAGGGACATTCTCCATCATAATTTTAATATCTAATCTAGAATTTTCCCTGAAATTGTTGAGTCTAGCAGTCTGTTGTTCTCAGAGCCGTTTCCTTCCCTTCCTGAGAACGTGTTTGTTGGACAGCAGGTTTCCTTCCTCTTTCATCCTTCATGATTCCACAGACCCCACCGAAAATGGTGTGGGGATCTGGGCGAATTCTCCTGGGCTCCCAGGACAGAGACCTCGCCAAACTCATTAAGGTGGCGGAACTTTTCACAAGCACTCTGACCACACAGGGCTCTGGTCCCTGGCACTCGTGTTCATGCTAACCGTTTCCATTCTGAAGCCCGTTCTCTGTGACAGAAAACACAAAATAAAACCTGGAGTTTTAGTCAGTGTTCTCTATCATTTCCCAACATTAAAAAAAAAATCAATCCCAAGTGGTAAATTTATCCCTTTTATCATCTAGTTCTTTCCAAACATAAGAAAGAGACCTCTTTGTCATCATTAGATATAAAAAATAAATAAATAAAGCTGGACTCTGGCATTTTTGGCTCTATTCTTACTGTCTGTTGTCCTTTAAAATGACCTGTTCCTGCTTTCCTTCTTTTGCATAGAATTGATGGTTTCTTAGGGCAACCTCTTCTCTTTCTTAAGAAATTTTGCTCATTTCTTTTTTTTTAATTTATTTTTTAAAAAATTTCATTTATTTATTTGCCAGAGAGAGAGAGAGAGAACACAAGCAGGGAGAGCAGCAGGCAGAGGGAGAGGGAGAGGCAGGCTCCTCTCTGAGCAGGGAGCCTGACGTGGGATCCCACGACCCTGGGATCACAACCTTAGCCAAAGGCAGATGCTTAACCCACTGAACCACCCAGGCTCCCTCTCCCACTCCCCCTGCTTGTGTTCCTTCTCTCGCTGTGTCTCTCTCTTTGTCAAATAAATAAATAAAATCTTTAAAAAATAATAATTATTAGAAGCAAATTCGATGTTCAACGAAACAGAGTTGACTAAACTATGGCTTCTTGTGTAATGCCATACAGCCAAAAAAATGCATCAAAAGAATATTTCATAACATGGGAAGATGTTCATGATACATAATTTAGGAGGAAGAGGAGATCACAAAGCACTCCATAGAGACTGTTTCCCATTTAAAAAACATTTCTATATCCATATGGAAAAAAAGACTGAAAAGTTATAGAAGAAATCCAAGTACAATCCTTTTTCAAAAGATTTATTTATTTGAGAGAGAGGGGGCGGGCAGAGAGAGAGTATCAAGCCCCAGCCTGGGTCTCGATCCCATGACCCTGAGATCACGAACTGAGCCAAAACCAAGAGTCAGATGCTTCACCGACTGCACCCCCCGGGCTCCCCACAAGAATAATTCTTCTTAAGGACTACATGCAGTAACATTTTCTTAAATAGATATTTATTTCTTTGAAATAAGGGGAAAAAAGTAATTAGCTATAAAATAGGAAGAGGACACCCAGGACCAGCTTTCTGTTGGGTGCCGTCTGCTCTGGCCTGATCATCTCCCAGGAGCAATCATGAACCTCCCTAGAGGGTTTTTGCTGCCCTCTGTGCACAGAGATGAGGGGACAGAATGAGTGACTGCCTCAGTGGAAGGCAGTTTCAGCAGATGGTGGGGAAGATCGGTGCCCAGCAGCTGCTAAATAAGGAACTTGGCCCAAGAATGCAGGCAAGCGAAGCCCAAGAAACCCATTCTGGCCTCAGCTCAGCCTCTGGAAGGGCACGATCTGGCCCCACCCTGGGGCTGTCTAGTGCTTTGTGGCTCACCTCTCAGCGGTCAACGCTGTTCTTTCAAGAGGTTTCCCTGGGGTTTGGGTTAAAGCTATTGGCCTCTGCTCTGTGGTCTCTTGTGTGACTCACTGTGGTGTTTTGTCCATTATTTTGTCCCACTTCCCTCCTAGCAGCTTCCCTGCCTCTTCCTAAAAAATGTCTTATCCTCCTCCTCCCCACTAAGCCTGATCCCAAATGGAGAAGGTTTAAGACAGAGAGTTAGGAGTGAGTTCATAATTAGAACCCTCAGCCTCATCATTGTCTTGGCTGCAGTGTAACTTAGGACCTTAAACAAATAGGAGAAAGAAAGGGAAAAGGGGGGAGGGGCAGGGAGGGAGAGAGAGGAGAAATGTGTGTTTAAAAAGAAAATTAATATTCTCCACTATATCTAACTGGGAAAATACTCCAAACATGCACCGCTGTAACCATTTTATCGTCTTCTGGCTCCTAAGGTCTAGGACACATGGTGCCTGTCCCTGAGTACTGGATTACGTTTGCTTTTAAATTCTGAATCAGCTGAAATTCATATTAAAATTCATGATGCTGCAGTATATTACTGGCAAACCCCACAAACTCCCTAAATAAAGCAAAATGACATAAATAAACAACAACAACAACAGCAAAGCTCTTTTGAAAACCCAGAAAGGAAAATATCTTTAGAAGTTTTAGAATTCTCTTATATTTCGGAATGTATTTCAAGGCTGAGTGGTTTAAGACCGTGAACGACTCCACTGCTTCCAACACAACTCTCTCGTTTGGCTCCCTGAGCTGAGCCAAGTGCAAGACCGTTCTCTTGGAATTAATTCTGTGTATCATGGAGGCAACATGGAGCCCTTGAGTATCAGGAGCTTTGCATGATTTCCTTGTGGGTGCGGGAAACGGTGACCTACTAGGTGTGATGGGAGCTACAGAGGGAAGGGCCACCTAAAATAGATGTTCCCACTTCTAGAATGTCCTTTATTTCACCATCAGTGCTTCTTCCCTCTGTGATATCTGGCCCTTGGCACCCTCATTTGAAAATACTCCCAGAGAACAAAATTCCAAGACCTTAATGTAAAGAATGGAGAAACAGAGGACAATCGCTCTCCTCTTCCCTGTTCATGGCGTTGCACTCTTGCTTGACCCCTAAATACCTCCTTCGATTTCCTACTAAACACGCTGCCCCATATGTTCCTTCTTTCATATAGAAATATACATAGAGATGGGGTGCCCGGGTGGCTCAGTCGTTAAGTGTCTGCCTTTGACTCAGGTCATGATCCTGGGGTCCTGGGATCAAGCCCTGCATCGGGCTCCCTGCTCAGCAGAAAGCCTGCTTCTCCCTCTTCTGCTCCCCCTGCTTGTGTTCCCTCTTTCACTGTCTCTCTCTCTGTCAAATAAATAAATAAAATCTTAAAAAAAAGAAGTATATGTAGAGAAGATTCCTGAGCCCCACCCCTGAAATATAATAATAATAATAATAATAATAATAATAAATTAAGAGAATGTTAAGACTTAAAAGAACCTCACAAATTTAAATCCTATTTCCTGAGGCCACTAAGACCTCTCCAGAGACTGAGCAGTGACTGGTCTAATGGCCAGTCCAGTGGGGAGATCCAGACCCTGCAAATTCAGTGCCCCAACAAAGCCATGATGCACTGTGGGGGTCCCCGCCTTCAGTCCAGTAGTTACCCTGCCCCCTCAGGAGCCTGTAGACCTTGGGTTTGCTCCATCTCAAAAATGAGCTTTCAATACAATATCTGAACACTTGTGAAGTGCAGATTTCTAGGACATCAAAGGATTGGTATTTAATAAATACGAAGTCAGATGAGTTAAGGGCTGATACCATCAAGTACTACCAACACAGAGAAGCGTGTTAATGAGGATCACTTGATCCAAAGTAACAGAAGTGAACATCTTCCCCTCAGATAGGGGAGAGAGTTTTTGTTTTGAGGTGCCCTGTTGGGCGCCCTGAAATTCCAGCCCTAGGCAGAAGGGCTGCCTGCCTGAAGGCTCTACTTCTATAACATCTCTTGAATCCCTTTATCTCTTTTCAACCTACCATGCTAATCTATTCTCTCGCTTAGGTATCCATCATTTCTTGCCTAGAATAAGCCTCTTCATTTATCTCTTGACTTCCCCACTTCCTCTTTCCCTCCTCCAAATCCCGTTATACTGTGTCCGTACTCCCACAGGACCTGATTCTAGCCATCTCTCCTACCTTCGGTCTCATCATGGTCCTCTTTGTGTGGCCCCCACCCCCTGAATCTCTCTTTCTCTAACAAAAAGGTAAATGGAACTATTTATAGATGCCCAACACTCCATGCTCTCTGGCTTTGGAGACACTGATGATCACTGATTCCTATGCCTGCAACTTTCTCCTTTTCCACTTTACCACCATTTTATTTGCTCACTCCTATTCACTCTTTAGTACCTGGCGTAGAGGACGTCACCTCTTTCAGAATCCTTCCTTGGCACTCTAAGAAACTACATGTCCATTATGAGTCTACTGGGACCTCTTCTCCACGGCATCCTTATCCAGAATAAGAGTGACAAAGGAGCCACAACCTGAGCTCTGTCAGCTGCCATAAAACAGGGCAAATAGAGAGGGTAGAGATTCAGACGCTAAGTCTGAAGGCTTCCACCCAGAAGTCACACTATAGACTTCTTTTCAATTTTCATTGCTCAAAGCAAGTCATATGGCCACATCTAACTTTTAAGGATTAGGGAAGTTAAATCATACTGTGTGCCTAGAAATAGGGAGAACTGGAACTATTTTTTTAAGCAGCTCAGTGACTTACGCATTAAAGTAAGTTGAGCCCTGGAAAATCCCCAATGGATTTGGTGATCTTAATGAAAATTGTTTAATTTGAGTGACAGTGGTGGGGGCCATGTCAGAGGAAGCTATGAGTGATTGAGCAGTAAAGAAATAGAGAGAGAGAACAACAGACAACTCTTTCAAGATGTTTGACTGTAAAGTAGAGGGGGTACATGAATGTTTGGGGGGAGGTAGCCAAGGAAGACCATAGTGTTTGTTGGTTAGTTATGAGTATGAGTGTAGCTTGAGCACATTTATACGACACAGGATATAACCAGATAAGCATGAGTGTTTGAAGATTGCTAAGAAGAGGAAGTGGGCAAGGTCTCTAAGCCAGTGGAAGAGACTGGACTCTAAATCATGGTGGAAGGATGGGCTTTAGGTTAGATGAGGCTTCCTTCCTGGTTACAGTAGGGACAATGGAGAAGCAAGTGGGCACAGACATCGGTTTATAGACTGGGAAGTAGGAGGTTGAGGAAATCTGGTTCAGTGGCTTCTGCTATTGTGGAACTAATTTATATAAAGCTATCATAATCTGTTCCACTTGGAGAAATTTAGGCGATAATTATAGGAAGAAAAAAGTAAAAAGGATGCTCCTTTGTAATGCTTGTGGTTTCCTAGGGTAAAGATTTGGAGGACGCTAAGCATCATGCTTCTCTGTACACACCACCCCCAAACTGAGCCCTAGTTCAGGTACTGTTTGGGCAGTTTTAAATGCCAAATGCCATCTTCTAAGCACACATATAAATCCAGTGAAAACTGGCTCATTCTTAGGAGTTTTAACATAGCTATGAAATGAAAGTCTGTTTTTGCCCAAACTCATCCCTAAATATACTGGGATATTTACTAACCCCAGAGGCTTTCTCCTCACCCTCTTTCTGTCTTCAACCTCAAAATGATTTCTCAACCCCTACTATGATCACACAGGTTAGGACATTGCTTAGCTGAGAAGAATAATCTTACCTGACCCTTTTCTTTGGAGCAAGAGCAGATGCTTCAAAGTCTCAGGACATTGCTACCTTAGGATGTTGTTATTCTAGTTATTCAGGCAGCTGCTGGCCTGGAAAATCATGATCCTCTCCCTAAATGCTCTTCTGCACCCTGCAAGCTTGCTCAGGGCTCATGATTATTTTTTTCCTCCTTTTTCAAATAGTTCTTTTTTTTTTTATTTTTTGGTTCAGACAGAAAGGCCTCCCTGCCTAATTTAATTTTGTTTCTCCTTTCTTTGTTACAAGCAGATGTCACTTTTACATCTGTGACTCTGATCAGATGCCCCATGTCTCCCCACCACCAGCCCAGCAGATGTTACTACTATTAGCCAAACTCCAGAAAAAAAAAGAAAAGAAAAGAAAAAAAAGGTAACAGGCAGCCCCTTCTGCTAATCATGGCATTGGTGGGGGAGACAAGAGAAGTAGGACGGGGCTCTTCCATGATGATGTCCTTAAAAAGATACATATTGGAAATCTGTATCCTATCAGCTAACTATCCTCTGGAGGCTAGCTAGCACTTACCTATGGGGTGTCTCTGAAGGGCATTTAAATACATGAAGCCATGAGTTAGCCATAAAGCTCCAACCCAAACCCACACAGCCAACCCAGGGCAGATGCCTTTTAAGGTGACATGATCCTGGATACCTAATATTTATATGCAGGAGTAAAGTACTACATCAATCCTATATAAATATTGTGTAAAAAGTAAGACAAAACATATAAGTGACTTCTATACATATATGTCTTCCAGTAAATTCCTAAAAGAGAAATTTTCTGCCCAATTGCTTTACTTCCTCCCATTTGGAATCTTAGAGCTTGCTCTTTTGTACACATTGTAAACATGCAATAGGAAAGACAGGGTCCATGCACTCTAAATTCTGAAGTGTCTAATGTGCAATTCAAGGAGACTCTACCATCATCATCATCCTCTTCATCGTCATCACCACCATCATCATCACCATCATCATCATACTCACGTCTAACACTCACTGGATTCTTTCCAGGTGCCAAGCACTGTGCTAATTGCTTTGCACATGCTATTGTCAATCAGTTAATAATTGTTAGACCCAGGAGGTTAGTTACCAGAAATACAAAGAATTTCTATTATGAAACATGTGTATTACGGTTGCTAGGCAAGTGGAAAATGTGGAAAAAATGCTAAGATGCTAGGAGAAGGTCTCTACCAGTGGATCTTCATACTTGGGGATGCTGTGGTTGGCTTGCTTGACGTTCTGGGGAAATGTCGTTTCAATAAATTCTGACTGGGTTATTTTCTTGGTGCAGGTGAACAGGAAAGGCTGCCGCCTGCAGAAATCTTTTTGGAGAAACCCAAGGACAAATCTTGCCTTTTAATTCTCTGGTTGAGAGAACTGTTGGTTCTGAGGGGAGCCTTTGGCAGTCAGTGGCCTCGCTGTGCTGGGATAATTTGGATGCAGTATCAAATAAAGCAATCAAAAAGAAAATTCCTCTGAAACTCTCACTGGTATTTAATATTTTATTCATTCCCATGTTATTGTGCTTCGCCTGCGGTGAAACAGCCTCAAAACAGCCTCCTAGGAGTGAGGCATTAGGAGGCTGACAAGCGTTTTCCCATGAATCGCTACTACAATACAAAGGCATTTTGTTTGCTGTTTTGTTTCCTTGTCTTCTAACATTCTTTCTGACTTTCAAGGAAAAAAAAAGAAGAAGAAAAAGAAACCCTCCTATGAATGGCAAAGAAAAGGAAAGAAAAGTTTCTTTTAAACTTTCAACCTTTTTCATTTGGTACTGGGTGGCATGTAAACATTTTTTTTTTCTCATGGTATATATGCCGGTAGTTCCCCCCCCCCCGCCTTTTTTGGTGATTTAAACGGCTTTTTTCTTTATTTCTTTTACCAAACAGCATTGCCTTTCCATTATTGATTCAGAAAATCGGCAGGGAAAAAAAAAATCAACCGTGTACACATATTCAGAAAGGGAAGTCAGAGGAAGATGGATCAAACCATCCATCTATCCTTGCGGTCATTTATCTATCAATCAATCTCCGCTACCCACCCGCCTCTATTAAAATAAATAGCAGGCACTGTACACATTGCTGGTTGGCTGAAGTTGTGATCTGGACAAAAGGTCTGTTTGGGAAAAGGATGCTGAAGCTCTAATTCTATTTGTGCCGGTTGAAAATCAGGAGGGGTTTTTCTACACTTCACTTTTATTAGATTATTTCTTATAGATGGTTTCTTTTTTCCTCCCAGACGCGTGGTGGAGGCTGCTGAAGCAGTTGGTCTATAGTTGGAATAATTGAATTAACCATTTGGTACAACTTTTAGGGGAGAGCTCGCGTGTAGAAAGCACAACTCTAACAAAACAGGGCGCTGGGGCTGGGGCTCCGGTCTGGCCCAGCCCCGCACGCCTTTCATCTTCGGAGCAGAAGCAGGACCCCGGGCCACAAAAGACCCACAGAGGGGACGACGGGCCAGGGACGGTGGGGGTGGGGTGGGGTGAGAAGAGGGACGGTGACACTGAACAAAATAAACCTACAAGGCCTACAAAGGGGAAAATGAAGTCAAGCGCATTTGCTCATCCGACCGTGCGGGCCCGGCGCTGAAAGGTCCCCTGGCACAAAGAGAAGGAGGCGCGCAGCACCCTGACCG
>LNAC01000005.1:6832058-7091766 GCA_002007465.1 Ailurus styani | reverse complement strand
CCCCCCAAACAAAAGTCGAAACTTCCCTAGCTTTGCACCTGCCTCAGGGGCCTCGCAGACCCGCCGGGGCTCCGCCTGCTGACCGCGAGGTGTGGGCCGCGCGGCCCGGACGCGGGGGCACTCTCAGGGGGCTGCGTCTGCGTGTCGCTGTCTGTCTGTCTCGGGGAATGTGTGTCTGCGGCCCGAGCAGGTGACAGGGAGAGATGAGTGGGGGGCACATCCGACTCAGTGACTTGCTTAGAAGAAGAGAAAAAAAAGAAAAAGAAAGAAAGATCCCCTAAATTGGGGGGGGAAATTCGGAAGGCAGCACTCACTTTAAAAGCAAGCCAACAAACAATCCGGAAAGGTTTTACAAGCCAAGGGGAAACCAGTAAGGTGGGGAAGGGGGGAGGCCGAAGCGAGCCCCGTCTATCTCGTGAACCCCTCCGGACAGCAGACTCCCTTGGGGCTCCCCCTCAAGGGAGAGGAGGGATGCCTTCCAGCCCTCCTTCCCCTCGTGTCCTTGGGTTCGGGCTGCCGCGGGCGACGACTCGAGCGGACTGTCCCCGCGGCCAAGGTGACTTCCTCGCTCCCGCCTGCCTGTCCCACCTCGCCAAACGCCATCCCGCCGTTAGCGCATCCGAACCCCACACAGTGGCAACTCCCAACCCCGACTCTTTGCAGCCACTCGGCCCTTGAAAGATGCCCTGTACATGAGATGCCTTTTCATCCACAAACTCGGCAAACGGTCTCACATTTCGCAACTCTTCCCTTTTTTTCTCTCCCGTCACCCCCACCGGCATTTTCTTCTTCCACCAGCTTCTACCGAACTTTTTGGCACTGCTTTGGATTCGAGTCAATTGCAGTCCACGCAACTGGCTGCGGAGAAATCGACCGAGCAAAGAAAGGCGTCCACACAAGGTTGCAGAAGTGTCTGGGTTTGCATTTCTGTTTGATCCGAAAAGGACTCACATCCTGTATGGTGGATGGACTGTATATTGATGGTTCCATTCTTCAAGCAGATTAGACATCTCTGTTGGGATTTTGTTTTTTGTTTTTTGTTTTCGTTTTTTATTTTAAAAGGCACAAACTATAGATATTAGTTGAATGTTGAGGCTTTAACTTTTTCGGTGTCTTTCTACAACTGTGTTCTGTGACTCAATTGTATCGTGTTAATATCAGTACAGACCGTCTCCTCTACGTGACCGTATAATGTTTTTCTCTTCTTGTAGTCTCTATGGCGTGTCTTTATGGAGTAATAAGGTTCTCACGGGTTCAATTCCTTTGTGTTTAGAGAGACCACGGTTCAGACAATGGTATATATTTTTGTTATCAGGTGCATGTCTGTCTGATTTCTTTTTTCTTCTTGTTGGGACTCTGTTTGTGAACATAAGCGTTATAAGTTATGTTTCAGATTTTTGAATTTATTTATATGTGTTATAATGAATGCTTCTATTTAAAAGGGAAATATTTCTACATGTGCATATAGTTTTCCAAGAGTGTACCATTAACTTGATTGTTGATAATAAAAACAAAAAGCAAGTCTAGCAACTGAACTCTTCTGACTTTTCCTTGATTCATTTTTGTTTTGTTTTGTTTTCTTAATTTAATTTTAGAAATGATGAGGGAGGACAGAAGAAGAGGAAATTGTACAAAATATCCAGAAACCACTGAGGCTCTGGCAACCCAAGCTGGTTGGGGAGTCTAAATTCATGCAGCAAAATGCAGCCAATATAAAATTTAGTGCTTGAGATAGCAGGCAAGCAGCCCCTGTTTATTTGTCTCTCAGTCACTGAGCACAAAAGAATACCAGAGTGTTGATAAAAATGTTCACATGGGTGCCTAGGCTGAGACCAGATGACTCAGTGGCGGCGAAGGCAGGTTTCAAATACCCGACTTGGAGAAAGACTCAGAAGTGAGGATTTGTGTGTATGTGCCTTCAGGACCAATGGCATCTGGTGAGGTCCAAGTGGTCCAGCTTCCTTAAGCCCTGCAGAATGCCAGCACCCCAGAGGGTCTCTGTGTGGGCAAGTGGATCTGGATGGCCTTGGCCTGAGAACAGCTCTGCAATGTTGGTGTGTTTGGAGAAATAACACACGGGCAACGACTGAAATCACTGAGAACTGGCCTGCAGCAGTTCTGGCTTTCCAAGCATTATCTCATCTACCCCCCAGACAACACCCGGAAGCAGGTGCAATTCCTATACTCATTTTTCTTTTAAACAGATGAGATGCTAAGGCAACAGGAAAGTTAACTTGCTCAAGAGTCTCCAGTGTGTGAGTAATGGGGCTGGTGTTTGAACCCAGGAAATCTGATTCCAGAGCCTGCCCATTAACTACACCAGTGGTTCCCAAAGTGTGGCCCCTGGACCAGCAGCATCAACATCATTTGGGAACTTGTTCGACACATGAATTCTTAGACTCCATCCTAGATCTACTGAATCAGAAACTCTGGGCTGGGAGCAGCAATACATGTTTTAATGAGCTCTATAGAGGGTATGAGAACCACTGAATGACACTTTAAGAAACCCAAACAGGAAGCTTCCAGAATTGGGACTACTTTGGGAAGAGGTGTGTGTGGGTGGTGGTGTGGGGGTGTGGGGGTAGCGCTGGCAGCTTCAGTGATCCCCTTTTGGAAGGAAGGAATCATCATCAGCCCCCAAATGGAATTCTGCCTCCTCCTTGAACTGTTTGGTTGACCCACCTTCTTCAAGCAGAGGCCTGTGTGGTACTTCTGTGGGCCTTATCAATAGATGACTCAGTTCCCCTCATCTGAGAGGAGCCGGCAGTCTGCTGGCTCTGGTCTGAGGATTAGCTACTGATCTGGCTTGAATTTATTAGAGCTTTTCACCTTATGCATCCAAATACAGCTTGCATCAAGTCAGGCAGGTTTCAGTTAGAGTTTTCCAAATATTTGGATCTTATAACTTCAAATTGTTTTTCTAAAGGGCTTTTAAATAGTCTTCCTATTCTATTAAATAGTCTAAGAGACTATTTAGTCTTTCTATTGTTTCTAAAAAACAAAAACCAAAAACAACCTGTCTCTTAATGCCCTATGCAAACTTCTCAAGACAATATCCAATAAACAATGACATTAATTGTGCTGGTCTAAAATGCCAGCAATTGCTAGAGCCCTTAGACCCCAGTCCTTGATCCTAAATGTAATTTACAAGGTCTGGGAGAGGCAAAAGGAAGGGCAGAAATTTATAGGTGAAAAGAACACTCAAAGCCCAGGTAATCCAGTCCTACACTTGGCTGGAGGAAAATTAGCCTTCCCTTAGGCATTGAGAGACACCAAGTAAGCCTCTGTAAGCTGATGGGCACAACAGTGGGGCAAGCATTCTGGAGAACGCAAGACCAGGAGATGGAAACAAAATAAGAAATAGAGGAAGCAAAGAGAAAGAGAAGGAAGAGGAAAGACAAATAGTCAAAGAAGAGTCTAGAAACCTCAGCTAAGGTCCTAGAAATCCTTCCAGATGGGCACAAACTAGATAAGGATCCTCAAATCCCCTTCTCTTGGCCTTGACCTGCTTTGAGCAACTTATCTCCGGGATAAGGAAAACTGGAGATTAATGAGGAAAATATGCTTCCCATCCCCGCATCGCTCCGGCTTCCCAGAGGACTGCATTTCTAATGTCTGGAGGCACCCAGTTTTAGTATTTTAAATACCAACTTCTTTTTAATTTGGGTCACCTCTGCCTCTCTTACTGGTCAAGGAAGCAAACTATTAGGAGGCAAGTTTATGACCAAATGCAAAATAATGCCCTGTAATATGATGGAACCTAGTGGCAGGACACTGTGTCTCTGGAGCTGTGTCATTTCCTTGGAGCCCGGCACAGTGTGAACAAGCTCACTTTCACTTTTCCTCTCCTAAAGAATTTGCATTTTGGCTCATCAAGGCATCCTTTTTCCTGGCAACTCCAGGACCACATGTGACTTCACAAAAGCTGCATGAGCCGATGCCAGATGGCCACCTCCAAGCCAAGTCTCTTTCAAGATGGCTGAGTCCGGAGAACCAGGGCAGTTTCTGAGTAGAGCAGATAACCAAGCAAATAGTAGCTGTCCACAACTCCCCTCAGATGCTTCTCTGTGGTCACCTCACATCCTTAGGCAAGCAGCCTGTAGCTAGACAGAGATGATCCCCAATTCAAGGAAAGGATCTACATGACTGTGGACTGCAAATAGCTTAATTCCTTTGAGCCTGATTTATCTACTACAAATGAGAATAATAATACAGACCTGTGGGGAGTATTGGTGGGATTAAATACAATGTAAAAGTATCAGCATAATGGGAAGTTTTCAGCAAATGTCAGATATGATCATGATGATCACGGTGGTGATGTAATTTCTAGCTCCTTCTTTTTTTTTTAAAGATTTTTAAAATTTTTATTTGACAGAGAGAGAAAGATCACAAGTAGGCAGAGAGGCAGGCAGAGAGAAAGGAGGAGGCAGGCTCCCCGCTGAGCGGAGAGCCCGATGCGGGCCTCGATCCCAGGACCCTGAGATCATGACCTGAGCTTTAACCCACTGAGCCACCCAGGCACCCTCTAGATCCTTCTTGATCTCTCTAGCTCAGGCCTCAGAAGACGAAAAAGAGCCCTCCATTGTCACTGAAGTCAATGACCCAGGAGCACAGAGTGTGAAGAATATGGAAAGGTTGGCCTTGGAGAATCTTGCTGACAGTCCATAGCCAAGGGCTGACAAAATAACTACTAGTATTTACTGAGTGTTCATTCTATGCCAGGCATTTTTAAGCTTACAAGCTTTAAAGCATTTATTTTTTTTTATTTTTAAATTTTTTTAGAGAGAGAGAAAGAGAGCAAATGCACGAGTCAGGAGGTGGAGTAGAGGGAGAGAGAGAATCTTAAGCAGGCTCCCACACCCAGCGAGGAGCCAGACATGGGTGGGTGGATCTCACAACCCTGAGATCGTGTCCTGAGCCAAAGTCAAGAGTCGGATGCTTAACTGACTGAGCCTCCCAGGTGCCTCTAAATACTCTCTTCATTTTTTTAAGTAGGCTCCACACCCAATGTGGGGCTTGAACTCACAACCCTGAGCATGAGGAGTCAGATGCTCTAAAGACTAAGCCACCAGGAGCTCCCTAAGCTTTAAAGCATTAAGTCCTCACAACTACCCTATGCGAAAAGTCGTTCCCATTTTTTTCTTAGGAGGAAACTGAGGTATGGAGGGGTTAGGTAACAGGGCCAGGGGCACACCGCTAGCAGTACTGCAACAAGAATCCGACCACAGCTGGTTTGCCTACATAGCCCACGTTCTTCATGGTTTCTTCAAGAAGAAGACTTCATTTCATTCCAGAGTCATAGATTTCCAGACCCAGGAGGACACCTCATTTTTCAAAAAGACTCAGAAAGGGAGGTGAAGGTTAGAAGAGGCAACAGGAGGAGTGGTGTTGGAACGAGAATCCCAGCATGATTCAAAATGAAGTCCGAGGCTTGAAAGGGGGCAGACTTGGGGATCCCCAGGAGGAGGGAGAATGTTCTCTGCAAGCCAACGTATTCATAGTTCATGGTGTCTTTCTGGTAAGTGAACAAGACACGGAGTAGCCAGAGGCACAGAACATGAAAGGGCAAAGGAAAGTTACATCTATGAAGTGTGGAACACTGGTCAGTGGATAGGAATGGATATCAGGAATAGATGTCAACCTCTAGGCTCATTTATCACTGCCATGACAGACGGATGGTGCAAATGGCAAAAGCCCACCCCAATCCTTAATTTTCCACCCTTGATTCTAAAGTGAGTATTCACAAAGTTACACAGATATATGATGACTGAATGACTTCACCCAGTGGTACTTCCATGTTGGAAAGCAAAGACCTGCTACTCCCCTAAGCCAGTAGGGCAGGATTATATGAAAAAGCATATGGCCATGTCCCTATCACCATGGTAGACATTTTGGACTGTGTTAGTGTTGGCTTAGTTCAGGGGTTCTTAACTTTGGGTTCATGAATACAATTCAAAAAGGATATAAAAAATACAGATATATTTTTAGTAATTTCGACCTGAAATTTAGCAATTTCTTCAATGATAAATGTAGGCCACAAAACCATCTTCTGTTAGTACCTGTGACTGTCACCAATGGAAATCACAGATATTTTCATTTCACATTAATGTTTTTGAAGCTATTTCAATATAGCATTAATATTCAACATTAATTCAAAATTACAGTAATTATTAGGCGAATCACTAGATCTTGCTATTGAATACATTAATAAGAAGCACACACATAAAAGAATCGTATACATGGCTATACTACAAATTATGGAGCCAGCCCAAGTCCACTGATAGATAAATGGATAAAACAGATGAGGTTATATAATAGAGTATTATTGAGCCATAAAAAAGAATGAAATCTTGCCATTTACAATGACACAGATGGAGCTAGAGAGTAAAATCCTAAACAAAATAAGTCAGTGAGAGAAGGGCAAATCAAATACCATATGATTTCACTCATCCGTGTACTTTAAGAGACAAAACAAATGAGCAAAAAGAAAAAAGAGAGAGGGAGAGAAGCCAAGAAACAGATTCCTAACTATAGAGAACAAACCTATGGTTTCCAGAGGGGAGCTGGGTGGGGGATGGGGGAATCAGGTGATGGGGATTAAGGAAGACACTTGTCGTGATGAGCACTGGGTGCTGTTTAGAATTGATAGAATTGTGGAATCACTATATTGTACATCTGAAAAACAATATAACACTGTATGTTAACTACACTGGGATTTAAAAAAAACCTTAATAAATAAAAATTAAATATTTTGATAATTTTATTTT
Source organism: Ailurus styani (assembly GCA_002007465.1). Classification (NCBI taxonomy): domain Eukaryota; kingdom Metazoa; phylum Chordata; class Mammalia; order Carnivora; family Ailuridae; genus Ailurus; species Ailurus styani. The sequence goes on along the minus strand of LNAC01000005.1, from coordinate 7,084,999 downwards.
AATCAGCTTCTTTTGTAATCCTATGCATTTTAGTTTTTGCATTTAAAAATGTTATCTATTTTTTTATTAGGCTCTACCCCCACTGTGGAACCCAACTGGGACTCGAACACAGGACCCTGAGATCAAGACTCGAGCTGAGATCAAGAGTCAGAAGCTTAAACAACTGAGCCCCCCAGAACCCCCAGAAGTGTTATCTTGAGAGGGGGTATGGACATCACCAGACTGCCAAGGAATCTATGTCACACAAAAAAGCTAAGAGCTCCTGGTTAATTGATGAGAGCAGGGTGTGCCCCCTCCCTGTGGAGCTCTGACTTTCAAAATCTCTCATTAGGACCAGAGCATGTAATCAATTTATTCTACACATGGAAGAAATAATAGAAAATAGAATAAAACAACCCCCCCGCCAAAGCTGAACGAAGAAGGTTCCTGGATTTTAAAGACCACTGGTTGGATGGAGGAGACAGTGAGACAGTCCAGGAGAAGAAAAGATGATTCCAAGTTTTCAATGGGACTTGAATGTCCGCCTACTATTTATTGAGTATTTACACAAGATAGGCACTGTGCTAAGCACACCCCAAAGCAGCCGTCTATGATGAAGGTGGTGCTTTCCTTCTTTACACTATTGAAGTTCAAAGCTGATCACTTGTCCAAGCCACACCACTAATGGGAAAGTCAGGACTCAACCCAAAGCCCAGCCTCTTAACCAATAGGCTAAAAAGGTTTTAAAAAGAAAGAAAGAAAGAAAGAAAGAAAGAAAGAAAGAAAGAAAGAAAGAAAGAAAGAAAGAAAGAAAGAAAAGAAATTTTTCATTCTCCTAGCTGTCACTCACTTTATTTTTTTGTCTGAACCTGAAGCTATTTGGTTTGTTGAAATACCCTAAGGCCAAGTGATTGAGCAATGATGTTACTTTAGCCATGTGTTTCATGTCAAAGACCTCCCTCTGGGGAAAAGTCAGACATCAAGGGGGAAATAAAGGCTTCTTACCTGGACATAATTTCATTAGAGAACGAAATGGATGGCTGTTTGCTATTTGCTATCCGATGATTGAAGCACTGATTTCCAGAACAGGAAGAGCCTGGGTGTAAAACTTAATTTCTCAAAGGCCCCAGCGGCATGGCCACCCCAGGCAAGAGTGGAGCATAAGCCCGGCTTGTCTGAGGCCCAAGGGCTTGTGCCTTTGGAGTCCTTACCATGTGTTAGACACTCTGCTAGCTGTTTTGTATTTGTTTGTCCCGCAGGCTTTCAACACTCCTGAGGTAGGTATGATTCTCATCTTATAGGTAAAAAAGAATCCAAGTAACAGAAAAGTGCTGAGCATCTTGCTTAAGATCCCAGAGCTGCCAAGTACTCCAAACCCCTATCCATTTGACCCCAAAGTCTCATTATCTTCGGGGGTCCCAGAGTCCGGAGGATTCAAAGAGATGACCGGCTAGAGCCTGGTACTGCCCTTCACCTGCGGCTCACGCCTTAAGCCAATGTCCCAAAGTATAGGAAGAATGATGAAAATGTTCTGGAATTGATTGTGGTGATGGCTACCCAACTCTGTGAATATACTAAATCCTAATGAACTGTATACTTTAATTTTTTAAAATATTTATTTATTTATTTGACAGAGAGAGAGAGAGTATGAGCAGAAGGAGCTAGAGGGGGAGAAGCAGGCTCCCTGCTGAGCAGGGACTTAGGACTCGATCCCAGGACCCTGAGATTATGACCTGAGCCAAAGGCAGATGCTTAACCAACTGAGCCACTCACGTGCCCCTTGAACTATACTTTAAAGGGGTGAATTAACTTTGTGGTATGTGAATCATAACTCAATTTTTTTATTGAATAAATTTGACACTTAACATCATATAAGTTTAAGGTATAGAGCGTGCTACTTTGATACATTTATATATTGTAATATGATTGTTGATATAGTGGTATTTATCACATTACTCACACTAATAATTATAGTACATTATTGTCTATATTCATTATACTGTGCATTGGATCTCTATGGCTTATTTGCTTACTGGTTACAGTTTGTACCCTTGAACAGCATCACTCTTTCCCCCCCACCCCTTATCCTCTGGTAACCACCATTTTACTCTGTTTTTTATAAGTTTAACATTTTTAGATTTCACATATAAGTGATATCACATACTGTTTGTTTCTCTCTGTTTGACTTATCTTGCTTAACATAACATGCCTGAGGTCCATCCATATGGCATATGAAAGGATATCTTGTTGGGATGCCTGGGCGGCTCAGTCAGTTAAACTTTCATGATCCTAGGGTCCTGGGATCCAGCCTCACGTTGGGCTCCTTGTTGGGGGGGGAGCCTGCTTCTCCCTCCGCCTGCTGCTCCCCCTGCTTGTGCTTGCTGGCTCTCTCTGACAAATAAATAAATAAAACCCTTTTTATGAAAAGGATATCCTCGGATGACAGACTGTGTGTTTCCAAAATGGCGGCAGCGATGGATGTGGACATCCCCAGTGGCACCAACAGGGGCAAGAAGCGTTTTGAAGTGAAAAAGTGGAATGCAGTAGCCCTCTGGGCCTGGGATATTGTGGTTGATAACTGTGCCATCTGCAGGAACCACATTATGGATCTTTGCATAGAGTGTCAAGCTACCCAGGCGTCTGCTACTTCTGAAGAGTGCACTGTTGCATGGGGAGTCTGTAACCATGCTTTTCACTTCCACTGCATCTCTCGCTGGCTCAAAACACCGCACATGTGTCTGTTGGACAACAGAGAGTGGGAATCCCAAAAGTATGGGCACTAGAAAGAGAATTCTTCCATTGAGCTCAATTGTTCTGTTATTCATTTAATGACTTGCTCTCTTGTTACTTAATTATAAATTAGATAGAACTATGTCTTTTCTGCTTCATCTTTTCAGTTTGCTATTCCTGCAGCCATATTGTATTCTGTGTCAAATAAAATCCAGTTGGATTCTAGAACAGATGCTGTCTCTTGTGTATGTGAAAAAGTGAACATAAATAAAGGATCCCCTCTTTCTAAAAAAAAAAAAAGATATCCTCCTTCCTCATGGCTTGATAATATTCCATTTTGTATATGTACCACATTTAAAAATATCCATTTATCCATTGGTGGTTATTTGGGTTATTTCCATATCTTGGCTATTAGGAATAATGCTGTGATAAACAAGGGCGTGCAAATATCTTGTCAGAGTCTTGGTTTTAGGCACATGTTGGCCACTCTGCAAACCAGACTCTGTTCGCCAGTGCCCTTGGCTCCCCTTCCTGTACAACCACGTCTGACAAACTTAGTATGGCTGAGATAGAGAAATTCGATGTCGAAATTGAAGAAGACAGAAACGAGAGAGAAAAACCCACTGCCTTCAAAAGAAATGATGGAGCAGGAGAAGCAAGCAGGTGAATTGCAATGAAGTGTGCGCTACCAATAGGGCAGGAAAGAAGTGCATCTCAGTGAAAGAAGAAGCTGGGTGGGGTCAATAGAGAAAGCTAGAGTAAAAACCAAGCTGGTCCAAGGTGTCCTATGGTAGATCTCTTTTTAGTTCTTTGATGAATCTCCATATTGTTTTCCATAGTGGTTGGACTAATTTACATTGCCACCAAAAAATATATAAGGGTTCCATTTCATTACATCCTCATCAGCACATCGTATCTTGTCTTTTTTTTTTTTTAAGATTTTATCTATTTTGAGAGAGAGAGAGAGAGAGAGCAAGTGAGTGTGTGGGAGAATGGGGAAAGGAGCGGACAGAAGGAGAGGAAGAGAGAAAATCTCAAGCAGACTCCACACTGAGCATAGAGCCCCATGTGGGGCTCCATCCCATGACCCAGAAATCAATCATGACCTGAGCTGAAATCAAGAGTTGGTCGCTTAACTGACTGAGCCACCCAGGCGCCCCTGGTTATTAGCTTTTATCTGCTATATGGCTTGCAATTTTTTTTTTCTTCATTTTGTTAATTGTTTCTTTTGCTGTACAGAAGCTTTGGAGTTTAATGTAGTACTCCCATTTGATGATTTTGGCTTTTATTGCTTGGGCTTTTGGTGTCATGTCCAAAACTAGTATCAACAAACTTCTTCCCTATGTTTTCTTCTAGGAGTTTTATGGTATTGGGTCCTATGTTTAAGTCTTTGATCCATTTTGAACTAACTTTTGTGAATGGTGTGAGAAGGGGTCCAATTTCATTATTTTTTATGTGTTTCTCCAAAGTTCCAGCACCATTTGTTAAAGTGAGTATTCTTTCCCCATTGGGTATTCTTGGCTTCTTTGTCAAATTTTAGTTGACCTTATATGCTGGGATTTAATTCTGGGCTTTCCGTTCTGTTCTATTGATTGATGTATTTATTTTCGTACCAGTGCCACACTGTTTTTATTACTGTAGTTTTGTAGGATTTTTGAAATCCTGAAGCATGATGCCTCCAGACTCATTCATTTCTCAGTTTTTGTTTTGTTTTGTTTTAATCAGAGACTACTATGGGAAACCCAACATCATTTTGCCTTCCTGTGTGATATCCTTCATTTCTTGTAGGCATAATTCATACACACCTTCATCCTGGGCTTAAGTCAGAATAACATAAATGAACAGAGGGAAGAGAGTGGAAAATTTTACTGTTCTCTTAAGCAATTATCCTTTTTTTTTTTTTTAGGCTAATGAATGTACGTTCTACACCATAGATTTCAAAACAAGGTAGGCGAAAGATTCTTAAGGCAAAGACTTTGTCTTATGTTGTGGTAGTCTTTTCAACCTAATCATTAAAAGTCCAGAGAGCTGTTAAAATAGTCAGACATTAGGAGCATCCCTATACCTGGCCGTATAGTGAAGCAGTCCTACAGGGGAACTTCTGTAGGGCCGTTCTCACCTGCTATTGAAGGAAATAAGTCAAATTTAAAGGCTATTCGAAAAATGCCCAAGGGCATTCTTCACTTCTACTGAGATTTTCTTCAAGTCCATTGAAACATAAACAAGTAATTTCTTAAAAAACTCTCAAATGAGGGGATGCCTGGGTGGCTCAGTCAAGAGTCTGCCTTTGGCTCAGGTCATGATCCTGGGGTCCGGGCACCGGGCTCCTTGCTCAGCAGGGAGTCTGCTTCTCTCTCTGCCTGCCACTCCCCCTGCTTGTGCATGCATACTCACGCACTCTCTCTCTCTGATAAATAAATAAATAAATAAATAAATAAATAAATAAATAAATAAATAAATAAATAAATAAAATCTTTTTAAAAATTCTAGACTAAATTTTCAACACATATTTATTAGCAGGAATCAGGGTAACCCACCTAAAAGTTTGTTCTATGTTTTGTTGTAAGGTCTTTTGAGGAGTATAGACGATGCGGTGTATGAGTTTTCAAGAAGACACAAGTTGCCCTTTGAGGAGCTGATTTTCTGGCCTTAAAACAATCATATCTTTCTGTTAATGTGGGATTCTCCTGCTCATGAAGTTTCTTCCTGGAAAGAGAGAACCACATGTAGATGACAGCCCTGTGGTTACTTTCTTTATGGTGAGATGTTCTTCAGCACTGTTAGGGCTAGGGTGAGTTAGGATTGGTTTCCTACTTGTTGAAAAAGTAGTTTGTCGTAAGTGATAGAAATATATCTGAATAATTCAGTGACTTCAATGTTTTGAAAAATTGCATAGGTAACACACATACAAAATTCAAGTTTTTTAAAAGGTTATTCAATGGGGCGCCTGGGTGGCTCAGTGGGTTAAAGCCTCTGCCTTTGGCTCAGGTCATGATCTCGGGGTCCTGAGCTCGAGGCCCGCATCAGGCTCCCTACTCAGCAGGGAGTCTGCTTCCTCCTCTCTCTCTGCCTGCCTCTCTGCCTACTTGTGATCTGATCTCTCTCTCTTTCTGTGTGTCAAATAAATAAAAAAATAAAATCTAAAAAAAAAGTTTATTCAATGAAAAGTATATGTCCTTCCTACCTCTGTCCCCAGTGTTAGTTTCTTTTGTATCTTTAAGATAGTCAATATATATGAGCACAAAAGCCATTACATTATACTCGGTTTCTGTATTTTGTGTTTTTTTTTATCCTAACATATATCCCAAAGGCCATTCCCTGTCAAAACCTGTAGATCTGCCTTAATTTTTTTAGTAATAAAAATCATTAGTATGCAGACTTTGAACTCATGACCCTGAGTTCCAGACCTGAGCTGAGATCAAGAGTCAGACGCTTAACCAACTGAGCCACCCAGGCAATTCGATCTACCTTATTTTTAATGGCTGCATAGTATTTGGTTTCCATAAAGGAATGCAACATGGTTCCAACATTCCTAACCGTGACTTGAAGGGAAAGGAAAAATGTGACAAGGGACTGCTAACTGTTCCCTGATAAATATTCTCCTCTTCTTCCAGTTAGTAAGAGAACCTTGTGACTTTTCGACTGGGTGGGACATGGCTACCCAGGCAGAAACTACATTTCCCAGCCTCTCTTGGACCTAGACATTTCCATATGCCTAGGTTCTAGCCAATGAGATGTGAACAGAAGTGATAGATGCTACTTCTAGGTCTTGACCTTTAAAGAAAGCTACTTACCCTCCGCTTCTTTTCTTCTTGCCATGGGTGGTGAAATATAAGGTACCTGGCCCATGGACTACTCCTTGGAGTATGACCATCTTTTTACCCTTTACTGAGAGAAATACATAAACTTATTCCATTGGCTATTGTTTGGTCTGTGTTAAACAATTGAACCATTGTCTTAACAAATATAAGACGTGTCCTTGAGGAGTTGATATTTGTGCTGAATGTCCAGCAGGATTCACCAGATGGACTGGGGTGTGAGAATGGCATTCCAGGCTATTGCATATACAAAGCTGGGGAAATTTAAATGATTTTTTTTAAAAAGAGGCAGTAAGTGGCAGATGGATTAGATAATTCAGGTCCATTGTTATCAAAGTCCATAGTCATTTTGCAACATTAGTATGATTTTTTTTATTCTCCTGGAAAATGTTGGTGGACTAGGTATTACCCACATGAACTGCCTGCTTTGTGATTCACTGGGAAATCCCAGAACAGATTTTTCCACTAGAATAATGACATGAAAACCAGTCCTAACCAATCCTAGCGCCAACAGTGCTGAAGAACAGCCCCACCAAAGAGAGAATAACCATGGGGCTCTCATCCAGATGTGGTTCTCTCTTTCTAAGTAGAATTTTCCTGAACAGGAGAATCCTGGGTTTACAAAACGACATAATTGTCTTAAAGTCAAAAAAATCAACTCTTCACAACGCAACTTGTGTCTTCTTACAAAAACTCACATGCCAGCATCCTCTCTACTTCTCAAAATACCTTACAATGAAACGTGAAGGAACCTTCCCAAGGACCAGATGAGGAGGATTAGGCAGCCAGTAAGAACCTTTTTTGCAGAGGTCTAGAAACATATTTACCTTCATGAAAAAGGAAACCCACTACTAATAGCCAGTAATAATAATAATATTAACTTTTATTCGGGATTCATCATGCGTTAGTAACGGTACTAAGTGCTTCACACACATTATCTCATGTAATACTGGCAGCGATCTTATGGGATGGGTACTATAATTATCCCCATTTTAGAGGTAAGGAAACCAGGACTTGAAGAGATTAAGTAGCTTGTTTAAGTTCTTACAGCTGGTGAGCAGCAGAGTCTCAACTCCATTGGAACTCGGGTCAGCCCGACTCCAGAGTCTACCCTGCTCCACTACCTCTGATTAAACTCAGAAGTCTTGTGCTTACTCATACATTAGAGCATAAAATCTTCCTCATGTTCCAAAGGGTCTTGATTGTGCACAAGCTAGTATTTGCACATAGTCTTGTGTGTGATTAAGTATTCAAGAGCCTTTTGTTGTTACATGCATGAGTCTCTAGGTTCTAAAGCCCAGCCTTCCACCAGCTAATACTTACTGGGTGTTTACCCATGCCAGGGTCGACCAGGGCCGCCCAAGGAGATGCAGCAAGAAGGGTTCCAAGGTGCTCTGGGTGTGGATAAGGTCCTCACGGGGTCTACCTTGGATACTTGCCCATCACTCCTCTTCCAGGCAGCCTTCCTTCAAGCCCAGTACACAGTAGGAGAGCCAGAAGCAGCCATATGAGGTTGAGTTTAGGAGGCTGGCTCCAAATGAGGAGGGTTATGTCATTACATCCTCCCTCTTTGTGACCCAAGACTTTATCCTAGGAGCAAACGGTCACTGCCTCTTCCCCCAGCACAGTGCCCAAGTCATCACCCCACTTTGGTAAGTATTGTAGTAGATGAAGTCAGGAATGCCAACACTTTTCAGTCTAAGCCAGGGACATCTGTTGCAGGTGATAAATGGATTATACTTAACCAAAGGCCAACAATGTCCCCAAACTTATTTATAGGTCTCGAACGTGCTGTGCTGCTCAATTGAGTCCGAGTCTGATTAATTTCACCTAGTTCTCACAGCAATCTTATGTGTAGGTGTTACTATTCCCATTTTCCAGATGTATAAATTCAGGTTTGGATGGGGATAAATAACATGCCTCAGATGGCTCAGGGAATACGTGGTAGAAATTTGGATTCAAAACCCCATGCTGCTTCCACTAAATCTATGTTTGGAATGGAAAAATTGCAGAAATGACAATTATCCGGGGCACGTATGACATACTTTGACCCATCCCCTTTGGCTATTTGAAACAAGGAAAATACACATAAAAATACCCATTGCCTCCAGCCCCAAATATTGCTGGGAGCAGAGCACATTCTGAGATCACTGGTTGTTATTGAGTAACAAGAATTCCGCAGGAGTTAAGCATCAGCTCTGAGGACATTCAGACCTGGAGGAGCCAGGCCAGACCCCAGAGTGTCAGAATGATCCGGCCTTTTCCCTGCAGCAAGATCATTTCCAACCACAGCCAGGGACGGCGGAGGCATTAGCAAGCCTGCAACATCAAAACGGCCAGATCAATTCGCAGAAGCACTTCTAAGGGAAACAAATCAATAAATTCCTTCCCCTAAAGATTGACAACATCATCAGGAAGCAACAGATGCATTTTAGAGCACAGTACGCTCGCATGGTACCGGGGAGGTACGTTCCCTGCGCTACAGTTTTGTCTCAGGAAAAGCAATTGTAAATCAGTGGTTGAACATCAGAGCTCGCAGCACCTGTCATGACAATAAAAACTAACATTCCCAATGCACCAGGCAGGTTTCAAAGTGCCATCAGATACTTTGTCTCTTTCGATTAAGATCCTACAAGGTAGATGTTACGGTCCCCATTTCACAGATGGAATTCAGCAAAACTAAGCCACCCAATATGCTTAAAACCGTGATAATTTTTTTTATAACCAAGGTGACTTGGAATCTCATATTCTGCCTACTGGTCTGGTACTCTCCAGACTTCATTCACTCTCTACCACATTTGCAATTTTGACACATCAGAGAACCTCTGTGTAATTGACTATTTTTCTTTTCATTAACCTCATATTTTTAACCTAAATAAATTTATGTTAAAAAGGGAATTCCTTATCACTATTATAAAACAGCATGACTTCCTAGAAACAGAGGTCAAAAGGGACTGTGTAAACTTGAAAAAGAAAAGGATACATAACACCTTTACCAATGATACATGGACCATACTCTGTGAACAGAATATTATACTGTGTGCCTTGATAAGGATGCAGTGATTTTCAGTTTGGGGGTCCTAAAAACATGAACTCGATTTAAGTAAGCTGTGGGTTGTTTTTGTTTTTGTTTTTGTTTTTTTGCCCAAATTGATAGAACAAGGTTCACTTTATCTTTACGTGAGAATGATTGCAAGGTTTTAGGGCAAATAAAAGGAGTTGTCTCCTCTCTCCCTCCCGGAAGCCCCAGGTCACTTCCCCAGGCTAGTGGAGATATCAGGAAGAGTAAAAGCAGACCAGTGTTCCATGCACACAAGACAGAAATTAACTAACAGTTTAATTAACACACCATGAGAAGAGGGAGCCTAGCCCCCTCGGTCGGTGGAGGGTGCGACTCTCCATCTCGGTTGTGAGTTCGGGCCCCACGCTGGGTGTAGAGATTAGTTAAAAATATAAATGCTTGGGGCACCTGGGTGACTCAGTCATTGAGCGTCTGCCTTTAGCTCAGGTTCATGATCCTGGGGTCCTGGGATCGAGCCTTACATCGGGCTCCCTGCTTGGCGGGAGGCCTGCTTCTCCCTCTCCTGCTCCCCCTGCTTGTGTTCCCTCTCTTGCTGTCTCTCTCTCTGTCAAATAAGTAAAAATAAAATCTTTAAAAGAAAAAATAAAATCTTTTAAAAATAAATAAATAAAATACCATGAGAAGCAGCAAGGAAAACCATCTCCCTTCACTACTTCACCCCTGAGATCAACCTATCACTGAAATTTAAAAGCCATTTAAATATTATTGTCAGTCCTGACACCAACGTGCTCTCCCCTGCCTGTCCTCAGATTTTTATTGATTCCCCTCCCCCACCCCCATTCCCTGGACAGGTCTTTAATCAGCGTCCTTAGAGAAGTAGCCTGAGCTCAGCATCTCCCCAACTCCCCATGGTTACCTGGCCCATCATGAGGGTCTCCTCTGTTCCCTTCCTTCCTTGCAGGCTAAATCCCTCCAATTCATCCTCTGAGAGTTGCCTGTATCCTCTTTCCCAAAGTACAGCTCTCCCATCACCCTACACGTGCCACCGAAACTTCTTAACGGCTCCCCGTTGTTATAGGATAAAATATAAATTCCTTAATAGGGCCACATGGCCCTTCATGAGGCTCCAGCCACATACCTTTCTTTTTTTTCCCAGTCTTCCAAATTTTACCCAAAAAGCATCTGATTTAAAGGACGTGTTTTATTGATAACGTTAAAACTTAACCCTTGATTACATCCCTCCCCTTTCTCTATTGGTTCCTTGCCACCACCTTGAACTTCTCTGACAACAGGGTCCAGAAGACACTCGACAAAGCCTTGGGGATGGATCTGCAGAGAGTAGTTTGCACCTCGGGGCCAGGTGTTCTTTGTGAGCAATGCTAAAGAAACAGAAAATTCGTTTACCAATCCATGAATTATGCATAGATTTCTACTTCCCTTCCCAAAGGTAACTCTTTAAAAACAAAGTTTATTCATCAATTACTTCCTTTTAGCAAGTGGAAATGTTGACTGAAATTTGGTGCTTGGTGTGAAACACAAGACTTTAGAAATTCAAATACACATTTAGAAAACCATACATTTTCATCTATTAGCTGACAATGAGGGAGGCAGAAGGCTCTTTCTTCTTAAAGCAATTGCCAGCTCGGGAGAAGTGTAAAATCTCAGCATAATTCATGAGTTGGTTCCTTTTTTTGTTTTCAAATGTTAGTCTGGGTTCGGTAGGAAATAAGCCCACAAATACCTTTAATACATCCTACTTCATGCTGCCTTTGCCTTACGAGGTCAGTAGATTCCCCTCAAATCCATTCTTCTACTCAAGAGATACTGTTGAGTGTCTACTCTGGGTCAGAAGTATTCTGAAAGATAGGATTGTTTGATGTGAGGATTGGTAATATCCCATATTACAAATCTTTGCTTTCATCCACACTTGAACTGAAATGTTCAGTGCAGATGGCTTTGCTAATTACGCTTTAGAAGCTATGGAGTTAGGAATGGAAAATTAAGTAAATCTGTCACCTCCTTAGCTCGTTTTGACTACCACCTGAGGTCCTCCACATTGGTAGCCTGCGGCACGTTAGTAATCTAACCGCACAAGAAATTCTGCATAGCAGCACCTGGGTGGCTCAGTTGGTTAAGCATATGCCTTCGTGCAGCTGGGGTCATGATCCCAGGATCCTGGGATCAAGTCCTGTGTCAGGCTCCCTGCTCAGTGAGGAGTCGGCTTCTTCCTCTCTCTATAATCTTCCTCCCTGCTTGTGCTCTCCCTCTGTCTCAAATACACCAACAAAATCTTTAAAAAAAGAGAGAGAGAGAAAGAAAAAGAAAAAAGAAATCCCTGCTTTTCATGTTGAAAAACAGAGACATATAGACTAGATGACCTGATTGAGCTCCCACTACAAATTCTTGTGCTGGTGTGTGTGTGTGTGTGTGTACATGGGCACACATGGGGGGGTGTGCAGGGGCCTGGGTAAGAGTAGGAAAAGAGCGAAGATAGAGGACAAGAAAGAAGAATAAAAGCAAAAGCCTTACCTTTATTGAGTGCCTACTGCATGCCAGTCCCCCAGAAGACCTTAGTTCATTCAAACTGCATAGTGATTTGTGGTAAATACTATTATTTCTCATTCTACCAATGTAGAGGCTAGTCATACATATTGTAAACAAGGGCCTAAGATATGAACCCATTCTTTTCACCATTCCAAGCTAGTACCCAGGCCTGGTTGCCCCATATCCAATGTTCTGTCCACTCCATCACACCTCTCTAACCCACTGGAGGAAGGATTTGATGTGCCGAAGATGTCCTTGGGTGGACTATCTATTTCATTAATTGTATCTTTCTCATATTTTAATTTCTTAAAGTCTTGTTTGTGTTGTTTTGGACACAGAGCATGAGTGTCTCTTACTCATGAGCTGATCTTTTTTTCTCCTCTAGCAAAATAAACACCGCCCACAGGGGTCATATTCACTGACGTTATGCGTCATGGAAGTAGGACTAATTCAACTTCAGGTTCTGTGTATCTAAAGTAAGATTTTAAATGGAAAATAAGGATGAGGTTCAGTAACCTCTGTCCAGTGCACTTCTGCCTTTATTTTGGAGTGGATTCAGTGGCTGAGAGAGGAATTGGGATGGCCCAGATCACAGGCAGGCATTCAGGAGATCTTAGAGGACTGATTCTTCACTAAATGGTTTAATATTTTAACAACCATCGTGGCCATGTTGGTGCCTTTTGACTGAACATTGGCTCTGCTTCTGGCCTCCTTCCTACCTGAGAGCTTCTAAGCCCACTTCCCCCAGCAGGTGATTTCCCTATACTGAGCTGGTGGTGCTTCGGAAGAGAGAGGGGAAAAGGGACCATATGCAACCTTGAAGAATTATTTAGTCTTTTTCTTCTCTTTTTGCCTCATAGGTCATCTGCAAGCTTTGGGGAATAATGCTTTCTGGCCGTGACTGCTGCATTCATCAACCTCCCTTCTTCCCTTCCTCTAGTAACCCAACTCTGGCCTTTGAGCTGGATATGTGGCTGCCCAGGTACACACTACTTTTCTCACCCTTCCTTGAGCCCTGCTGTGATCCTTGCTCTAGCCAGTGGGATTGTACCACTTCTAAACGTGCTTATAAAGGAAATGAGTGGGCTCCCTTTGCCCCTTCTTTCTTTCTGATGACTGGGATGCAGGCAAACGATAGAGTTGCTACCTCGGAGCAGAAGGTTGCTGCACGCCAAGGATGGTGGTTCAGATTTACTAGCCCGGACTCAGCTCTGGACTGAACCATGGAGAAGAAATGTTGAGCTCTTTTTATGTAAGCCACACAATATTAGGGGGATTTTTTTTTTTTTTTACAGCAGCTGCTTATTGAAGATGTCTTTAGTTGGTCTGTAACTTACTACCTTTGAAAACAGAGAAGGGGGATGATGGGTCCAAAAGGTACAGCATATGCAAAGGCTGTAAGGTCAAAAACCAAAACCAAAAATGCAAAGTGCCTTGAGAGAACTGTGTAAACGAAAGGTGGATGGGATGAGGGAATTGTTGAAAGGACAGGTTGCGGAAGTCAGCCCTAAAGGCCATGTTGTGACTTTACTTTGAGTCCAGGCCGACTCAATGAAGAGTTCTGAGTAAGAAAGTAGCACAGTCCAATGTCTATTGCCCTGGAGTGTGGAGAACAGATTGAGGCAGGAGTCAGAGATTGACATCACATCCCAGGTGTGGGGCATGATGGTTCTAGGTTAAAAATAATGGCGGCCTAGACTAAACAAGACTGAAGTAGACAAAGGGAGAAATGTGAGGAGGTGTGAATCCTTGAGAATGGGAATAGAGGATGGAGGTGGGTTGGTGAGAAAGGAGCAGGGGGTTTCTAGTGTGTGTGGTGGGTTACGGAGTTCAGATCCTGGCAGAAACAGAAAGTTGATAAAGCTAGCCTGCCATTTCCCACTGTCCCCGTAGTAACCCCCTTCTGTTCATCTTATACCCTCTCTCCTTCACTGCTCCCCAAGTTCGTAGCTTTGATCCTATCTGCTCTGGCTTTTCTCCACACTTGCTTTTCACTGGTGCTTTCTTATTCTCCACTGAGGAGTTCTTCAAATCAAGCTCACATGTATCCTACATTTCGAAACATTTTTTCCCTAGAGCAAATAATATATTACTTGTGTCGGTCACTTCAAACCCATTTCCAAGATTAATTGTAATCCAGATACCACCATTTACCTCAGAAACTATAGCTATCAGAGGAAGTGGCCAACCCGCTTAAGAGATTTCTCGGGATGGCTTGCAAGCCAATCAGAGCTTTTGATTCACAGTTTCATGACAACAGTTGACATCATTCAAGAAAAAAAGGGGAAGAAGTGACATTTTATATAGATCTCTGTCACCGGAAGTCAGGTACGTGTGGGACTCTGCTAGGTGTTTTGAAATGTTGAGCTTTGGAGAGAGTGTTCATTAGTAACTCCCTTTCTCCCAGTGCTTTGGGTTGTGTTGAGTTCTAGACGTTTTTTTCTCTACAGTGGAGAATATCAGTGTTAGGTATCTTTTATGTCTGGTAAGAGTTCCCCTTTCCCTTTGAGGTAATTCTTATTCAACTACATGGGACCCTACTAGGGCTTTCAATCATAGTGTTTTTCTTCTCTGGCCACAGGGACAGGCACCTGTCCCGGATAGAAACCATCGCGGTGCCCCTTCCTTCTGACAATAGTGATTGATCCAGTGAATATGTGACCCACTGGGCTACTCATGGTTTTCCCTGGGATCGATAAATAGATGCTAGATGAAAGAGGGGATCTCTCTTTTGTTGGTGCTGCTAAGCCAAGATAACATAAGTTTAGATCTGTCTGTGCTACTTTTCCTTGGCTGTGTGTGTGTGTGTGTGTGTGTGTGTGTGTGTGTGTGTGTGTGCGTGTGTGCGTGTAGAAAGTTCATTTTTAGTAAGAAGATATTGTATTGACACCCAGAGAGAAACAGAACTGGAAGATGGGTTGAGAGAACTGTGGTGGTGTCAAGGTTGCTCCCAGAACACGTGGCCTTATTCCTGAAGCTCTCTTACTCCCGAGAGCTACCTCTGGTTTCTCAGCTCTGTGAACCAATGCATTCCTTCTCTGGTTAAGCGGGCCTAAATTGGGCTTTTGCCACTGTGGTGTTCTAACAGTACATGGCCAGTTCCTAATGCTTATCTATAACATAATTACCAATTAATGCCAAGTGCCCATAGATTCACATGAGCGAGTATGTTCCTAGTCTGGCTTAATGTTTGCATTTTACCGAGGGCCTTCTAGAACCAATGCTTTGATGCCAGAGTGACTTTTCAGTGGAGGCGACAGCAAGCCACAGGGAGAGAGGCTTGCCGGAGTACCTGACTTTTCGTAGCCCCTCAAGTTATTTGGGGCCACGAAGCAGAATCCTTCACTTCCAACCTCTATGCCATCTATAGATGCCGTCTGTGGTAGCTGGGAGCAGAGTTTGGAGCTAATGGATGTCAGGACCTCATTTTATGAGCTCTCTTCCAGGGCCTGGACTTCCCACTCCTGGTCCTCTTTCCCTCCACGGCAGCAAGACACGGGTACGTTGTTCAGCAGGAAATTCGCCACCAAATAGCAATTGCCACACTTCAGGGGAGGACCGTTTGCAACTAATTACTTCCCAGGAAAATACCCAAACATAATTTTGTTCATTATTAAAATTTTCCAATAATAGATTTATCTTCCCCATTAAGTAATACATTATTCTCCTACCAAACACATAGCAGAACAAGAATTACTAGGCACTGCTTATATTAAATTGTTCCTTAATAAATTAAAACTCCTATGGTTATGAATAAACTAGGTCATCCGCACATTTTGTAAATTAGTAGTTCCTTGTAGTTATTCTCTCCTGGTCAAAGCCTAAAAGAGGGGGAGAGAAAAAATGATTATCATTATTATTTTATTGTTTTCAAGCAAAGTACTGCTCTCTGTACTGTAGTTTAAAATAAACCACTCAATCTAATACAGTAGAATCAATACGGTTGAGTATCAATCAATAAAGATGAATTTTAAAGGCATTGGTCTGTAAACTTTTAAAGTCATGTTAAAAACTGCACCTCTTTGGATATGTAAGAGCTGATAAATAACCAACCTCAGACAGGATTTGGAGAGCCCTGATGCAGCCAGCACCGTCTGCAATGACTTTCATTATTGATCAAAATGTTTTTTCCTGTTACAACTTTCGGGTGAGTCGAGAAGCTCTTTCTGATTTAGGAAAAGTCAAACTCTCCCCTGTCATCTTTTTAATTGGAGATGATTAACCGAAGTTTCCTGAGGTCANTAAAGATTTTATTTCTTTATTTGACACAGAGAGAGAGAGAGAGATCACAAGTAGGCAGAGAGAGAGGAGGAAGCAGGCTTCCTGCCGAGCAGAGAGCCCGATATGGGCCTCGATCCCAGGACCCTGAGATCATGACCTGAGCCTAAAGCAGAGGCTTTAAGCCACTGAGCCACCCAGGCGCCCCCCTGTCATCTTTTTAATTTGAGATGGTTAATCGAAGTTTCCTGAGGTCATATCAAAAATGGTTGACACTATCAAATCAATTACAAGGACTCCTCAAGTTACAAAATCCTCACATACAAAATCATATAATGTTAATAGATCGCTGCTCTCTGTTTTGTTTCGTTTTTCCGATCTCCCTAGCCACTCAGCAACCTGGCCACCCTAGGACACTTGCCCCCCCTCCTGGCAGCACCGTGGAATTGTTTGAACCCGTGTTTTTCTCATCCAAGTACCTCCTTTTTTCTCTTGAGGGATGAACACACTGGGTCCCTCTTGCTCCCCCTCATCCTTGTTTCTGAACAGCTAGAGTTCAGTGATTTCTATCCTGCTGACTTTCTCCCTTGTATCTACACACAGACATTCTTTAAACACATTCCTCTTTATTCTCTCTCTCTCTTCAACTATTGTCAATTATCTCAATACTTCTACTTCTTTGATGACCAACTGCTCTCCTGTATAACTCCCTCCTCCCCTATCTCTTTTTCTCACCATGGGGCAAAAAAGAAAAAAGAAAAGAAAAATAAAAGAAAGAAAGAAAAGAGAAAAGAAACAAAAGGAAACAAAAAACTATCCTGTCTAATACATATAAGAATAGTGCTGATATAAGGAAAACAAAAGTCAAAGATAAGGAATCGGTGTGGTCAAGCCATACTCAGCGGGTTTCCTCAGAATCTCTACTAAAACATTCTACCCACTTACCTGCTCTGATAAGGCCATTTAAGGTAATACTTACTTTATATTCAATATTTTCTCTGTTGAATCGGTAATTTAAAAATGAACAATTTCTTCTCTCCTTGGTGTGCAAGATGTAATAGTCCAGCTACTTTAAATTAGTTAAAATTATTTCTATGCATCCTAACTTTTAGTGATACCTCCTTACCATCTGCCCCACCAACTACGACAGTTAAATATCTTTATTTTTAAAAGTTAAGTGTTTACATTGTTATCAAAGTAGAAATTATACGCTGGGAAAAAAACAAAATAATAAACTGGATAAAGTTTAAAAATTCCCATTCCTTACACAGTTTTTCATCTCTCATCACAAATAGTTAAGTGTTTGAAGCGTTCCCTTTAAGAATTTTTTTTCTAAGTAGTTGCAAGTATATTTCTCTCTTTTTTTAAGAGGAGGAGAAATTATCTATCTCCTTCTCTCTATCAAGTAACTTTTTTCCTACTCATTGTGGCATCTTTTGGTGTACAGACACAATGAAAAAATTGTTTAAATTTCCTGCCTATTAAATACTGAAGCAATTATTTCTGGAAAAAAAAATAGGGGATACATATGCAGCCCAGGTATCTGAGATCAGAAAGTGGGAGGGTGAAGGGAAGGAAAGTTCTTATTCTACTTCAAAAGATTCTGCAGGCAGAAACCCACTTGTCTAGAGCATAAGAAAGAAACAGGAGAAACTACTGATTCATGGGGTTGGAAGACAGGTTTTGCTAAAGTTTAAAGGAATAATATTTTCTTTGAAAAAATACTCTTTTTTTTGAAGAACATAATCAATCAACTATAATTATAAAATAAGTAATACATAAAGGCACCCGTTCACATGTGCTGTGTTTCATCTTTCTGAAACCTCTGAATATATTTTCACTCTTTGCAAACGCACACACTTGAATTTCTGTTAAAGAAAAACCAAAATGGGGTGCCTGGGTGGCTCAGTAGGTTGGGCGTCAGCCTTCGGCTCAGATCATGATCCCAGGGTCCCTGCTCAGTGGGGAGTCTGCTTCTCCCTCCTCCTCTCCCTCTCTTTCTGCCCCTCCCCTTCTGTGCTCTCTCTCTCTGGAATAAAAAAATCTAGGAAGAAAGAAAGAAAGAAAGAAAGAAAGAAAGAAAGAAAGAAAGAAAGAAAGAAAGAAAGAAAGAAAGAAGGAAGGAAGGAAGGAGGAAAAAAAGATCAATATGGAAGCCACAGCTTGAGTATATCTCTAAGCCAACCACCCGTTGCCATGTAATCCAAATTTAACTTGCCCTGATTTCCCCAAAACGCTGACTCTGACATTAAGCAAAGCTAAGCCTTCTTTGGGTCAGCACAGTCTTGGCCCTTCCTAGTCAACCAGCTACGAACAAGTAAGCTGTAGCAGTGCTACTATGCTGAGAGAAGATAAGTTTCTAGTAACCAATCACAATTTAAAAAAGAAAAAAGTACTTTGTTGTGCACACTTCATAAACTGAACTGTAACTGCTGAGAGCCAGGCTTCTTATCACTTTCAGTTTTGAAGTCTCCCTGTTCGCGGAGTGTTTCTCTCTCAAGATATTCATATCAAGGAAAGCTCTCTGATTTTTATTTTGACACCGGTTTACATTAAATGTTATTTCCTTCAGGGAGCCTAGAAACAATTGAAACTATGGAAGACTCAAGGTATCCATACTGTTTTTTTAAGCATAAATGGCAAAACACAAATACATTTTTCTTTTCTTTTCTCTTCTTTCCATTTCTTTTCTTTTTTCTCTTCTCTTCTCTCTTTTCTTTTTTCTTTCCGTTTCTTTTCTTTTTTTTCTCTTCTCTTTTCTTCTCTCCCCTCCCTTCCCTTCCCTTCCCTTCCCTTCTTTTCTCCTCTCTCTCAGCTTCACTGAAAGCCAAGCAACTGCAATGTTAAGGGGAAGCAACACGCCATGACCGAGTTTATTCTCCTGGGACTGACAGATGGAGCTGAGTTTTTGTCATATTCCTAGTCATTTACCTTATCCGAGTAATCGGCAGTGTGACACGACTCTGTTAATCAGAAGTGACTCAGGACTCCAGTGTATTCTTCCTCAGTCACCTCTCCTTCATGAATTTCTGTTATGCTAGCTCAGATGCTGGCTCATTTCATACCCGAGAGAAAAACCCTTTCCTTCGTTGTTATTGGTTTTTTTTTTTTCAATTCTACTTTTTCATTGCCCTGGTAATCACAGATTATTATATGTTTATAGTGATGGTTTTTGACCGTGACACAGGCATCACAAGCCCTCATTTCCTGGTTATATTGGTAACAAAATGTCCAGCTCTGTCTGCCTCTCTCTGGTTGCTGCTTCTCATAGACATGGCTTTGCAGCTGGTCTGCATAGACCATCCCGATTCCACCATCCCGTGGACCTGATGAGGTCAACCACTTTTACTGGGTGGACCCTACGTCTCTTAGTCCTCACTTGCTCAGATACCTGTGTCAGAGAAAGTACCAGGCTTGTGGAGTCCCACTGTCTCTTGAAACTTGAATGTAATTTACAAGGGAGTCAACGAAAATTGTTAAGAATTGTTAGAATTGCAAGCTTGTAATTCAACTTTCTTCCTCTGAATTGTGTAATGAAGAAAACAGAGGCGTTTTTTTTTTGTGGCAGTAATTCTTAGTTGCAACGGAGAAGAAACTGTGAAAAGTTTCTCTGCATTGTGCGCTCCTATTACTTGGGCATTGTTATTTTTCCAACTTAGATGGATTTTTGCCAAAGGGAGAGCAGAACTGTAATTTCAATGCATCCTTTACTCTCCACATTAATGTTTTTAAAATAATTGATTCTTTCCCGTCATTAGGGGAAATGGTGCCTATAAGACAATGATGCTTACCCACCACCCTAAAATACTTCCTTGGGCTGATTTTCTCCAGGCCTCTTTTCTCTCTCTCTCTCTCTTTTTTTTTTCCATTTACTGAAGATTGAAATTATCCCCCCACCCCCCATGAAAGGAGTGGTTTCACCCTTTAATTGGTACTGATTGATCATTTCTTCTTATTAGAGGCAAAATATCTTTTTCTTGTTCATCACTACCTTACTTTTATTAAATTCGTCCCTAATCATGACATTAGGAGAAGAGCTGATTTGAAAGGGGGCTTTTTTGGACAGTGGCATTCCAATATTCCCAGGACCTCCCTCTGAAAAACCCATAAATGGAGTTTTCATAGAACACTTTAGTCCCTCCCCCTTAGCCTATCCCTACGACTGACATTGACCCTGAAAGCTGGAAATCTGCTCCTCATTGGCTCCTTTTTCCAATAATGAGTGTATTTTTAATAATACCACAGTCTTGCGATGCCAAGCAGGCAGTGGATGTTAAAGGGAAATAATCATCTTATAATTCTGACTGGTAGGAAACAGCCATTTCTAATTATTCGTTCTTTAATGGAATGAAAGATTCTGGCATAGACTACAGCCTCCACACAGCCACTGTTTCCGTTGATTCTTACTTTTGACTGTCTGAAAAGGCAAAGTCAGCCAGATTGGTCATAGGCCCCAAATCCAAATGGCCTTATACCATGAGGAAAGACACCTTACAGGTATGTCATGATTTTCGTGGGTGTAATTATATAGACTTGGAGAGCTGGTTATTCAAAGCTAAGGACTAGTTCTAGAATAGTCATTAGGGGTTATTTCAGAAGGACATCTGGGCACATTTATACATGCAGTCAGTACTTATGTATCTCAACAAACATCTTTTGTGAGGGCCCATTATGGTGAGCTGCTTAGGATACAAAGATCATTTTGTCACTCCATCCAAGACAATTTTCATCCTCACTCTACTTGACTTTTGTCACAAAGACAATATTACATAGTCACCAAGTTCTGTTTTATTTTCCTGTTCCTTGATATACAGAAGGACTGTGTTTTCTGGTCTCCCCTGTAGTTCGTTTGAAACTAACTACTTCTGGCCAAAACCTCCTCAGGAAAGTGGTATGTGTGACTTCAGTGCTGAAACACCAAAGAGCACGTGGGATCCTCCATGTGCTCTCTTTCCCTGTTGGGATTTTCGGGCCCTTCTTTTTCAATGGCGAACACACAGGATGAAACTGGCCTGGCCTCTCAGACCTCTGTTCAGGGTGAGGTTCTTCAGAACCCTGCAGCAGAGTGTGAGGGAGAAATAAACATTCCGTGTAACACTACTGTGAGTTGGGGGTGGTTTTGTTACTGTGTCATCACTTAGCTTATTGTGGCTTCCTGCCTATTCGGAGACATCAGACCCTGCCAAGCTTCCTTGGATCATGCAAATCAAAGCTCTCCTGGGGGATGCCTGGGTGGCTCTGGCGGTGAAGCACCGTCAGACTCATGATTTCGGCTCAGGTCATGATCTCATGGGTTCTGAGATCGAGCCCCTTGTCTAGCACCACGCTCAGCATGGAGTCTGCCTGGGATTCTCTCTCTCCCCCTCTCTCTGCCCCTCCCTCAACTCAAGCACATGCACACGCTCTATTTCTCTCTCTCTCAAAAAAAAATAATAAATCTTGAAAAAGAAAAAAAAAGCTCTCCAGATTTTCCTGCAACAACTCTACTTCACTTCCTCAGTCTCCCATTAAGGTTCTTCTTCCCAATCCCAGTCTTTAAATACTGGAGTTTCTCAGTTTTCTACCCTGGAATCTCTTGTCCTCGAATTCTAACTCAAGTCTTCCTGTATCAATTACCATATGATGAGGACTCTAATCCATATCTTTAGTTCAGGCTTCTCTCCTAAGTTATAGATCCCTATACTATCTCCTTCCTACTGGACGTCTCCTATGCATCTGAAGCTCAGTCTATTAAAAATTCAACTTCAAAGCTCACCTTCTCTTAAATCTGCTCCTCCTCCAGTTTTTTGTTTGTTTGTTTGTTTTTCCCTCAGTGAAGGCTATCACCATGTATTGTAGCTAATCTCCAAAGGTGACCCCAATGAACCATACCTCCTATGTTCAGATCATTCTGCGTGGAATCTATTTGGCCCCATGACCGACTTTAACCAATTGACTGCAGTGGAATTGAGACATGGCACCAACAGCTTCCACTTTTGCACTTTGGGGAGGCTTGAACTGCCACCTAAGATGTCCAGTTACTCTTCTGGAGAGTCTCTATGGAAACAGTGAGGCCCTGGGTCTACATGGAGAGAAGGGAGAGGCCCAAATCTCCCAACATTCAGATGAACCAGTTTCCCAGCCAGCCATCTGACAAAGTCCTAGACATGTATTGACGCCATCTTGGATATTCTAACCCAGGAGGCTGGATGACTGAAAATACGTGAGAGAGTACCATTCACCAGAGGAACCATCCAGCGGTGCACCATCAACTGACAGAATCATGAGAAAAGACAAAACTATTGTTTAGCTATTCAATGTTGAGTGGTTTGTTACACAGCAATATGGATAACTGAAACACTATATGCCTAGAAACCCAAAAATCATCTTTTCATTTCTCCCCTTCATCCTCTACATTGAGTTCCCATCCCCTTTGATTATACCTCCTAAATATTTCTTGAATAGTACCTTTTTTTTTCATATGCCACCACCCAGTCCAGACTACCATCTTTCCCTTCTCTAGTATTGGATGCCTCCTGTAGCAAGAGGAATCATTTAAAATGCAAATATGATTATAGTGTTTGTCGGCCATCTGAAACTTTCTCATTGATCTCTACTGTTTTTAGGATAAAATTCAATCCTTTTAAGATTGCTTACGCATCTGTGCAGGGGTTTGTCCCTGCTTATCTTCCAGCTTTATCTTATGTGACTCTACATTCCAATCATCCTTGATTTGTTTAAATTTCTTCAGGGTGTCATGCTGTCTCTTGACTCCTTGCTTTTTTACTTGTTCTTTCTACCTAAAATACTTTTCTCCTATGGCCATCCCTTCCCTTTCTCCTTTTCAAATTCTTACTCATCCTTCAGGTCTTCGTTTAAATATCATTTCCTCCTGGAAGCCTTCTCTGATCCTCCACGCCTGGATTAGTTGTCCCTGCCAAGTGCTTCCATATCATTCATCAATTCTTTCATTCATCAAATTTTTATTGAGCTTATACTATGAGTCATACCCTGTGTCATCCTTCCCCTGTAATAGCACTCATCATCCTGTTCTGTAATTATTTGTTTGTCTAGCTCTGCCATGAGTCTGCAGGCTCTTCAAGGAACAAGACTATGTTTATCTCATTCTACTTTGTCCCCCTGGTATTTAGCACATAATATATGCTCAATGCATATGTAATAAATGAATGAAACTAAACTTAGTATCCGTAGATGGTATGGCTCGTGGAAAGAAATAATTATTCAATAAGTACTCATTTCTGATAAACATACCACTTAATATTTTAGCAGATATTTGGCAAGAAGAAAAGTTCATGGTTTACTAGAGACAAAGTATAATTTTCAGTGAAAAATTAGGATAAAAACTCAAGTCCACTTTGGCTTTCTAAAAGCATAGTTATTCACAAATTAAAGGGCTGTCGTAGAGACCATTGAATGTTAAGGCTGCAACTTTGATTTTGGACCATCGCAAACATCAGGCTAGATAGGAAAGCTAATGCCAACAAATAACTACATCATTTATGTCACAGACAGCACTGGTAGCATCCGAGTACCATTCTGAAAACAGTTTAAATATGTTTGCTACCAAAAGGGTGTTAGAAATGTCTTTACTCTGGAAGACCAAATATACTATACTCAAAGATGAGTGGTTTCCAGGGGGCTTAGACCTGATAATTGTGGCCACTCTCAGTAATGACTCTGGTTGGCTGTTAAGTAGCTTAGAAATGCTAGGTAGACCAGTTTCCTTAAATAGCCTACCATCTTTAAAACTCTTCAGATAGGGGTGCTTGGGTGGCTCAGTCAGTTAAGCATCTGCCTTTGGCTCAGGTCATGGTCCCGGGGTCCTGGGATTGAGCCTTGTGTTGGGCTCCCTGCTCAGTGGGGAGTCTGCTTCTCCCTCTGCCCCTCTCCCTGCCTGTGCTCTTTCTTTTGCTTATTCTCTCTTTTACACACAAGTAAATAAATAAAATCTTTAAAAAAATGTCTTCAGATAATTGCCTCTCATTCGTGGCCCCATTTCAAGGTAATTTCTGCAATAATCCTGGCATAGTCACCAAAACATGTGGGGCAGACACACAGGCAAAGTCCCTGCCATTAGGATATACTTGTTGGTGACCATCTGTAGCTATTCTTGCTAGCATCACTGTTACTGGCCAACGAGGGTCTTTATTCATTACAAAGTCCTTCTACTTTTAGCCTAATTCCTTAGTCCTTGGGAATATTAGGGGTGCAGAGGAAGCCACCACAAACCCTTTCTGAAAGTATGTTGGATGCAAATAAACATTTCATGTAACAGTTGTTTATTCAATTAAAATGCAGGCTCTATTCCAAAGCATTGTTTCTCTGGGTACTGGGAATAAGTGTGAACTATATTTTTCTGTGGTTTCTGAAATATTTTTTCATTGAGAATATTATTTTACAGCAAGAAGTAACAACATAATAATTAATAACATACAGAGGTGGAGGAGACCTTAATAGTTATTTTGCTATGCCTGTCATCACACACTTGGGGAAGATAAGACCTAGAGAAGATGTGATTTACTCGATCTCTGATGACATGCAAACATTAGTCAAAAGTGAACTTTTGTTTAGTGTTTTCAATTAAATGTCAATATAGCTTACATCCTCAAGAATAGGGGAAAACTTTGGCTTACTAGCCATACTGGTTTTAGACTACCTCCACCCCAGACATGGCAAATTGCCTCATCATTGAAGATAAATGTTTCTGACCTCTGTATGTGAACTTGGTTTACACGTGATTCTATTGGGGCATCTGAATACTAGAACTTGGGTTAGTGTATGCTACGGCAAAGTGCCACAAACTGGGTGTCTTAAAAACCAGAAACTGCTTGTCTCACAGTTTGGGGAGCTAGAAGTCTGAGATCAAGACATTGGCAGGATTGGTTCTTTCTGTTGGTTGTGAGAGCATCTATTCCTTGCCTCTCTCCTAGATTCTGGCATCTTACTGGCAATCTTTGGGTTCCTTGATTTGTTGAAGCATCAGCATAATCCCTGCTTTCGTGTGTACATGACACACTCCCTGTGTGCATATGTCTGTGTCCAAATTTCTTCTTTTTATGAGGATACCAGTCATACAATACCAGAGGCCCAGCCTACTCTAAGATGACTTCACCTTAACTAACTCCATTTGCAATGACCTTATTTCCAAATAAGATCACATTCTTAGGTACTGGGCGATAAGACTTCAACATACCGATTTTTGAGGGAGACACAATTCAACCTATAACGGTATCATAGAAAAGGGGGCATTATGGGATGAATGGATTGCAAAGATTCTTGGTAGCCAGTCCATTTTGAGAAAGGAGTTCTGGACCAAGATACATATGAAGAGTTTGCCTGAAGTTTAGACCTGTGTCTCAGGATGTGTGGGGATAAGTTTTTTCTAGCATCAACCCAAGCCCTGGGTCTCTGTCTGTCCATGGCCACCTGGGAATCTTGTGGCTGCCATATATATATATATAACAGAATATCACACAGCCATAAAAAAGATGAGATTGTGCCATTTGAGACAACATGAATGGACCCAAAGGGTATTATGCTAAGTGAAATAAGTCAGACTGAGAAAGTGAGAAAGACAAATACCGTATGATTCCACTCATAAGTGGAATCTAAAAAAAAAAAAAAAAACCAACACCAAATGATTGGACAAACAAAAAGCAGACTCTAACCCACAAATACAGAGAACAAATTGCTGGTTGCCAGAGGGGAGGGAGATGGGCGGTTGGCAGAATGGGTGAAGGGGAGGGGGAGATACAGGCCTCCAGTTGTGGAATGAGCAGATCGCGGGAGTAAAAGGCACAGCATAGGAATACAGTCAATGATACTGTAATTGCGATGTAATAGGACAGATGGCAACTACACTTGCGGTGAACAGAGCATAATGTAAAAACTTGTCAAATCATTCAATTGTACGCTGGAAACTCATGTAACACTATGTGTCAACTATACTTAAAAAAATTACTGGAGATTTGAAACTATTCAGAATAAAGAGAAAAAATGAGTTGTAGAGTTTACCCCCCAACTTTTCTTAAAGCATGAAGCTCAGGAAGCGAATGAATAATCGTGTGCCAGAATTTGCTGAAATTACCTATTTTCCCAATTGCTCCATTCATCACTCTTATTTTATAGACAAATATGAACTACCTGCACTCAACATTGGAGACATGTTCTTTCTGTAAAGAGATACACAAATAAGTCTTTAAAAATATTGTTAGGACATTTTAAATACCTTAGAGGGTGCCTTTGAAATATTGCAATGGGTTCTTCCTGGCTGATTGAACATTATTCAGCTACGGGTTAGTTCTTCCTCCAACTAGATACCTTGTGTTTCGGTGTAGCACCAGCTTGCAGAATATGACAATTCCAGGCACCAAGCAGGAATCTGAGACATACACATCATGCTTTATGTAAGAGAATTAGCAGAAACTCATCTCAGTGTGCCTTCAAAAGAGGAAACTAAGCAGACAGCCTTGTTAATTTAGCATATAGACTTGGAATACAGTACAACATCCATCATCTCATCAAAATTCAATTAAAACGTGGGTTACTGGCCAAAGAAAAGGAGCCAATTTTCTCTCCCTCCCTCCCTGTCTCCCTCTCTCTCCCTTTCTCTCCTTCTCTCTCTCTCTGTTTGGAAGAGTTCTTGGAACATCACTAAGCCCTTAATGGTTCTTTCACTATGGGAGCCAATTTAAAAGGATAGTTTGAGCATTTGAATGACCCCTAATATTAGAAATTAGAACTTGTGCAGTTATCTAATTGCTATTAATTTAAAGTATGCTGGCGCTAGCCACGGTGGGCAGGGAGGAAGCATATTTTAAGGTCGTCTTTTTAAGGACTTTTGATATAATTATAAAACTCTTTGGATCCTATAGGATCTTCTTTTATATGGCAGAGAATGTGTAGCGGTGATTATCCACTTAGCTCAGATCCATTCCATGATTTTTAAAAAATGTTATTTGCTAACGTACACCAGACTTCACACGGGGAAAAGGTAAGCCCACAGGTCTTATAACAAGATTTGCAGTGTTAAATGTAATTGGGTCTCAAGTTTTAAGCAGTTAAATGTCTTAATTTGTTCTTTTCTTCCTACCATAATATAATGAGGATAAACTTTGACACACAGCAGCTCTGCAAAGAGAAGATTTCTCCTTGTTCATTGTTTCTCAAACCAATCTTCTTTCCTGAAATTTGATTTCCGAAGTGCCTTACAGTCCTTAAGCCAGGTGGCTGCAATGAGTCTACTTGGAACATTCATAATCATCTGAAATAAAAGCACGCTCTAGAAGCCAGACACACTTAAGACAATCAAATGGGGTTAGTCACCAAGTAGAAATAACTCTTTTAACCTCTCGCTAATTCTGCCCGGTAGGCTACCAACTAAGCACAAGTTGCTGAAGGGAATCACCTTGGCTCTGAAATAAATAGTATGAATCTCTGTGGGTTAAGTACGCACATGTCGTCTTATACACACAATTCATTTTTCTGATGCTTGGGCCCAAATATTGTCAATCGGAGATTTGCCTTGTGGCTTGAAGAAGGAAAACCATCGTATACTTCAAAGGACCCAGAAGAAACCTGCCTATTAGAGGCCTTTCAACCCCAGACTTCAATATTTGGATATTAAATATTATATTTTTTCCATATGGGTTAGTCTTCCAGCTCCAGGAAAGGTCAGTTGAGAAAGTGGTATGATTCTTAGAAAATCAAAGAAATACAATGTGGAATTTTGGGTGGGGTGGAACCATGGGTTTGGATTTGACCACCCCTGGCCTTGTTTTTGTTTGTTTTTCAGCCAAATTGGCTGGCACACATGTTTTCCATTCCTTGGTTAGCCTGAGGAGGAACTGAACTTCGTTTCTTATGTAGGCCCCTGGTATATAGGAGACCTGCCACACCCTATCAATAGAACCAACTTTCTAGAACTTTTTATGAGGTAGAAGTCACTGTGTTGACTTAAAAAGAGATATCAAACTTCTTCCTGTCGTTTTTGTTTCCTTCTAAATAGGAAAGTAAGGAGTTTGGTGTTGAAGAATAAACAAGAAGAAAGGTAAACCAATGATATTATTTTTTCATAGAAAAAGCAATGATATTAAAGGCAAAGAAGGTGTTACTAAGGAAAAACTACAGAACCTATTAAATTTTGACCTTAAAATTAACATCATAATATATTTTTTACAAATCCCGAGTATTACCAGGAATGAAATTGTAAGCACCTGTGTTAATTTTAAAGTGACTTTATGGGTGTGCCATAGCCCAATATTTCTCCCTCAGCTAGGAAGCTTCCCATTCCAAGTAACAGAAAAACCAACTCACATTGGATTAAATAATAAGGGAATTGATAGGTTTCATGAAACTGCAGTGGTGTGACTTTCAGAACTGTTAGCTCAGTGATATCATTGTTGACTCTGTTTCTTCTATTTTTTCAGAGCTACATCTGCCATTTATAGTGTGGGCTTCATCCTAAGGCTGGACCCCTTGAGGTTATAGGAAATCTATCAGTATAATTAGGTCCACATGCTTCCTTTCTCTTATCCAGAGAATGATAGAATGCTTTCCTCAACTACCTAACAAAAGTTCTGAGATTCCTGCTGATTGAGCAATGCATTGATTGGCTTGAGCCCAAACTGCTGGAACCGCTATCCATGGCAAGGGGGTAGGATTTTCCTGATGGATCTTAACAATCAGACCAGAGCCCTGGAGCTGATGGAAGGGTTAATTTCACCTACACAATGACTGCTATATAATGGATGTTGGGAAGCTACCCTGGGAGACTGAATTCAAGAGTCCCCATCTTTGGAGTATCTGTTACGACAGCCAGTGAAGAATACAACAGTGACTTTATATGTTTTTTTTTTAAGATTTTATTTATTCATTTGACACAGAGAGAGAGATTACAAGTAGGCAGAGAGGCAGGCAGAGAGAGAGGAGAGAGGAGGAAGCAGGCTCCCTGCTGAGCAGAGAGCCCGATGTGGGCCTCGATCCCAGGACCCTGGGATCATGACCTGAGCTGAAGGCAGCGGCTTTAACCCACTGAGCCACCCAGGCGCCCTACAGCAGTGACTTTAAAGTTACTAGAAATCTCAGTGTTTTTATTGAGGCCCCTTTCAGAGAGCTATTACAGAAAGAGAGATTGTGAGGCGGTCCAACAGTTTCCTCGTTTATGTGACTCAGACTTTTCTTCTCTGAATCACGTAAAAGGATACCTAAGCGCATACTAGTTCAATTCAGAGTCAAAAATCATTCTCAGGGCACCTGAGTCAGTGGCTCAGTCAGTTCAGTGTCTGCCTTTGGCTCAGGTCCTGATCCCAGAGTCCTGGGATGGAGCCCCACATCTGGCTCCCTGCTTAGCTTCTCCCTCTCCCACTCCCCCTGCTTGTGTTCCCTCTCTCACTGTGTCTCTCTCTGTCAAATAAATAAAATCATTTAAAAAAAATCATTCTCAAATTCTACACAGGGGGATACAGATAAGCAGCACTGAAGCTGGGCACTACCACAAATGTTTTACCAAAACAACCAAAATTAAATGATTTGTTAAAGAAAAAGATATTTTTTGACTTTACGTCCCCCCTTTTAACAAAAATAAACTAATAAGTTAGACAAAGGCGAGTGATAAACTCTGCCATTCAAGAGATTCTCCAGATAGAAAACACAAGGACGTCTGTTGGATACTGTTCTGAAACACCAAATGAGATGATCCAGACTAGAATCTGGTTTAGCAGACCAAATAGATGACCAGTATCGGCCCCTTTCATGGGCTTCCTGACTTCCACACATTCTTTTCTTTGTCTATCAAGACAAACACTTTTTCAATACTACCTCATGCTGGTTGTCTGTTCTCCTTAAATCTAACTCAAGTTGGTTATACACATTCTAGGATGGACTGAACCCCACTGGCCCTCTCTAGACAAGGTGCAACTCTTGAGATCCTTGGATACTAGTGTTCAAGGCTTTCCTCCTGAGTGCTGGGTGAAGGGAAGAGGGAAAAGGACATTTAGATAGGAAAATTACTCTTTCCCTCATTTTTTAAAAAGGGTTTTATTTATTTATTTGACAGAGAAAGAGAGAGAGAGATCACAAGTAGGCGGAGAGGCAGGCAGAGAGAGAGGAGGAAGCAGGCTCCCCGCTGAGCAGAGAGCCCAATGAGGGGCTCGATCCCAGGACTCTGAGATCATGACCTGAGCCGAAGGCAGAGGCTTTAACCCACTGAGCCACCCAGGGGCCCCTACTCTCTCCTGCAGTATTCAGTCTCTTGACATATCACAAATGTTGTATTTGAGGAATTATTATTCCTGCACTGAGAAATAAATACTTCAGCCATACTCTTGATAGAGTTCCTCATGAAAGCACTACTTCCCACTGGACCTCTCTTAGCAGAAGTTGGCCCCTGCATAAAAAGTGCTAATGAATTCCAGCCATTCCTACAGCAGCCCTGGCCCTTCCTTCATATCAGCCTTCACTTCCTACTTTCATAAGTTCCAGACGCAAGTATCCCTGTTGGATTTATTGTCGCCATTCTTGAGGTTGGACATTAAGAATTTAAAAATGGCCTAAGAATTTAAAAAAATGTCTGCCTATTATCAAGACACTTGCATGATTTCCCAAATGTATTAATTGTTCAATTAATGTTTCCCCAAGTATAATCTGTGGAACCCAAGCATCTGAAAACTTTTTGAGAAGAGTCTGGAATAGAGTTTTCCAATGAAATATATTTAGGAAAATGTGGATTTAACACATTTAAATGGGCTTCTGCAGAACGGCTCAGCCTTTAATTAGTATTCTGTATCTCTAAGAGAAAGGATATGCAGTACTTTTCAACCATGTTTGACCGTGGGATTCTTTCCTTGAAGAGTATGTCATATCACACCTCTGAGGAACACACTTTGGGAGATGCTTAGCCATGTCAAATTACCATGTTTTTCTAGGACTCTCTTATCTGCCCTTTTGTCAGCCTTTGTTATTAGCTGTTCCTAGGATTCTGTTCCATGACAGAACCCAGTAAGAAAAGCTATGCCATTTTTTTTCTAGCAGGCTAGAAAAAGGCTCTCAAGCTATTTTCTCAAGGAGAGCAGATCTGATTCAGAATCAGAAGCCTCTGATTCATCTTAATTGCTGTATTTCTGAGGGCAGAGGACATTTGCCATTAACCTCTACCTGGATCCCTTTTCCTATCTCAAAGTACATTCTGCTATGCAAATACGAGGTCATAATAATAAACTTGGAAAGTGGTAACACTGTGGTTTTAGACACCTGACGTAAGTTTTAGGGAAGCTTTTTTGCAACCCACTTTGAAGGCGAGGATGAATGCTATACACGTAAGCTGCAAATGGAGATGAGGATCTGGTGTCAGTTACAAGTTCATGTTCAGATCTGAGTCCGCCCCAGGGGAATAGAACTCTAATTACCGCACGAAGGGGCTGCAGCTGAAAAGCTCCCAGGCTACTCCTAGAACAGTAACAGGGCCACACGATGGCAAGGCTCTGCCAGGACCAAATACCGAGATGAATTCTCTCTTTGTTTAAGCCAAGACTACATTTTACTGTAGAATTTCGTAATTGAATAAATTCTAATAAACTGTCTTATCTGGTGTGGATTTAGAAGAAGGCTTTCTTTCTGTATTTTGTAATGTTCTTATTTTTTCATATTATAAAAGCAATAGATGGTCAGTGTGGGCAAAACACACAAAAGCTTGCAGATAAAATAAAAATCACCCATAATCTCACTAATCAGAAGTAACTGCTATCAGTATTTTGGTTTATCTATTTCAATATTTTATTTCCTTTGGAGTTGGTACATATTTCTTTTGTGCAATGGTTTGCAAATATTTCTGCACTCTTTGTGGCCCTAATGATGTAGGCTAGAGTTTATTTTGGGGGTAGACTCTCTTTTTTCAGAAGAGCTATATTGATAAGTCTGTCTAGCCATAGAGATACAAGTTCAGCAGGTGGGTTTTTTTCATAGTGTAGCCCTAACGGTAGAGTAGTTTTATTGCTCTAACTTGTAGTATATTACTACCAACACATGATAATACCAATGTTAATGGAAACTGTGAACATTTTTAAATTACTAGAATATGTCCTATTTTAAATACATTTTCCGATTCAGTTCTCACAATAACACTATGTGGTATGTTCTATTATGCCTCATGTCTAATGCACAGAGTAGATAAACAACTTGCTCAAGGTCACGAGTAGTAAGTGGTAGAGCTGGACTCCCAACCTGGATATTCCAGCTCCAGATCTGTGCTCCTTCTTTAGGTTGAGATGTTAACTGAGACATTTGGTAAGGTAAAGGCTGCTTTCATTGTGGACTGAGGGTAGCCGTAAGGAATCATCATGATAATGGCTGACGTGATCTCAGTCCTCTAGCATGTTCGTATATAAGGGGAGAATTCCAAGGGGCAGGAATAGGGAATGGGGACAAGAGAGAATGAAAGAGCAAACTCCAGTTGAGTGTGTCTTTCATGCCACAGCTGGCCAGAGGCCAGAGCTAAGAAGGAGGAAAAGACTTGGCTCCTTGTGAACAGGTGTGGTCAATGGGTCCTGAGAGCAATGGCACATGAATTGTAATTTGGTGTTGCCTTTCTTGCCTTGTGACTTGGCTATGCTATCCTTAAGCCATACTTAAGTTGATTAAACCACAAGAGTCCTCTGTTAGCTGGTGTCTGACTAAAGAAGTGATGGGCTGTGTCCATGTTTGGGGCATAAGTATCAAAAGAATGATGAAATAGGCAAAAAGGGCTGAAGAAGCCAGTGGCAGCTGTGGAAGGATGGAGGGTAGAAAACCACACCCAGGACACGCTGAAGGTCATCACAAGTAACTGAAGAGAGGACCAGACTTCCCAGAGATCTGTAGTGTGGGGCAAGGATTTATATCTGGATATTATGGGGAAACTCAATCCTATAAGTCTTGAAAGCTGGGGGACACTTGGGTAACATATAGAATACAAAACACATGTTATATATTTTACTTATAGAGACTGGAATCATGTGTATCATTTGATATAATGGCTTTTTAAAAAAGATTTTATTTATTTGAGAGAAAGTGCGAGAGCACGAGCAGGGAGAAGGACTGAGGAAGCGGGAGAAGCAGACTCCGCGCTGAGCCGGGAGCCCAAGATATCATGACTTTTTAATGTAGTATTTTAGCATCAGTATTTTTTTTAAGATTTATTTATTTATTATTATTTTAGAGAGGGAGAGCACGAGCAGGGGGAGGGGCAGAGGAATACAGAGAATCTCAAGCAGACTCCCCGCTGAGTGTGGAGCCTGACAGGGGCTTGACCTCATGACCCCGAGATCATGACTTGACCAGAAATCATCAGTGGGATGCTTAGCCGACTGAGCCACCCAGGTGCCCCTTGAGTGTCGGTATTTTAACAATGTAAATGAGATGTATTTGAAAATGCAGTTTTTCAATGGTAGAATGTTATTATAATGATGTACCATTATTTTCACAACGATTTCCCTATTGCTAGATATCTAGTATGTTTTCTAATTGTTTTGCTAATATAAATAACAGTGTGATTTCAGTACAAAAGTACAAAAGGGAATATAGTCAATAATATCGTAATAACATTATATGGAGACAGATGGTGACTGCACTTATTGTGGGATGCATTGAATAAAATATAGAATTGTCAAATCAACATGCTGTACAGATGAAACTAATATAACATTGTATGTCAACTATACTTCACTAATAAATATTAAAAATAAAGTTTAAAAATGAAATAATTTAGAAAATAACAATGTGAGACAAGAATACTCATTATCACCATTTACTAGTCATCTTAACAATACAGTTACACATGAAAAATGAAGGTGTAACTGGAAAGAGACAAAATAATCTTTTTTTTTGTAGATGATTATTGACTACATAGAAGATGCCTGAGAAACGATAAGCAATGTGTTATAACTAATAAGAGAGTTCCACGAAGTTGCTGGTCTAAGAGAAACATTTTTAAAAGGTGGTATTTTGTATGCTAACAAAAACAATTAAAAAAATATGGTCTGTAAGTTTGATTTTGATCAAAATCCCAAGAGGCAATTTAGAGAAACTTTACAGTTTACCCTAAAATTCATATGGAGGAGTAAAGTCCAAAAATGACCAAGACAATTTTGAGAAAGGAAGGAGATTTTTCCCTTCCATATGTCAAGGCTTAATCTCAAAATATACTAATTAAGAAGTGAGATATTGGTGTAGGGAGAGACAAATAGACCAAATGGAATGGAGAAATGTCCCAGAACAGACTCTCAGATTTATGCAAAACAGCCTCTCACAAAAGTGACATTACAGATCAGTAGAACAAAGGATGAGTTATTTCACAAGTGATTCTGGGAAAACAGGCTATCCAAAGGGGTAAAACATTAGACCCTACTTTACTTGATTAAGATCTGAATGTGAAATTCAAAACTTTCAAAAATTTTAAGAGTGGGTAGCAGAATATCTTTATAGAATTGTAGTGAAGGATTTCTGAAATGAGAATCAAGAAGCACAAAACATGTACAAATATTCATATATTTACTATGTCGAATTAAAAATTGACTGTTGAGGGCGCCTGGGTGGCTCAGTGGGTTAAAGCCGCTGCCTTCGGCTCAGGTCATGATCCCAGGGTCCTGGGATCGAGGCCCACATCGGGCTCTCTGCTCAGCAGGGAGCCTGCTTCCTCCTCTCTCCTCTCTCTCTGCCTGCCTCTCTGCCTACTTGTAATCTCTCTCTCTGTGTCAAATGAATAAATAAAAAAAAAAAAAAAATCTTTAAAAATTGACTGTTGAAAGACGTAATGAAATTCACAAGACAAGCCACAGATGGAGAGAAGCATTTCCAATGCATGTGACTGATAAAGGAGTAGGATCTAGAATCTTCACAAAATCCCTAAAAAGTAATTTAAAAAAGAAAAGCAATTAAATAGGAAAATTGGCAAAAGAAATGAATGGACAATTCACAGAAGTGAAACTGAACCATTCGACAAAGATGTGAAAATATGCTCAGTGTTACCAGTAGTTGGGGAATGCTAATCAACATGATGAAGCACCATTTTCCTTCCACCAGACCGGTAAAAACTAAGCCTGACATAGCAAGTTTTGGGTATGATGGAGGGAATGGATCTTCCACACATTATTATCAGATCACCAGAAACAATCGCTTTAGAAAACAGTTTGGTAGGGTGCCTGGGTGGCTCAGTCAGTTGAACATCCTCGTCTTGATTTCAGCTCAGGTCATGATCTCAGGGTCCTGGGTTCAAGCCTCACACTGTGGTCCTTGCTCAGCAGGGAGTCTGCTTCAGGATTCTCTCTCTCTTCTCCCTCTGCCCCTTTCCCCACTCCCTTACATACACTCTCTCTAAAAACAAACAAATTAAAAAAAAGTTTGGTAATATCTGGTAAGGCTACAGGTACTCAAAACAGAACTTATGAATGATAGAAAATGAAAAGGTAATAAAGTTGATACTCCCTGTGTGTACTCCTTGACAGCATTCCCCTACTTTGACCCCAAATCCTGAATTTTGTATTATTCCTTTGCCTTGCTTTACTTTTTTGCATATTATGTACCTCCCAGGAGACTATAATGCTTAGTTTTCTTTTTTTTTAATATTTAATTTATTTTTTTTTGACAGAGAGAGTCAACAGAGAGAGAAAGAACACAAGCAGAGGGAGTAGGAGAGGGAGAACAGGCTTCCTGTGGAGCAGGGAGCCCGATGCAGGCCTCGATCCCAGGACCAATATCCAATAGTGGAATTACTGGATCATATGGTAGTTCTAATTTTATCTTATTTTTTTGAGGCATTCCCATACTCTTTTCCACAGTGACTGCACCAATTTGCATTCCCACCAATGGTGCATAAGGGTTTCCTTTTTTCCACATCCTCACCAACATTTGTTTCTAAGTGTTTTTTATTTTCACCATTCTGAGAGGTGTGAGCTGATATCACAATGAGATGGGAATTGAGATTAGGAAAATGATGAGTGATGTTGAGCATCTCTTCATGTGTCTGTTGGCCATCTGCATGTCTTCTTTGGACAAAATGTTTATTCAGTTTCTCCACCCATTTTTAAATCAGATTACTTGTTTTTTTGGTGTTGAGCTGTGTAAGTTCTTTATATATTTTGGATATTAACCTCTTACCATATACATTTTCATCAGTAGTGTTTGGGTTTCCATTGCTCATATCTTCACTAATGCTTGGTGTCAACGAAGTTTTAAATTTTTATCAATTCGGTGTACATAAAATGACATCTTACAATGATTTTAATTTGCATTTTCTTCTTAATGAAATTGAAAATATTTTTGTTTTTTGTTGTTCATATTTCCTATGATATCATTCTTTATGTTTTTTGTCCATTTTTTAAATTGACGTGTTTATATTTTTCTTATTGATTTTTTCAAGTTCCTTATACAGTTTGGATACTAATTCTTTGTTGCTTGTACCTGTGACAAAACTTCTCTTGGTTTGTAGCCTTTTAAAAACTTTCTTTTTGTGATGTGGAAGTTTTTATTTTATTTTATTATTTTATTTAAAGATTTTTATTTATTCATTTGACACAGAGAGAGATTACAAGTAGGCAGAGAGGCAGGCAGAGAGAGAGGAGAGAGGAGGAAGCAGGCTCCCTGCTGAGCAGAGAGCCTGATGCGGGCCTCGATCCCAGGACCCTGGGATCATGACCTGAGCTGAAGGCAGCGGCTTTAACCCACTGAGCCACCCAGGCGCCCGATATGGAAGTTTTTAGTTCTTAATATAATTGAATGACTTTCTATTTTGGGGAGGTGTAGGGAGAGTCTTATCCTACTATTGTTTTAATTTACATTTCTTTGATCACCAGTACAGTTGAAATTTTTTTCATGTTTACTGGCCATTTATATTTCTTTTCGGTCCAGCTTTTTAATGGTCTTTTGCCCACTTTCTACTGATTTGCAAAGGACTTCATATGTTGAAGATATTAACCTTTTGGCTTATTTGTTGGGAATATTTACCCCAGTTTTTTTTACCACTTCTAAATTTTGCCTAAAATTCCCTTTATTATGTATTTAAACATATTTAAACCTATCATTCTTTCTTTTGTATTTTTTTCACTTAACACTTTAATTCATCTGAGATTAATTTTATTGTGAAGAGGTGGCATTAATTAACTGTTCCTCCTTTATCCACTGATTTATGATACCATTATTATTATGCACTAAAATTTTCATACTTACTTGGGTCTATTTCTGGCCATATACTTTGCTGTGTTAATTATAATTAGTTTATTAATTCTTGCCCAAGATATGTACTTGTTTGTTTTTATCTTTGTAGTAAATTTTACTGTTTGGTAAGGCAAATTACTTTGAACAGTCCTCCTTTTCAAACTTTCTTGGATCATCTCAGAATAGGCATTCTACATTTAGCTAATCAAACACTCCACTTGTTTCCCAGAATGTTCTCATATAAACAAGGTGTAGCTTCTCAGTCTTCAGAGTATTGGAAAACATGAAATATTATCAGAACTTTTCATGGATTCAGAAGGAACTGCTGAATGCTCCAGGATCAGAGCTCAGATAGTAACTCATGCTGGCCCATAGAGAGTGGGAGTGCAGTGCTTGATAAAATGTTTATGGGGCTTCCTAGAGTTATACTTCAATCACTTTCCAGCCACAGTATTTTCTAAACCAACGGGGCCCACTGAAGTAATTCTCTGGCTCCTTGATGGACAATAAAGAAAACAGGTGTTCGTGGATAATGTTATTATTCTTGCTGGAAAAATGAAATGCCTTGATTTAATGTTGTCAGTGAATCTGTTAGCAGTGAAATAATATTGTGACATAGGAATCACTGTGCTGTGCCCTCACGGTCATCTCCCCATCAGGTGGTTAGAAAGAGGCCCTTCCTTTGTTTAGGCCTTTGCTGTTGAGTTTGAGAAAGTGGAGGTCCCATTGTGAAACAAAGGTTGGGCTGGACAAACCTGTCGTCAGGCAGGCTACAATTTCCAAGCTCTGAAGACCAGATCTGGGGAGGGCAGAGAGGATTTGGGAGTGTTGTGTGTCAGGGCAGAGGTCAGTGGGGCTCTGGCCAGGAGTGTGGTTGGCTGGAGAGACACTTTAGCATCCATTCCAGCAAATGCTATGATGCCCAACGTCACATCCCAAGGCCAGCTCTCGTCTCTCTTCTCAGAGAAAGAAATCAAACCCTAAGGGGTAAAAATGGAATTCTAAGTCCATTTGAGAATCTTTTAGGTATACATGTACTATAAAAAGAACGTTCTGCTCCCCCATTTGAGTGTAGATTAAATTCTGCCAAATTCCAGCTCTGCTCAGAGGTCCTCCTAGTTGGTCTCGTGTGAGGTCCCTGACACAAGAGCCAAGCACAGCTGAATAGGAGGTTAACCTAGTCAGCCCTGATTGGAGACGGTTGATGAAATACACAATTATGTAAAATCTTTTACTCATCCAGAGTAAGTCACTTATTCCTCTTATACCTCATTTCTCGCCTATAGAATAGAGCGGTATAGACATACATGCCAAAAATCCTTTTATTTTTTTTAAGATTTTATTTATTTATTTGTCAGAGAGAGAGAGAGAGCATGAGCAGGCACAGCGGCAGGCAGAGGCAGAAGCAGGCTCCCCGCTGAGCAAGAAGCCCGATGTGGGGCTCGATCCCAGGACCCTGGGATCATGACCTGAGCCAAAGGCAGACACTTAACTGAGCCACCCAGGCGTCCCCAAAAAGCTTTTTGATAAACGAGACAATGCTGGCACAACTACACTTGATGAAACGATGCTCAAGACGTTTAGGAAAAGTTCTACTTTGTTATATATGCACGTTTTCCTGTCCTTTTGAGTCACTCAGAAGAAAAGAGGAAACCTTTAAGGGGAAGGGCATGGTTTGGCAAAATGCTGCACACGGGGGCTTCTAAAATACAGTCTTTGGTGACAATGCACAAACAGTGCTGCCCAAAAGGGTTATGAATCATAGCAATACCACCGGCTGACTGATGGCTCTTTGAGCTTCTTTCTCAGAATGACTCAAGACTCTCCAAAAGTAAGTATTTTCCTTAGCCATTTCTCTATGTTTGTCAAAAGAAAGGCTGCTTAGGAGAGCAAGTGTGTAGTAGCTGCTAGAAAAGCCGAGAGAAGATTAACTGTGGCCTGAGAACAAACTTAGACTTGCAGCTGTATTTTGTGCGGCCTCACAAGTTGGGGTGGCACATGTTGGAAAATGTTTTGAATTGTCAACATTTGAAAGGCTGGAGGGCGCCTGGGTGGCTCAGTGGGTTAAAGCCTCTGCCTTTGCCTCAGGTCATGGTCTCAGGGTCCTGGTCCCCTTATCAGACTCTCTGCTCAGCAGGGAGCCTGCTTCCTCCTCTCTCTTTGCCTGCCTCTCTGCCTACTTGAGATCTCTCTCCCTCTGTGAAATAAATAAATAAAATCTTAAGAAAAAAAATAAAAAATAAAAGGCTGGAGATTTCATATGAAAACAATTGCTTGGAGTCAGGTAGCCGCCTCTTTCTTTAGACAGAACTGTCCATTTGTCAGTTTGCTGTAGTCTACACCACTCTATTACCCACTGTTGGTTCCTATTTACAGTGCATAACTGGTCCCTCTGGTCACTTGAGTTTGTAACCCCTGACTTAGATAATGCCAAAGGCTGGAGTGGAATCCTTTGTGGCCTAAATTAGGACCCTGCGAAGAAGTCCTTAGGTCTTGAAGAAAGTCAGTGGAAAGAAAGCTGGTTCAGCATATTTGGGGTAGAATGTTATTCTTTTGGTAAAGACATTCTCGAGAGAGCACATGTTGTGATAACAATCTTCTCTTTGTAGTTGAGCGGAATCTCATTTAAGTAACGAGGGATATACGCTGTCACTCTGCGAGCTACTGAAACTCTTTTAGGCAAGGGAAAGAAGTCACTTATCTAAGGAAAGAGTAGCAGCTACTAGTTGCCTACCACACTTGGCCAAAAGAACCAGAATCCAAATCGTGCAATTAGAACACTACATCTTAGAGAGGGGGGAGCTTTTACAGAACTTGCTTGCTATTACCACCACCACTTACAAATCTGGGTCAGAGGGCCAGTCATGGTACATGTATATTTTGGAAAGTTCACGGCATCAGTAGGAAGCCTCTGTTTCACAGCAAATTTCCCGGTCAACAACGGAGAAGAAAGCCCCCGGTGAAATGACTGTATGTAGACAGTGAGAGGAAGCATTGGAGAAGCACTATGGACAGTGGCAGAATCTAGCAACTTCAAGGGCTTGGCTTGGCTCTCTCTGGCCAGTGCTGGAAATGCTCCAGGATTTGGTCGTTTCAGGTAATTTCCATTGGCATTTGCAGGGTCTCTCCTGGTGACTGTGTGTCTCATTTCAAGGAGTCTGAATCCTTCAGTGGAAGGCAATCCCTTAGTGACTCCTACAACCAGCTGCTAAGTCTGATTTGCCTTAAAGGGTTGACCTCAAAAATGTAACAAGATGCATATGCAAATATGCTTCACTGCCATCATCTGACGACGTAACTCCAGACCCAAAGCTACAAGGGAGAGAGTTTGAGAGTCTCTCTTGCCCAAGTCGGAAAGATGATCCCTCCTCCCTGCCCCCCAATTAATGGAGTACAAAGTTGATTTGAGTATTTTATTTATAAATGTACATTTACTATAAAAGCTGTTGCATTTTAGACTTTTAATTTTTTTTTTTTTTACTATTTCTCAGAGGCATTTTAGAATAAATATTTTTAAATGAAGGTTAGTATAACTGATATAGAACATTGGCCCACCCAGAGCAGTAACACCTTTTGGACGGACTCACATACGAGGTGGATCATTTCAGTTTGTTAAGTCTTACACTGTGTATAGATAACTAGAATAGGTCTTGCATTAATAACACTACATAGAAAGAATGAGGAAATGACATGGTTTGCTAGTGAAAAACAAAAAAGTTACTCATTTTTTCTTAAGAAAGAGAAAGGACTAGCTTTTGGAGCATGAGGGGAAAAAATCATATATTTCCTCAGGAACAATAAATCACTCGCTTGCCTCATCTGTTTTTTAAACAAACGCATTTCCATCGTAGCTCAACAGAGCAGAGCATTTTTCCCCCCTGGGATCTCAAAGATTATTTGAAAAGAAATAGATCATACTCGTTATGCTGCATTGGAAAAAACAAGATCTAGTCTGCCTGAGATGCCATGTAACAGACTCCAAATGAAATAGAAATCAAATATAAATAGAAACAGTTGGCAATTAGAATTTAGAAAATGTTGGAGATTATTCTGTGCTGGTGACTATTGTTCATTATGGGAAAGCACATTTCGCAGCTGGAGAATGGGGCTTTATTTTTCTTGACTCGATTCAGGCTTCAATACATGTACAATGAGGCTCACTAAGAAATATGTATAAATGGGTTTGTGAAACCAGAGGAGAATGTGCAATATTCATATAATCCTTACATAACAGATGGAGTTCCACATGTAAAAAGTATTCTATAAAAATCGGTTATGAATGATCATATTGTACATGTTTTGTGCATTATTTGTGGTAAAGTACTCTGCTAATATCATGCAAAGTGTAAACATCCACATTATCAAAATATTTAATAAAACATGCAGGTGGTTAATCAAAATATTGAACTTAGTCTGTACATTTTCAAAACTTTTTACTTTTTAATTTTTTTCTATTTTTCTTTTTCTTTTTTTTTTAATATATATTTTTTTCCTGTAAAACAGCAAACACCTCCATGAGAAGTCTTGGTGACTTGGAAGTGATTTTATCTCTCTTCAATGTACTGCATCCAGAATTCATCACTGACTATGTGCAACAGCTTCGCATTTTCTAAGGCACAATTTTTTAATGAAATGATGTGTAAATTTCAATCTAACAACAGCTCATCCAAATGACAAAATGGTCAAAATACCTCCAGTGGCTGAGGAATTTCTGCATTTACATGGAACCCGCATGCAGAGAACAGTCTAGCATGTAAATAAATAATTGCTAGCCCTACTCAATAAGACACAGAAAAAAAAATTATTGCTTACAGAAACAGAAAAACATCTACTTGATCTCCTTGAATGACTACATTAACCTATTAGGAGTATATCCATAGTCTACATTCACAAAATGTCATCTTCACTTATTTGCCAACATTTTAAGGCAGAATAAATAGTTCCCCTTTCCCCAGTCTTAAAGAAAACAGCCTGGAGATCTAAGACGTGATGCTTTTTAGTAACTGGAGTCCTTTCTTGGCCAGTGGAAACTCGTCACACAGGGGAGACAATAAGCCAGCTCTCCACAAGAGCTCCCCTCTACACTTCTCCATGAGCAAGTTCCAGAATTGTCGACAGTCAAGAGCGTTGGTGATACAGGAGAACGGGGGAGAGAGCAGATGTCCACCGCGGGGGGCCAGGTGCACTGTGAGTTGGAGGTTCTTCTTGCTGATGGCACATTGGGGGCTCATCATGACACAT
The DNA here is from genome assembly GCA_002007465.1 of Ailurus styani. NCBI lineage: Eukaryota > Metazoa > Chordata > Mammalia > Carnivora > Ailuridae > Ailurus > Ailurus styani. The sequence goes on along the minus strand of LNAC01000005.1, from coordinate 7,042,264 downwards.
GTCATTGGATTCTAGGAGGAGGGTCTTAATGCTTTGCTTTTGCCACCTGTGCTTCAGGCCCTCAACGAGAACTTGCAGGCAAGGGTGAGCCCTGGTCACACCTCATGATGGACTGATCTTGATGACAGCTTCCACAGGCCTCAGATGGAGTCTCTTATTCAATGGACAGCCTGAAGAGAAGCAAGCACCAAAGCCCTCATGGCTTTCACTGACCCACCGCTCTTCTGGAGATAAAACTTCCTCACAGATTTTGGTAAGAACTTTGGAGGCGATGAAGGAAATGTTTCCCTATGGTTTCTTCCTACCCTCAGGCCACGTCCCCACGGTGTAAGTCTAGCTGATACTGCAAGGGTTTGCTTTATTTGATGGACCAGCCTCTATGAAGGACAGAACTTCCAAAGCACACAAAAATCTAATACTAACGGCACAATAATTTATTGGTAGGACTTCTACCTCCAAAGGTAAGTAACAGATGTCTTGGGATTACAGTATATATTATCAGACTAGTGTCTCTGTGTTAAAAACAAGTTACAGCTCAGAGCTCTACGGGGTGATTTTTAGTTTCTGAAATGCATGAATCCTAGGCTTCCATCTTAGAAGACGACGCATCTCAAATTGGCATGTCTCGCACTTTCTGCAGCTCAATTCTGTAAACATGAAGTGTTTAATTCCTAGAAATACTACAACAAAACAGGTTTATGGCCTCATTTAACTCAGGAACTCTCGGAGAACAGAATAACACGTTTGAAATCATAAGCCTGTTGGCCCACGATTAGACCTTTCTGTGAACTATAGGATCATGAAACTGCCGTATTCGTTTGTATATACTGTGCAAATGCAACACCAAAAGAAAACAAAAATCAAAACCGAAACGAAAAACTGAGAACACAAACACTGTGCTACAGAAGAACAGATACCATCTTTCAGAACAGCCTTTTTGAAATTAGGTCAACGCCAAGAAGCCCCTGCACTTGGGATTTGGTGAAACGGTCGCCAGGGGACACCCTCCAGAAAGAAATGGTGAGTGAGCTGGAAGCTTGAAAACCACGTCACAATGTCGTGGGCTGGCCAGCACCTGCGACAAAGAACACAGGGTAATATTTAGTTAGAGGACGCGACACTTCCTGCCTTAGGACATTGACACATTTCCGGCATCAGTAATGACTTCTGCCCAAATTTCTTCTCCCTGGCTGGGGCCCCGGCGCGGGGGGGGTGTGTGGGGGTGTGGTGGTGGTGGTGGTAGGAGTCTGTCCCCCTCTGCTGTTCAAAGTGCAACCCAGGGAAGAGCAGTACTGGCATCACCAGGAGGTTGTCACATAGGCACTCCTGAGTCCCCATCCCACAACATAACAAGGAGCCTTGGGGATTCATCTGCCCTGTCAATTTTGGTTGAAGTCCTCTGGATTTCACCCTTAAACCAAATGATCTTCATTAAACTTTCTACTTTGTCTTCTAGGGGCAAATAAGCAAGAAAATAATCTCTCTTCTTTGGTCCTCTAGGTTTTGGTTTCTCTAAGAATAAATACCTTGCAACAGGAGGGATGTGACATGATCTGTATATGGACTCATACACATTTGCTAGATTTAGTGAATAAAAATACAGAACACTCAACAAAATTTGAGATTCAGGTAAATAACAAATCTAAAAAAAAAAAATTTTTTTTTTGGTATAAGTATATCCCAAGTGACATTTGAGATATACTTGTGTGAAATCCTGACCATGCAATATTTGGGAACTACAGTTACTAAAAAGAGATCACTGTTTATCTGAAATTCAAATTTAATTGGGCAAAAACATTCTAATGGGGGCATCTTGTATTTTGTCTGGCAACTCCATCTAGAAGGAAGGTTTGGGTTCCATATTTCCTGCTGAAACCTTTACAGAGTTTCTCCTTCACTGAGGCACTAGAGTTGTAATGAGGCAATCGCAACACTGGAAAAGACCCTGGGGATTTTGTGTTAAATGCATTGCGCCAGAATGAGTGATGGAACAGACACAGAGACACAGTCACCCAACAACCCAAGCACAAATGGCACGAGTGAGCCACGTGACGGCTTGATTTGTGGCAGGTGATTCGTTTTGCACTTTCATTCCATTTACATATGAACTCAAAAGCTGTTTACATTGCTTTTAGGAATTGCATTTTTTACGCTGTTATGCTATTTCTCCCCTCCAAGAGAAAAATCTCATTTAAATGTGACTAGTTACTTGAAGAAAATAGGATTATATATTCAGGCTTTATTATTCCACACAATGAAATTATTTTGTTTCACTTAGAATGCCTATGATGTAGACCATCTCTTCCATCTACCCTCTCCCCCAACTCAGATCAAAATCAAATAAAAAAGAAAGAAAAATGATTTTTTACCCATTTCTTTCCATTCTGACTTTTCTTTTAATTACATCTGGGATATACTCAATCAATTCAAGTATATTTATACTTTTCAAGCTAACTATTATCCCCTCCACCAATTCATACTTAAGCTAATATATTTGTTTCTTCTAACACCAAGAAAGAAATGAGCACTATTTTCAGATATGCTGGTCATTTTCCCTGTCATGTGTTAAATAAAGTTTAGCCCAATAGAATGTTAATATTTATCTGGAAAAATAAACATGATAGAAGAGTTAGGAAAAATTGGAAAAAAAACAATTGGAAAGAAAGTAGTCATTATTACTCAAAATGAAAACATATTAAGAAGCTATAATAATTAAAACTATTCAATACTTGAGAATTAGGGTTAATAAGACATAATAAAACACCCAGAAATAGATCCAAATACTTATGGGAACTTAGTTTATGAGAAAGCCAGCATTTCAAATTAATGAGAAAAAAAGGTATTCTTAAGTTATATTTGCACAACTTATAATTGGGGGAAAAACGCTGGACATCTATCTCATTTCTTAGCCCAAAATACATTTGTGATGATCTCACAGTTACATGTGAAAAGAAAATAAAGAAGAATTCTAAGAGAAATCTCAGCTAAATCCTTGGAGTAGTGAAAGTGTTTTCCCAGCAGGACACAGAACCCAGAATCCAAAAAGGGAAAAATTTAAAAAAGGGGTGTTTAATTACTTTACATGAAAATCTCCTCTATGAAAAAAAGTTCACAAAGTAGAAAGACCAATGACAACTGCAATAAGCAACAAATATAAAATCAAGGGAAAATGTCTTTCATTTACAAAGAACTCCTACAAATCAAGAATCAGTAGAACCATGGGCAAAGGATAGAGAAGAAAGATAAATTTTTTTACAGCAAAGCAGAAACAGAAATGGTCAATAAACATATAAAAAGATGTTCACACTCACTTAAAGACATACAGGTCAAACCAGTGAGACTTTCCCCTCCCCGTGCGGCACAGTGGGAATTTAAAAAGTCTGATGCTACCCAGCACTGACAGAGGCATGGAGAGAGAAAGAGGCTCTCGTATGCACTTTGCAGGGAGACTGCACTTTTCTGGAACATAATTAGACAAGTTGTCTGAAAATTTTAAAAGCACATGCTCGTTGACTCAGCAGTCCCAGCGCTCAGAATCTACCCTACAGAAATGCTTTCAACTGTTCACGAGGACATCTGTACGTGAATGTTCACTGGGGCCTTTACAAAAATATATGAAAACACTGGAAACAACCGAAGTGCCCATGCACAGAGAATAGTTTGATATTATGGTAAATCCACATAATGGGATTATATTCAGATATTAAAAAGCCACTTAAAAGAATGGGGAGGAAGAATATGTTCTATGAGAATATGGCCAAAAAAAAAAAAAAAGAAAAAATTGCCACAACATATCATTAAGTTAAACACAAGAGCAACAAAAAGTACAGAACACTGACTATGTGATTACCTTCGTGAAATAAAACACAGCACGTAGGTAGGTAGATGTACCACACACATATGATGTGTATGCGCGTGTGTGTCTGTGTCTGTACACATATACAAATGTACATTCTGCCCTTCTAAGAAATAATGAGAAAGTGATTGCAGTGGTTAATTTTGGAAATTTCCACTTTTAATTTGGTATCTTCCTAAACAACCCAATTTTCTAACCTTATGCCATTTATAATTTCACTGATTTATCCTTTGAATGTCTAGAGAAGTCATCTAGGCAGAGAAGTAATAAGCCTTCTTGCTTTCTTCTTAGTGTCCAAAAAAAAAATCCTAGTAAATTATTTATTTTCTATAAAATAAAAAATAAACAAAAAAATCATTTTGGTCTACCTCCAAATGACTTTTTATTTTTTATCTTATAAGACTATTATAATTTATAATCTCATAGATGATTATAACTCCATGGTTCTTGTCTTTAGATTTAGAATTAAAAGCAGTTAAGGCCCTTTTTATTTGTATACACAAGAGAAAAACTGCTGGCCTAGATCCAAAAAGCTAGTTTCCAAAAGAAATGACTATGAATCACCCACTCTCTCAATTAAAATAAAAATCTGGATGAAAACAGGTCGCTGTCACCCAGAGGTGGGTTCAGGTTTACTCTCTGCTGATATCCTTCAAGCACTTTAAATTACGAAAGAAATTCAGATTTCCAGTACTTTTCAAATCTAGCTCAACAGTCCAGTCCTTCAACCTAACAGCGCCCTCTTCTGGTTCCATGATTCACGTTCACCTGGTTCACTGAGGTTGAGAAAAGTATAATTTGTACAAGATGATAGTTAAAATCGGAATCTGGGAGAAAAGGGCTTAGTCTTCTATTGTAATGTATAAAAAATAAATAAAATCCAGTTTAAATAAATATATTTAATTACTATATATTATAGATGTATATATACTTATGGATCATACATAGTATACTCTTATTTGTTGCTCATTTTAGCTTCTTTTTTACTATTTATACCATATTTTGCATGTATAATACATAGTATAAAATTGGTAACAATATTACATACTATATCAATATTATACATTATATAAAATTAATATCGATATAATATATATAAGATGTGGTATAAATGGTTCAGTTTTGAGGGGAGCAGCTCAAGGTTGGAATTGTTTTGACTTTAAGTTAAATGTCTGTCATAGATCAAAACCACCTGGGTTTGATCTAATTCTTATTTCCTATGATTTTATTAAAAGAGGTATATACTTCCCTGAATTGATTAAATTTATAGCAATAAAACAACTTAATTTCAATTTCACTCTTCAAGTCTTCAGTTTTGCAGATTTAGAGACCCACGTAAAAAAGACTAAAGATGTTCCTTCACTTGGAGAAATAAGAAAAGATTCTTGAATTTCAAACTCCACCTCTTCACTTTCATTGTTTTTAAAGGAAGAATTTCTAACTGATAAATTGGCTAAAAGTCTCCATACCAGGATGGAGGGAGGATTCCCAGATGAACCACAGGCTATTTGCAGATTTTCTAAACAGCAGCTGGGCAACAGCGCCCCCTGGTGCTCTCAAACCAACGTGAACCATCTACGGTAGGAGACCCAGACACAAGATCAGGGGGCGGACTGTTCAAAGGAGCTTCAGGGCAGCAGAGATTGGTTAAGCTCTGTTTATGTACTAAGGCATTTTGGAGGAGTGTGGGACAGGGATTCCCAGAGAAGTAGAATCCCTCAGCTTGGCTCTGAAGGAACTTTCAAGTTAGGTGGAAACAAAACCAGACCATGTCACACAACTCCTGACTGTAGAGCATATGGACACTGAGGACATGGTGCTTGATTTGATGAACACTGGAGAGCCATTCTTCACACTTAAACCATCCCAAGTGGTGCTGGGCTTCTCAAGATATGCCTCCACAAGTGAACAGTGTTTCACAGACCTTGTATCTTCCTTCTGTCTCACCAAAAATCTCTATGGTGAGCTCAAGCAATGTCTCAAACTTGGTTTTTACCTCTGTGGTGTATTAAAGGATAAGAAGAATTTTTCTGGATAAAAAGAATTTGGCCATACTGTAACAGTAACTTCCAATAAGAAATAAGTGGTAAATATGGGTTATTTCATTATTGTGTCTTCTACCTACGTGCTAATAAATCTTACCCTCAGAGGAGGCGTGTCAATCAATGAGGAGAACAGTTGAATTTCTAAATTGGGTCCTGTAAACGTCATCTGATCACACTCATCTCAAGATACCCTGTGCCTGCCCCCTGGTACTTACTTCTGGATCGCATGTAGCAATCATTACAGTTTAGAAGACCATTTCGAATCCTAACATCCGTCCCACTCACTGCATCTCCAAGCTGTCCTTTACAAATTCCACACTGTAGGGCAGAAAGAACAAAGTTATTAGGTGCACAAGGAATCATTTCTTTATAACGCTCTGTTATTGTTCACACAAGTACGCAACGACCACTTCTACAACCTCCCCATTAGTTGAGCATCTACTGCATGTTAGATGTTGTACCAAGAGCTGACTCAGCCACAAAACACTTCCAGCATTTTATCCTAACTCCTTGCACTTTACAGAGAAGGACACCAGTTCAGAGGCTCGCTGACTTGTCCAGGGTTGTAGAGCTAGTAGGTGGTATCAAGTTGACCCCAAATCAAGATAGAACCCCTCAGTTCAAAATGGAACAACCATTTCAAATGGATGACATCCTAGTGGTTTTACATAAACACACGGCCAAGGGATTATCAATGGAAACTTGTAGGTGAATAATTTTTAAATGCTTTCTAGAATTGTTGGCGAGTTCTACCAGATCCGAATGACTAAGAAGTGGCTATTCCACCTTACATTTCCACATTGAAAGCAGTAACACCCAGTGCTACAAATCCACTGGGAATAGAAGATGTCTCAGCAAAGTCAGCCTGAGTTCAGAGGAGGCACTGGTTAGAACAGAGAAGGTGGCAATGGAGGTTGGTTCAGAGGCCAGCCTTTTGTGGTGGGGAGGAGGGGGGGAGTTAGGACCCAGCTCAGGAGAAGAAGGCCGGCCCCAGGTTCATGCTCTGAGGTCACCCCGGGTGGGGGGGGGTGGGTAGAGGAAAGCTTCATTCTAATTATGTTATAAACTCCACTGACTTCCAGGGTAGGGGATAAATCTAAGAGGTGACGTGCCTATGCCTTAAAGCGCTTGTCAGCTCAGCTCTAGGAAGTGAATCATTAGAGAGAATAAAGGCCTTGATAACTAAGAAGGCAAGTCTCCTCTCCCTTGAGAAACTGCAAAGAATCTTTGCCATCTGGATTATTTCAAGTTTGGGGAAAGTCTCTGTGAACAAACCGTGGTGCTAGAACACATTATCTTGGCATTGCTGGGAATTAAAAAGTATATTCTTTGAACCTCAAAACACTCCAAGACAATTTAGGATATGTGTTGTCTAGCTTCATTTTACAGTGAGACTATTGATAAATTGAGTCTAATTAAATAGCCAATTATTTTTTGCTCATGGTAAGTTTTGCTTTCCAGTAATTACTGGTATTATTAAATTAATAATATGGGGACTTGACTCACTTTCTCTTAGCTTATAGGTAAAGTGGGAGTTATTTTACACCCATGCGAGTTTACTTGATAGCTGAAGAAGCTACCGACAAAGAAACAGAACAAAATTCAAGAGAAAGCATGTTAGCTTGACGAAGAGAAAGAAATGACTCTTTTTTTTTCTTTGAAAGAAAAGACTCTTATGGAGAGTTCGAGGATTAGGCTTCAACATAAGATATTAACTTGAATTGTGTCCATGAGTGGAAAAAAAAAAAAGAAATGCCGATAGAGTCCAACTTGTAAATTTTATAATAAATGAACTAGAAGTGGTTCACCTCCTTATTAGCAGGAGATGTGGGACTAGGAGCTAGGCCTCCTCATTTTCAGTGTATTGGTCAATGCGTTCGTCTGTGCCAGGTTCCGAGGAAATCACGGTGAGCTGGACAGATACCCCTGCCCTTATGGAGGTGACGGTGTATTCGAGGAGGTGATAATTAAACAATGAAACAAGCGAGTGATAAGGACCAGAAAAGGCCCTTTCTGAGGACTGTAAAGGCAGCTGACTTAGGCTGGGGGCAGGGCAGCTTCGCACAGGGTGGCTCCTCAATCCATGATTTCACACACAGGCATTCAGAGACCTGCGATTAGGCAACTAGCTATTAACCGCTTAACTGACAGAAAATCTCCATTCAAAGGCAAAAACCTTTGATGTGAAGTCACAAGAATGTCAGAGGCGGCAAAGACGCTACATTCTAGACACACGGCACAAATCTGTTTTGCTTCTTCTAACCGGACGTCCCAGAGGGACGTGAGAGGAGAATTTGACTGAAGGTCGGGCTCTGTGAACACTTCGGTACCACCTAGAGGGCCTGGCCTCAGGAGCAGAGGCCGTCAGGATTTCTGGGAGGGAATTTCTCAGCACAGAATGACGCTAGAAGGTGCTAGAAGACATCGCTCAGAGGGGAGAGTGGCGCGTACGTACCCTGAAGCACTGGATGTGGAAGTAGAGATGGAGGGTCTCGATGATCATGGCGGCTCCTTTGCCCAGAGGGAGCCCACAGGACGAGCACAGCTTCTTCCCGCTGATAGACCTGGGTTTCAAAATACATGTGGTAATAAAACGTTCACTTAGAATAGTCGGTCAAACGCACTAACATGTAGTCTCAAGCAAAAAAAATATATATATATGGATTTTAAAAGTGTTCATATGATGAAAGCAATGGCAATTACTGAACCGATCATGAGCAGGAATTAAGCATCAGATATGAGTTGCAAGCAAACTGCTGACTCAATACAACAGGCCTCCATTATGGCATGGAATTTGGGGGATGTGTGTGTGTTTCAGTCATCTGTTACAGGAAGTCTATGTTGTGTCGATTCAACCACGTGATTAAATGCCTTAAAACAACTCAATGTCCTTCTCATGTGTTTTCTGAAGTCCTAAAAGATAATCCAATTTAGCTTTACTAAGGTTTCAATGTTGCTTTAGGATCTTCTATCACTGGGGTTCACTGGCCCGCTAGGGTATTTCTTTTTACTGAAGAAAAACTGTTGTTGTTTTGGTTGAAAAGTAGAGGCAATTGTCATACAGCCCAACAGGTACCAGGCAGACGTGCGACCCACTCCCTGCTCTGTCCTAAGTTCTATGATCAGGTGTAAGGCACGCACTTTGGGTTTTGCTTTCACTTTTAAAATGAGAGGATTGGATTAGAAGGTCTTTACCTACCACTTCTTCCAGGGCAAACACTCTGGGGCTCCATAAACCAGGCACTTGCCATCTCTCCGAGCTGTAAGCGCCTGGAGGGCACGGGCTGCATCTCCCCCTTCTCTGTCCCCCCACAGCCCCCGCTGCAGGGCCTACCCGGACTAGAACTCGACCCCGCACACTGACACCAGCTGAGAGCACTAGATGGCCTCCTCTCAGACAGCTTTCCACAACTGAGATCAGATCACAGTGATGCCTGCCGTCTGGAAAGCTCTTGGAATTACACAAGAAATTAAAAAATACGCAATTTCATTCAAAAGCCAACAGGGTCCAGAGGAACTGAAGAAACAGAAAGGAAGACAAAAGAAAAGAGGAAGAGTTGCTCCAAGCAAACTCTATTTATTAGGATTTCCCTCTTATGCGATAGCAAAATGAAATTTGTAAATCAAAGAAAACCTCTGAGCTCCCACTACTTTGGTCTCTCCAGTGAATGGGAACTCAGGCAACTTTTAAGAATATCGGGGGGCCCGATGAATGTCCAGAAGCAATTGTAACAGAGCTTGAGTGGGGGAAAGGGAAGGATGAAGTTTCGTTGCTAGCCTCCTTCCCCATTAAGAGCCATCAGCAGCCCCTGCCCAGAAGTCCCGGGTGAACTTGGAGGGAAAGGCGCCGGCTGAGGAGCCCAGCAATTGTCTGGTGGATTTTATTATTAGATTCTGGGTTCTGCACAACGTAATTAAAGCCCCATGGCCACAGCAGTGCCAACATCATATACTTGGCTTTTTCTATCATGGGCTGAGAAAATCTGCAGGCAGATGGGGGATGTGTTCTTTCCTTCTGCCTCTGTGTGTGTGTGTGTGTGTGCGTGTGTGTGTGTGCGTGCATGCGTGTGTGTGTGTGTGTGTGTGTGTGTGTGTGCAGGAAGAGAGGCAGGTGAACAAATCTCTCAGAATCATCTGGCAAGCACTAATTTGGTTGAAATCATGCTCAGCAGGCACTCGGTGAAATCAAGCAGCCTCAGAAAGGCTTTCTAACCTCTTGTACCTGTTTGGTGACTGGCCAGGAGGGGTGGGAGAACAGGGGAACAAGTGCCCAGCCTGGAAATTCTCTCGAGGGCTTTTCCTGTAACACGGTAAAGGAGCCAGAAATTATGAAAAGTAAAGAGAAGCCCCTCCCACAAGAAGAGACATTTTGGATGAAAACAAAACAAAACAAAACAAAACACTCCCTTGACAACCAAATAAAAAACAACAGAGTGTCCTAGTGGTAATTTTTTATGAAGAACAGAAATAGTCATTCCGTCTAGCAAAGACTGTATGTGTGTTGCTGGATAATAGCAAAACCAGGCTGGCACAGTTGGACGGGAAGACACGATATCTTTCTAGTCTTTATTTTTTGTGCCAGGTACTTTGCTAGTTGACATTGCATGCTGGGTTAGATGTAAAAATCATGGACTGGGTGGGAAGGGAGAGATGAGTACAGATATAGGAAAAAGCTCTTAAAGGAGCCCAGAGCTAAAGGGCAGAGCTTTAATGGAGGTATTTTTTCAGCAAGGTGGCTTCTACCCCTACCAGTAAGTTCATCAATGATACACGTGATTAGGGGTAATGCTCAAAACATGTAATAACTGCTATGTCATGAACATCCACACAGCAGAATGGTCCCCAGCCAGAAGCTACTGCAATGGTTTGACAGGTGCTCTTGGTGTCACATGAGCTTTGCCTGTGATTCAGCCTTGCTCTGCGGTGGTACGTGAGCCTTGTCCGGCCTCTTGCTTTTAAAAATTCATTTCATTTGTGAAGAAAGGGACAGAACACAGAAAAGAAGGAGGAAAAGAGAAATGCCAACAGAGAACTGAACAGAGCATCAGTCCATCTGTCTTCGAGCTGCTTTCAGAAAGACTCCCTGAGCCCCTGGCAAACTCACACCTCCCTCCTTAGGCAGAGCTTGTTTTCTCCAGAGTGTCAGATTTTCATGTAATACCCTAAAGTTTAAGCACATTGCCTTAAAAAAGGTTGAAAATCCGAGCGGTAACAGAGAACAATAATGATTATCTTTAGGTGATCTGACCTTCTATTGATTTTGAGTGTCATCGGGACAGATAGTAATAAAAGAGGATACATGTAAGAGAAAAGGGGAAATGGTTCAAACACTATATTGAGAAAAAAACCTTAACATGATAAATAAGGTAAAAAGATGAACTTATGAAAAAGTCATCATCACCATCACCACCATCACCACCACCAATGTGACCACAGTCACCACTGTCATCGTCACTGTCATTGTCACCTCCATCATCACCATCATCACTGTCACTGTCACCACTGTCACCATCAACACCATCACCACCATCACCGTCACCACCATCACCACTGTCATCATCACCATCATCACCTTCATGACCATCATCATCACCACCATCACCATCACTGTCATTGTCACCACTGTCACCATCAACACCATCACAATCATCACCACCACCATGGTCACCACTGTCATTGTCACCGTCACCTCCATCACCATCGTCACTACCATCACCATCACCACTGTCATTGTCACCACCATCACCATCAATGCTGTCACCAACACCATCACCATCATCACCACCACCATCACCACCATCACTATCACCACTGTCATTGTCGCCACTGTCATCATCACCACCTTCACCAATACCATCACCATCGTCAACACCATCATCATCATCACTACCATTACCACCACCCTCATCACCATCGTCACCATCACCATCATTGGGCATTATCAGCACCACCACTGACATATACAGCACCTATCATTTGCCAGGCACAAAACCCTATGAGGTAGGTACTAATATTATTCCCATTTTACACATGAGGAAACTGAGGCAGAGAAAGATTAAGTAACTTGCTCTAAGTCCTATGCAGGCAAGTGGTAGAATCAAAGTTTAAATCTAGGTCCTCTGGCTCTAGGTAGAATGATTGGTTAATGTATCATGAATGTTATATATTTTAAAAACTGGTTACAAGAACAACTCGCCCAAATATGATTTTATCTTGGAACTATGGGTTCATTTTGACGTCCTTCACCACTTAACCAGTCAAGTACTTTGGATTAGTTATTTAATTTCCCTGAGCCTCAATGTCCTCATCTCTAAAATGGAAATGAGTCCCCGTTAAGTTACTGGAAGAGTTCAGTGAATTAACGTATATAAAAAGGGACCAGATATGTAAACCCTTCAACACAGTGCCTATTATATATTGAAAGGCTTCAAAAATGATAGGAACTATTCTTATTGTAAAAAAATACGGTTTTTACAAAATAAGAATATAGCCTGGGGTCATTACTTCAGGGGAGAGCACATAAATGAGAGAAAAACATTTTTTTCCTTGAAAGAACATTTGTCAACAGGCTCTGAGACAATTTAACTCACTTAAATAAATCACTTGTGCAACAGTTCTGCAAATTCTTCCCAAATGTTTAGGTTTGTAGCTTAAAAACATTACTTTGCTTTTATAAATTGATAAAAATCAGACTGCATATTTACTTGCCAGGAAGACTGTCTCAAACATCTATAAATACTTACTATCTGATGACTCAGAGTCAATGGACAAGAAGCACAAAAAGACTGCTGCCATCTTGCCATCTCACACTTGTTTCCCATTCTTAGTCAATACATTTTAAAAAGCAAAGGAATTCCACATGCATCTTATTTGGCCACTCACTTCCGTCTTTCACCAGGAGACTCGATCTGATGGTTAATGCTTTTATCCAAAGGGAGGGTTTTTGGCTTCACATCTTCTAGAATGTGCATCGATGGGTTTGATACCTGCTGATTCTGGGATGGATCTGAGGCCAAGGAAAGAATAAAGAACATAAGTTTAGTGTTCAGTGACATCCCTCTACTGGTCTGTATGTCCTCTTGAAAGCACTAATGCCCGCTGGGGTCTCACTGTGAGTTCATGTAGACTGTGGACCAGAGCAGTGGGGGTCTTTTCACTGTGTTATTTAGCATAAGCTACAAGAGAGGCCTGCAGCCGGTAGAGCTCATACCTGTATGAACCACGTGTGTTGGGGTCTTATAATAATTTTATTACTGGGTTTCAACACCCATCTTACCCTGAGCTAGCTGGGAGTTCATCCCACAGTGTAGAGCCCCAGTTTCTGTATCCAGCTGATGGTCCTGATGGCCTCCTTTCGACACAGGATTCTTAGAATGAGCCAAGGCCCCTTGAGTTAGGCTGTTGAGATACACAAGTATGTTTCAGTACAGAGATGAAAGCAACTGAACTAAACTTATCCTATCCCTTAGGGCATGGAAATACCCAGTTACAATATGAAAATACTAACTAAATATTTATTCTTTTCACTTTATTTTTTAAAGATTTTTATTTATTTGACAGAGAGAGAGAGAGATCACAAGTAGGCTGAGAGGCAGGCAGAGAGAGAGGAGGAAGCAGGCCCTCCACTAAGCGGAGAGCCCGATATGGGGCTTGATCCCAGGACCCTGAGATCATGACCTGAGCCGAAGGCAGAGGCTTTAACCCACTGAGCCACCCAGGTGCCCCTCTTTTCATTTTAAACTAGATTTAAAGTACTGGAAAATCCTACACATTTTCATTATCCATCAATTTAATAAGCTTGAGAAACCATCATTTCTGACATCTTCTCCACCTCCTTGTCCATAAAGGTCTTAATTTCTGATCATCTCAAAGGATGCCAGAGCTAACTGGAATGTCCGAGAACATGCTTGGGCCACACAGGACTTGGGCAGCCCATGAGAATTCACTGGCCTTGCAGTAGCTTCTGTGTGCAAAGGAAGGAGATGGAGGAGATTTAAAAATGTTTTGGGGGGAAACAAAGTTTCTGGAAATAACACGGACTGTCTGGAGAAGCAGCAAAAAATCATGTATAATGCTTAGCAGCATCATTCAAATACTCCTGACCAGTGGCTTTTGTTTTATGAAACTGAAAAGTTCCTTTAAATAGGGTTAACTGGAAACAGATGGGCTATTCCAAAGGCTCTGCAGACTCTGGACATGGGCCTGAAGCTCCTATGTCCACTATCTACCCAGTCTTCTGACTGATGGATATGGGAGAATTCTCAGAGCAGATCCTACTAGAAGGGCTCAGTTCCCAGCCAAACGTGCAAACTGGACAGTCTTTGAAAATGACAGTTTCATGTCTTTGGGGCTCTCTGATGATCCAGTGTGTGTATACACATGTATGTGTCTCTGCACAATTGTGTATGTACATGTGTGCACATGCTTGCACACTTGCCAATCTCTCTCTGGTATCTCAGAGCCCCAGAAGCAAACATCTGTCTCATAAAGAACTTGCTGGTGGCAGTGTACTGCCAATTTCCTGGGATTCTGGGGGTCCCTTCTAGGTTAGGCCCAGGGTGGCATCCGTGAACCCACTACACCCCATAGCTACAACCAGATTCTGCTCGTTTGAGCTGAATGATCCAGGGGTTTCTGGATACCCTGTTTGGATCTCCCATGGAACATACTGGAAGCCAGGGGATGGGATGATTATCCACAACCAATCATTTGTTAGTTATATTTTATATTGTCACCCAGAGTAAGTGTGGTTTCTCACAGCTCAAAGGATACTGATAGTAAAGTCCAGATCCACAGTCAACCCACAGTGGGTAGGACGCCAAGACCTTACTTCAACCTCTATCCCTCCAGATACACTAACTATTTTAGGTGAATGACAGATTTGGGGCTTGGAAGTGACAACGTGCTCCTCTGATGATCTATACCATCTCCCCTTACTTAAAAAAGATTTCACCTATTTAAAAATAAGGCGATTTATATTCAATAGCATGAAGACTGACTTCAGAGATGTTAGAATGTGTTTAAACAATACGTAATGTGTTTCTAGAATGGTAATTTCAAAGCTTGAATATGATTTGCATTAGAAATGGGTACCCTTTCTGGGGAGTGAGCAGGCAGAGTCTGGCTTTTCACATTTAGAAGGACAGCCTGATACAGTTCATACCTGCCCATTTCCTCTGGGGGATGATTGTCCCTAGGCTTAAGCAATGAATCACTGTTGTCCGCCTGGAGTGGCTTCTTCTGTCTCATCTCGTGTTCTTCCTCTCGACAGTTTTCCAAGTCCATCTTACTCTAATTGAGAAAATAAGGACAATATTGAATATTATTTATTTATTGAGAGAGAGAGAGAAAAAATGCACGTGGGGGGTGGGGCAGAGGGAGAGGGAGAGAGAAGCTCAAGCAGACCCCCCTGCTGAGCGCAGAGCCCAACTCAGGGCTCGATCCCACGACCCATGAGATGATGACCTAAGCCGAAACCAAGAGTCGGAGGCTTAAATGAACTGAGCCGCCTAGGCACCCCTGAATATAATTTTTAAACACATTGGACAACACTCGTCTCTGGCCATGGGATATTTGAAACATTTTTTTCCAACCATATTCCCTACCGTGTAAAGAACAACTGTCCAAATTAACTGAGTAGTAACTGGTTTCCAATGATTTGAAATAAATGTGTAATCTGGATCTCTCTTAAAAGTTATGAAAGAGAAGTGGTCAGAAAACCCACCTTTCAAAGTAAAACAAAGTCATAGGCCTGTTCAGTTAGGAGAAATGGCTCTCATGAGCCCATCAGTTGTTGTTGTTGTCGTTGTTTTTAATGCAGATTATAGACTATTCCAAGTCTTGGAATGACTTTTGTTCAATAGCTTCCCAACCTTATTTGGGGGATACAGAAGTAGACCACCCTTTCTGTGCTCTCTCCAGCCATTGAAGACACAAATAAATTTCATGGGGAATTTTAAGAGTGGGTTAGAAGCAACTTCCAGGGAGGCTGGTGGGGAGTACATTGTTGGCTAGCATCCAGGGCAAAGGAACACATGGTGTGGTGGAGAGGAATACATGTGTGTTGAATGAGTGAACGATGGGCACATTCCAGCAAATGCTCCACTAATCAGGACCTCTCCATCCAGTGCAGAGATACTTTGGTTGCCAGCCTGTGGGAGCAGATCTGGCCCCAGTAATGAATTCACTGCTCCCCAGGAAATGTCTCTGGAGTCTGACCATGGCAGTGACAGGACCATGGGGTACAATGGCCACACAGCAGCTGATGTGACTCTAGGGAAAGGCTCAGTCCTGGATTTAAACTGATGGAAAACTTGACTTTGTTGTTTTATACTTCTATTTAGATTTATTTGTTTCACAAATTGCTTTTAATCTACGGTCTCACCATTTTCCCACTGCCTTCAGTCACAGAGGAGGATGTAGACAGCTGGTCTGCAGAACTTGAAGAAAGAGTAAATGGAACCACGGTGTCTTCAATTATTTTGCGCTCCTAAAGGGAAGGACAGTAATTAATGAAAGGGGAAAAAAGAAAATAAAATCACATTTGTCAAGAGAAAAATTTCATTAAGGAACTTAAAAAAATTGGATTATGCACAAACAAGCAGGGCATTAAAAAAAGGGGTCTTATTTTTTAAAGCATGTAAATCAGATAGCACTTTCTATGGACAATGATTTAGAAATTAGCATTTAATTTGGAAAAACAAAGTCTTTGCAAATTAGTCTGATTCAAGAAGCCTAATTAGAAATGCTTTTAGGGATCAGATTAGGCACAACAATTACTGAAGATAAATTCACAACAAAATTAATAATAAACAAATTTTACACATTAAATGTAGCTCCCTTCCAATTCTCTAATGTGGTCTGGTTTGTTCATCTAAAGAAGTGAGTAAAACAAAACCAAATCCTCCTCCCTCCAAATCTCTTTAGTACAATATAGTGAATGTACTTGGTAAGGATTCACTTAGCCTCAATATCAAAATTATCCTCACAAAATTAATTCACTACTACCAAACATGCTTTCCTCAAACACACACAAATAGATACTTTCATGTCATCTCTTTAAGGTAAATCAAGAATCTGGCTCTCTGACTAGAAAACAGATAAAATTATATTGTCTCCCTTGACCATGACTCAACACGCCCTTACCACAAATTAAATTTGGGGGAGTTGTGGTCTTTTAGAACCTACAGGATATGACTCTTTGAAGAAGCTGACAGGGCTCTGATGTAAGGAGAATGAGACAGAGCCACGTGCATACATATACCACAGACAAAAAAAAAAGCACCCATAAACTTTGAGGAATCAAAAGTCAAATTCCTCCTTGGGAATTTCCTACCTCCTCGTAGTATCTGCGTTCCTCCTCTTCCACCTCCTTCTGGGCCTTTTCCCACTCTTCTTTCAGCTTGTTCTGTTCCTTCTGGTATCTCTCCTGTTACAGAATTTCCACAGATGTTTCCTGAACTGACACTGCATACGCCACTGGGCTCCCCTCTAAGCCACCATATACAATATATTGCAAGACAATTTTCATGTTCCAACATTCTGAGTCTAATCCATTCATGCACCAAAAGGGGAATGGTATCTTGTGGCACTCCAACATGTTAGGAACATAACGATCCTAACAGAGAACACTCTTTTCTGTTGCTGGTGTGTTATAGATTTGTTCTCAAATATATGAGTAGACGTTTGCTTATGCAAAGAGAATAGACAGACTGAAAGATTCTAAGATCTTCCTTAACTTAGCTTTTGTCCTGGGATGGTAGCCTAAACCAATGGTTTGTTTCTACTGGCCCTTCAGAGATGAGTTTTGCCATTTCACTAATGGAAATATGTGGCTACTAAGAGAGTTTGATAGAAGACAAAACAATGAACAAAACCTTATAGGTTTGCAAGTCAGACAATGCAGAAAGGTCCAGAGTAGACAAGATGATTAATGAGCTGAGTAGCTGAATTACCCTTTGCTTGTAGCCATTGTTCCAAAACGGGAGTCTTTCTAGGTTTCAGTAACTTCTGAATTAAGAATAGATTTTAAAGAGCCCATTAGGTTACTTCTAATCAGAACTGCCAGCACTACGTTCAGAAATAATACACTACTAGTCACCACTTCTGGGGGAAAAAATACTCTGAAAAAGGATGGCTTTAAAAATGTGAGTGCAGTCCCTTGGACAGCTGACTAGAAGAAATAGATAAATGGAGGTTAAGATTCATGCTTAAAACAAGGGTGCCTTGGGAATGGTGTCCCTGACATGACAGAGACAGAGGCATCACTGAAGTGAACCACACACAGTCAAATGTTTTCGCCTAATTGTCAATCTTGTCTCTGAGGCTGAAACAAGTCTTTTATCCTCCTGGGGAAGGCACGGAGATTTCCTCCAGGTGCTGCCTGTTATGTCATTATCTTAGGAGCAAAAGGGTTTTATTGGGATTATCTGGAGCCCGATGTTCTTATTAATGCTCTAGAAAAACCATCATTGGTCAACTCATGGTGGACTTTGAACTCCAGGTAAAAATCTTGTTACCAAAACCTAATATCTTACAAAGTTTCTGAGAGGGACTTCAGGGGTCTTTCAGAATAGAGGAAACAGACTCTAAAACGTAACAGAAGCTGAAAAACAAGCAAAGCTTGGGTTTCTTGGTTCTAGGAGTTCACATCCCATGTTCTCCCTCTCCAGGAGGATGAATGGAGGTGATGCAGGGAATGAAAGAGGCTGCATGTCTGTATCACACACACACACACACACACCCTTTGGTGCACATGCATGCACACCCACACACACGTGTGCACACACCAGCACACATACATGCATACCCAATACACACCCCTCCACACACCAACACACTCACACAAACATCCTGCCCCAAAGCCCACAACCCTGCAGTGTCGCACCGGGTAACAATTTGGTGGGACAAAAATCCATCCATGTGCATCGGTAACCGAGGTCACCTTTTAGGGTATAAGTGACAGAGCGCCACCATGGGAAGCACACTTGCC
The DNA here is from genome assembly GCA_002007465.1 of Ailurus styani. Taxonomy (NCBI): domain Eukaryota; kingdom Metazoa; phylum Chordata; class Mammalia; order Carnivora; family Ailuridae; genus Ailurus; species Ailurus styani. The sequence goes on along the minus strand of LNAC01000005.1, from coordinate 7,023,372 downwards.
ACCTTACTCTGTGGACTTTCTGAGTCTGAGCTGTTGACCATGTAGCTGGGGAACAGGCATCTGGTTTTTAAGGGACTACCAGATGGCCAGGACTAATCTGGGGTCTCCCAATGGGCCTGAAAGTCCCAACAGCCCTGGGACCTTGCTCAATCTGGTTGGTATTTGCCCCTTGGCAATTGTGAAAAGTGTTAAGCTTAACTGGCAGACCTTAAGCCCCATGACAGTTACCTCAACTGCCCCCTGCTCCCAGCCCCTGGGAACTAAGCCAAGAGGGTCAGANGGGGGGGGGGGGGGGGGAGTAAAACACAGAAGTGTAAAGTCATCAAAATTAATGAGATTTAACTTTTTTTTCCTTTATGATCTTTTAGTAAAATCAGTACTGTTGGGAATACAGTGGAGAGAACATTACTTAAGTCCTACAGACTTGGACTTGAAACCAGGCTCGACAACTAACTGTTCGCTGTGTGACCTTGAGCAATTAAGTTAACTTCTTTGAAGCTTAGTTTCTTCAGTTGCAAAATGGGGCTAATAAGACATACTTGAAGAGTTTTATGAGGATTGAATTGGACGCGATAGGTCAAGTACCAACAAATATGCCAGTTCTTGGCACACCCAAGTACTCAGGTTAGTTTCTAGGGTTACTAGATTACTTTTTGAAACCCTATTACTCTACAAAACTGGCTTGAAACAAGTAGGAGTTGATAATATATTTTACTCCCAGAACTTTCCTAAATTTAAAAATTAGCAGCCTCTACTCAAGGGTGGAGAAAATATTTCTACTTAAGGAACAAAACTCAGGCCAAATTTTATTTCACATGTATGCTATCAAACAGCTTTTTGATAATTCATCCCCACTGCTACGTGGACTGAAATTTGACTGGCAACTAAGGAGATGACGAATGGACAGTTTGGCCCCTAATACTTGGATTCTTTTCTTAGGATTTTATTTATTTTTTAAGATTTTTATTTATTTTAGAGAGAGAAAGGGCATGAGTGTGTGTGTGGGCAGGGTGAGGGACGAGGGAGAGAGAGAGAGAGAGAGAGAGAGAGAGGAAGAAGCAGACTCCCACTGAGCAGGGAGCCCAGTGTGGGGCTCCTTCCCAGGACCCTGGGATCATGACCTGAGCTGAAGGAAGATGCTTAACCAACTGAGCCACCCAGGCAGGTGTCCCTGAATATTGTATTTCTAAGTGTTCTGGACACCCAGCGTGGGGCTCAAACTCATGACCCCAAGATCAAGAGTCACATGCTCTACTGACTGAGCCAGCCAGGCAGCACACTGGATTTTTTTTTTTTTAAGTAAAATGCTTTCCTTCTTTTTTTTTTTATTTTTTATTTTTTATTTTTTATTTATTTTTTTAAAAGATTTTATTTATTCATTTGACACAGAGAGAGAGATTACAAGTAGGCAGAGAGGCAGGCAGAGAGAGAGGAGAGAGGAGGAAGCAGGCTCCCTGCTGAGCAGAGAGTCCAATGTGGGCCTCGATCCCAGGACCCTGGGATCATGACCTGAGCCAAAGGCAGCGGCTTTAACCCACTGAGCCACCCAGGCACCCCCTTCTTTTTTTTTTTTTAATTTACTTTTTATTTTCATATAAGTCCAACTAGCCAACATCTAGTACATCATTAGTTTCCGATGTGGAGTTTAATAACGCATCAGTTGCATTTAACGCCCAGTGCTCATCACATCATGTGCCCTCCTTCATACTTTTTCACTGTGCTCATCAGTGTAACCTCCAGCAAGGGGAATTAGACACAGGACACCTTGTTGCACGGGCACAAAATGAACTGACTTAGACTCACCAGCTCCTGAGAAGCACCTAGTTCCATGCATTTCCTGTGCTAAAAATTTATCAAATACAACAGTAATTAAGAGAGCAGCATCTAATAGAAAAAAACAAAAAACAAAGCAGTAACCCCAGACCTACCTGGAGCAAACGTTCCTGCTCCTGTTGCCATTTTTCCTGTCGCCGGCGCTCTTCTTCTGGGTCCCATGCCCAGAACTTAAACTGCTTAGGAAAAAACAAAACAAAACAAAACATGGTCAGAGCTAAGCCATGTCCTCAAGGCCCGGCTGGGGCAAGGGACACTGTCAGCTTACAGACCGGCACTGAGACGGACGAGCCCTTACATACAGAAAGACCCTCTTTGTCAGTGGAAACCACTTTCATCTTCATCTCTCCTTGGTTGACTTCTAAGAGGCCGGTATGATGCTGTGACCCTTTTCGGAGCTAATGAAAACATGGACGTAATTAGTCCCTGGCATGGGAAGGCTTTGGCTTCCCTTTCTTTCGGAAGTGATTTCTTAAATGTATTCACGCTTCTGAGGCTGAGACCCTCGTTCTGCACACGGATCCTGGTCCCAGCACATGGGCACACCGACTTCAGCAGACTCGACTTTTGTGAGAAGTGGTGTTTGCCACACTCCAGGACTAAGCGTTCACACTGCTATTGCATTTCCCTATCAGATATCTCTAAAGTGATTTATTTCACGCGCCGATGCTCACCAGCACCACCTGTGATCCAGGCAAGCGCAAGTTCCTGCCCTGGGGCCCACGAACCCAACATTCAAACCCAAAGCCTTTTTCTTTTTTTTTTTTAAGGTCTTTGTGAGTTTGGCACCAAGTGAGTGAACAGGAATAATGAGAGAAGGATGCATGAACCAAAGTGCGCCCCCAGGTTACAGAATATACTAGACGGAGCAGGGGAGAGAAAACACAGCTGGTCTCTGGGAAACCTCCCAAAGGGGTGGGGGCTGCGGTGTTTAAACGTGGCCTCCCCCAGCAAAGGCAAACCACATTCCCCAGTAACCGCACTTCTTCCCTTCCCTCTGTTCTGTTGGGGGTGGTTTGGGGAGGTACTTAGAACTGCCTGGGAATCTTGAGAGAAGCAGCAAGGTGGAGGCATTGGGGGGTGGAGTCTGGGGCAGGATGGGGAGCAGGCAGAATCTACCTGGGCTCCCCGAGAAGCTGGACAGGGTCACTCCTGTCCAAGGTTTTGATGGGACTAGTTACTACCCAAGATACCTGGGCCAGCTCACCTTGGCTCCTGCCCTGCCCCCAACAGATCCATGCTACCATTAGGAGCATGAAGGCTGAGCTGGCCCAGGGAAGGGTCTCCAGGCTGAGAACACAGGCCAGGCCTGGGTGTTGCTTGATTTATAATAATGTAAATATTGATAACTTTAATGTATTTAGACGTATGAAATGTCAGCCTCCATTGATGCTCTTACCGTAGTGCCTGCAATGGTTAGGATGATGGCCACAAAAAGTCAAGGAAAGGTGGGCATTTAGGGTAGGGAAATGTATTTCCTGTATGCCACTCTTGGGATTTGTACTGTACATGAGCAAACTAAAGGTTCTGTACGGTATAGGAGAAAAGCTATTTAACTGTATATAATTCAAAACTTCCCAAGTTTCCTCGGATGACCATAAAATGTCATCCAAATGGGATTCCAGATAAACAATATGGAATTAATGGTGTTAGAGGTTGGCTCTATTTGGCATCTTCCTAAAACTTGGAAGCACTTTCAATGTCCAGAACCTTTCTCAAGGGTATGGCCCTTCTTTGTCTTCTTAGGAGAAAGGATGTTGTTATGTGAATTAAACCATAGGGAGTTCAGGAGGAAGACAAGAGCAACAATTAGGAATTATTTAATCTTCAGATTTCACTAGGCAGCACAGAAGAAAACGGAATATTTGTTTAAAAGAAAAATAGTGAGCATTTGCAGGGGAAGACAAAGAGGAAGATACTTTGTGATACACAAAAGAAAGGAAAGTGATCATGTCCCTTCCTTTGGTGACTACTTACTGAGCACCTGCTATGGGCCGAGGGTCCCAGACTTGTGCAGCTTACAACTGAGTGTGTTGGGAGAGGGTGGGCGTGAGGGAGGGACCGATATAAAAATGACACCAGAAGACAGTGTGATAACTACCGTAAAAGAAATATAAAAGGGGCTAGAGAAAGAATGGAGAGCATTTAATCCGCTTTGTTCTAGAATTTATCTGTTTACAAATCTGTATCTTCCTTTGGCCTACGGTTTCCTCAAGGGCAGAGAGGGCTCCTTATTCCCCTAAGTATCCCCAAACCTTGCACTTTCAGGCCTTCCATAAATGCTTGTTGAATAAACGGATGGAATCACTTCATTCAGGGTAATGCGTCTCCTTCTCTCCCCTTGATAGACTGACCCTGCAGCTTTGGGCCACTCCAAGTCTGACCGAAAATGGTCTGAGTCTAGTGAGGTCAGCACAGTCAGATGCTTACTTCCTCTTCAAGCTTCTCTTGTGTTCAAATTTCTTTCACTTTTCTATCCTACGAAGAGCTATTTATCAGTGAAAGAACATCAAATCTGGGGGGGTATTTTCAGAGAATTCACTTCTACTGGTCAGTAATTTGTTTCATTCTTGTTCTGGTTTCCGCGAATTCCATGCATGTCTTCAGGGCACCCTTCCTCTCCACCCCTGCCCCAGGGGTTTAAAAGGAGTGTGACATTGTGGCTCCCACATAACTTAAAGTGGAAACCAACGTGTTATGTTATACTCTTCATACTTGAGCCATGGATGCCAGCTCGGGGGTCCTTCTGGGGGTTCCCACCCAACATGGGTATATTCAGCTTCCCAGAAAACTCAAGATTCCCTGTACTGGTCAGATACGAGTCTGCACAAACAGTTGCTAATTCTGGAATGTGGCCGGAAATAGGGAGGCTTATGTGACCATTTCTCCATTCTGCACAGGCACTCAGGAATTCTCAAAGTGAAATAATCTGCCTATAGGTAAGAATTGGCATTGGCTATGGCCTTTTGGGTTAGCCACTGACGAGGATTCATCCACGAATCAGCCACAGTACTTAGAGGTTTCATGGAATTATTTCAGTCAGAGCCCACAACGCCCTGACAGGAGGGATTATTATCTCACTGTGCAATCAATGAAGATAAGGCTCAAAGAAGTTATATAACATCTGTGGGGTCATATGTTAGTCAGTCTGGTACTCCAAGGTACCATGGCGTTCATGTGGCTACACCTGGGGGTTCATGAGAACCCTACAGTTGATTGTGCCACAGAGAAGGCTCCAAATCCAGTGGGAATTTCAGAGGGTGAACAAGGGTGACAGGCCCAGCATTGGGAACGCTCAGTTCAGGGAAGAGTGAGTTTACAGAGAGTGGTGCATACAAGTCAGCAGCAAGCGATTTCTGTAACATCTCGACATTTACTTCTCGCAAATGCTTTTTTTTTTTTTTAATATATATCATTGAAATAGAAAATTGAAAACAAACATACAGGTAATATTATTCAAGATGTTGATTGTGAGGAGTGCAACAAGGACAGCCTGGGTCTTCCAGAGAGTTCCACAGCCAACACTACACCACGTACAAGAATTGTCCTCAGTTAAAAAAAATGATTTTGCATGTCTAGATAAGTTGCATGTTTTAATACTAATTCCTGTTGTCACCTTCATTAGATTTTACTTTCCCGACTCACTTACCGTTTTGTTTCTAGGCATGATCACAATTCTGCATAACGATAATCCATGTCTTTCTTCAAATTTCACCTGACAGCATTACACATGACTTTTAATTATTTTTTTACAATCATTTCGAGCCCATTTTTGACTCGACCCTCTTTTAGCAAATCAAATACTTTATAAATCAAAATCACACTCAATGCATCATCTTATTCTTTAAGATGAACTACTTACAGGTGTAGTTACAGGTGACTTTTCACTGCCTGGAGAATCCACTGCAGAGAGTGAAAGAAAGAAAGAAAAAAGATCACAATGTGAGCAGCTTCTAACAGTATTTTTCTCTGATCCTCTGAGTGGAACGCAGTTCCTATGTCAGCCTCAGATCAATTCTTTTTTTTTTTTTGGTAAGCCAAGAGCATTAGAAAATCATAATAAAGCAGACCCTTGAAGCAATTTGTACCCATCACCGAAAGGAGTTATGATGAGTGTAGTATGATTGATCACATCAATTAGCACCAGGGACTAGACTATAGGAAGCAAAAACTATAGGGGCTGGTGTTTAATGCCCCCGGCGTTCCCTTCCCTCTTGCGAGCCCGGTTCCCTCACTGTCTGACATGGAGAATTATCACACAGAGAGAGGCCAGACATCATCCAGGAAGTGAAGAGAGGGACACAGTTAACAAGAGAACAATTACCAATTCCTGGTAAATGCTTCTAACCTTTCTTTAAAAGGAGAAGAGGACAAAAAATGATTTTGAATGCCTATCTTTTTAAAAAAAGAGCTGAATATTATTTCCTTAGATTTTTAAAATCAAAGAAAAATTCTACGAATTTCCTTCCAAAAATTTCTATGAATGTCCTTCCAATTTTAGTAGACGTGGAGCTGTTATCAAAGAACGAGCTCTTTGCTAACTGTGTGTCAGAAGTAAGCATTTTTTTTCTGAAATCAGAAATGAAGAAAAATACCAGATATTATTGGCTGCCCCCAACATGGATTTTTGCACAAAGGAAATACAGCTACCCAGGATGCATTTTACCTGACTGGGAGAAAAACTGGGAACGTCGCCAAGAGTTCTGAACTCTCAGCGGGATGCTGGCAGGGCCAGGGGACTCTAGATCAGACGGCAGAACAGAACAAACAGAAAACTGTGAGGACCAAGCAGAACCAGGATCCCAAGGACTAAAGGAGGTTTGGCTGTAGTCTACAGAAGAATTGAGAAGGAGTGAATCTAAAGTACAATATATCTCAATAAAACACGTACGAAACCCGAAGACATGGGCAAAAACCAACAGACACGGAATCATTCACGCTGTTGCTTGTCTTCCTTGGTGTTAGGCGATATTTTTTAGGCTCACACTTAATGGTGGAACTGTTAAAATATTAAATCTCAAATGATAGGATAAAATGCTCTGCAAGGGCAAAATGCACGGTTTACATTGCTTTTGGAGCACACTAGAAAAGTATAAAAGATGGCAGAGATGAGTTCAATGATTATCGGATGTGTCAATGTTGATCTGTAACTCAGTGGCCCCGAACAGACACAAGTTCATGGTAAGCAGTTGCAGCCCTAAACTGGGTCCTGTGCACTTGGATGTCATTCTCAGGGTGGATAAAGACATCAGTTTTTAAAATGTGCACATATTTTCCAGAAACACCAATATGTCTTTGAACTGTTGGGAGACAGTGGGATTTTGGTAGCCAGTATAATCAGTCTATAAATGTATGGGTTTATAAACACGGGGGAGATGCCATTGTCTAGGGGAGAGGATATTAGGTATGGTTCCAGATTCCTGATCCTAACCTACAGCTTCTTTGGACTTGATGTGTGACCACAGACTAGTCACTTATAGGTCCACAGAGCTTTTCCAATTGAAGTACAGTTGACTACAAGGTTACGTCAGTTTCAGGTGCACAGCATAGCGACTCGACGACTCTGTGCGGTATGTTGTAGCATGTACACACACCACGAGTGTGGCTACCACACGGCGCTAGCACAACACCAGCGACTATTCCCTGTGCTGTGCCCTTCATGCCCATTCCCTTGACTCATTCATTGTGTACCTGGAACCCCGGACCTCCCACTCCCATGGAATCTGTATATCTGGGCAAAGATATACTTTCCCCCTCCCCTCCCAATTAAAGACAAATTATGTCTTTTAAGTTTAAATTTATTAGAAGCCTTCTGCTTCTTGAAGATAGGAACTTACTCGCTCCAAACAAGTCACTGTTATTTTCCTATCTCTTGACAGTGTCTTTGGTGCACAATTTAAACACCTACTTTATGTCTGTGGTTTTCATGGTCCCTGGCCCTGCAGCATCAGCATCACCTTTGGGAACTTGTCAGAAATGGAAATCCTCTGGCCCCTGCCCAGATCTCCCCAGGCACTGGAGGAGTGGAGCCCAGAGACCTGGGTTTGACCAGACCTGCAGGGAACCCTGGCCTATACTCCTATTTGAAAATGACTGCTTAGGGCCGTATCTTTGCAACGTACACTCTTAGTCTAAGAAAAGCATTTGAGAATAGCTTCTTAAGGCCTGGCATCTTGCTCTGTAACTCTACTCCCACTGCAACTCTTCTGAAACTACTAGATTATATTATTAGTGCTGATTCTGGGCCAGGTGTGGGGCTAAACGCTCTTTTTGGTTGATCCCATTTAATTCTTCCAATGCTCCCGTGAGGTTGGTAGTTCTATGATCTCCCTTTGACAGTTTACAGGGGATGATTAGAGATTAGGAGAACCTGGTGGGGAGGATCACATAGCTAAGAACTGCACGAGGAAGAATTCAAACCTGGGCATTCTGTCTCCAGAGCCTACAGCTGTCGTTCCGGCTTCCCCAAACCACACAAGAGCACAGAACAGGTGTACGCCAAATATAGTTCTCTCTTGAAGACTAAATTTCGAAATGCTCTAGTGCTACTAAATTTTATTTTTTTATCACTCAACTTTGATAAAGCACAATGGAAAGTCCCTTCATTAACAGCACTTTTTATAAAATCAAAATGCCTCACAACAGGTAACAGGATGTGAAAACGTGTGAGACAACAGAACTAATTAAGATGGCTTAAAATATCTATTTCCTCTCTGTGTTACTTATCCACACAATTAAAAAGTGGGAGAAATGGGGCAGGATTAAACTCTGTCTAAATATGGTCAATTGCTGACCCAGTTATGAGACTTCATTTTTGTCAATTCCCTTCAGGACAGTAGGGCTGGCAAATTTAAAACAAATGCTTTGAAGACAGTATTGAACTTGTTTCCACATTTAGAAACGAATGATCATCAGTGTATGTACTAATTAATTCCCTCTCAAGGACTTCCTGTTACTCAAGTAGAGCCCACCTTATCTCCTGGCCATCAACTAAGGCTAATGGAAGCCAACCCAGATTCTGCCAAAAGTGGCCCCAAATGGCTGCCCATCCTTGAAAAAAGGAAAGTGAAGTAAATTCCCAGCCATATTGACCCTGTACCATCTTCTCTTTGCCTGAACTGATAAATCTATAAAATGTGCTGGAAAGAGTACATTAAAAAAAGACAAACAAAAACCTCACAGTTTTTGCCTCCTCAACTCTAGCCGTTTTCATATCTGTAGAGAGAACTCACACCAGGAAGGCCCAGTGGTCTATCTGTTTTGAAGAATAATCACGGAATTCTCAGGACACTCCCTGACCCCGTTTCTTTCTGGTGTTTGTGGGCACTTGAGTTTCTCATAAGGATAAAGGTATTCAAGTAGGACTCTTAAAGAGTAAAGGGGTGAATTCACACCTATATATGGCCTAAGAGGTTCCCAGGGAATTCGCAGAACATATTTAATCTATGATTGTGAATGATTTCTCAGTAATCATCATACATACTTGGGAATTATTAAGAGGTAATAAAATCTGATTTTCTTCTAAAAAGTCTAATTGTCAGATTCAATGAATATTTTATAAAGAAGAAATAATTAAGAATTAATGAAGTTGATGTAATATTAGGATGATAAAATTTTTATTAAAGTTATTTTTTAGTTTGCAATTTTTTTTAACACTTTGGAGTCAATAAAATTATTTTCAGTATCAAACACTTACGGAGGCCCTGTCATGCATGCGGTGCCCGGCTGACAAGATGGTTTTGGCTGCTGGATTCCTGGCTGGGCCAAATAGAGAATGCAATCCCAGATTTCCATTCTAAAGTTATTTAATTCAGCCACCATGGACTCTTGCAAACACCATGGCTAATGGGATATTAACATAAAGGAAGTAATCGTTCTTTAAAATAAAGAATATTTCAGTTGGTTTGTCTCCCTCTCTGATTTTGTCTTATTTTTCCCTCCTTTCCTTTACGATCCTCTGTTTTGTTTCTTAAATTCTACATAGGAGTGAAAGAATCACTAAACTCTACCTCTGAAACTAGTAATACACTATATGTTAATTCTTGAATTTAAACAAATAAAATAAAATAAAGAATATTTTACTATAGATGAGCCCAGGAGAACGTGTAGAGCTCAAATGAAACATTTCCTTCTTTTTACCTGGAGAATAGAGATTTGGCAAGTGTAATTGGTTGGTTTCAGACATTTTGTCCAGAAATGGATACGTCAGGGTTGCTTCTGGTTCCGGTGATTTTGGCTTTGCCACCTGGATCATGGGCAAACAGGTAGAAACGTTACAAATATTGTCCATTAAAAAATGCACAGGTGAAATAAAATTTAAGGACTCATGGCAATTACAAAAGTCAATAAACCAAACATTTAACTTTTAAATGGAAATGTTTGCCCTTTCCCCAAAACCCCTTTGTGTTTTCTACATTAATATAGAGGCCGATTTTTTTCAGAGAAATCAAACTGGAGCATAAAAATATGATGATCACTCATCTCCAAACCCAGAAGATACTATTCCATCTTTGGGACTGTACATCACTCTGTCCCATTTTCTGATTGAGCAATCACATATTCTCTTCCTGATACTACATAATACAGATTTTGTAATGTTAGGAAGTGAGATGCTCTATGTAAGATAAAGAAAAAAAATCTTACTATGTAAGTGCTGAATATTAAAATAATACCATTTCCTAATGGACATTATTCTTGAGACACTACAGAGCCCTCCCACAAACTTACACGAAGAACATTAAAGACAATATATTTTGCCTGTTGACAAAGAAGTATCATTATAAGTAACTATTATCAACTAGTGTCATAGCACTGATGCCATTAAGAGATTTCTGAGGCATATTAGACCACTTTTCTTTATGGTAAATAGTTCCAAAATTACAGGCTTTAAAAATTCTTATGTTTGCTTTGTAGAAATAGATTTTTTTCTTGTTATTGCTGTTTAGTTTTATTTTGTTTTCCCCCAATCTGAATGGCCTTTGGCAGAAGTACCCTCCTTCTGATTTGTTGCTTCCAATCAACTGATTGCTGAAAGACCAGATTACCAAACTGATGTCTAAAATAAGTCAGTAGATTCTGAGCAAAGATATGAAGGAGGGGTACGGTTATATCAGTTCATGTCCTTTCAGCTGCTTACAGGGATTTCTCAGATTCACTCTGGCTGGTGGCTCTGCTCCCAATAGACTAATTTGATAGTCAACAGGGCAACTGAAGCTGTAGAGAGCTTGTTTCATCATAAGCTGATCTGTGATTTGGTTCTCAGGATGATTTAATGTCTATAATTTCTTCTTGGTAAAATTTTATTTTTCTTTATAAATAATACATTCAACCCTATTGGAATCCTGAAGAAAATAGAGTAAATCATTTGATTCCACATTACAGAGGTCAACCAGATGTCCAAATGAACTTCAGTGTTAAACATGCAGCAAAAGCTAAAGCTTAGATTTACTAAAGATGACAACCTCCACATTTTAACCCCATACAATTTCCTCCTTCATTGAGTCTGACAAAAAAGGTTCAATAATGCTCAGTTGTAAATGAATGTTAATAGCAGAAATGCTCAAAATCACCATTATGTAAAAAGGTCAGCCTGTGTGCATGGGTACTTTGTCGGATAAAGGTAACACGCTCAAGTGAAGTCAGAAAACAAAAGCTGTTGCAATAGTGATCGCCTTACTCTCTTTTCCTAAGAGCTAACTCCACAGCAGGGAAAAGAGAGGGGAGGGATTCATCTGGAAGAAAGGCATTGGGTTCTAAGACCATTATTCCATTTGCCAACCAAGTAGCAGAGATTCTTAATCTGGAGTCCACAGAACAGAATTCAGGGGGTTTATATACCTGTTATCATCTGATATGAAGGAAAACATGGTAATCTTGTATATTTTATGCTTTAAAAATATTATCTTTAGAATACTATTTACCAGATGCCAAAGGGGCCATACACACAAAGTTAAGAATCCCTGAAAACAAGTTTTTCCATAGTATGGTAGACATGACACCGGTGGCCCAAAGATAGACCACACAGATGAGACACGCAGATGAAAACTCTTTAGTTATCATGTTTGCTTTTTTTCACTAAAAAAAAAAAAAAAAAACTCTCTAGCAATGATACACTTTTCCTTTCAGTTTAGATTTAAGTGGGGGGAAAAGTCCATTTGGAAGAATAATAGATAAATAATGTTTACAAGTGTAATGCGGATAAGGTGAAATTCTGCAGAGGTGAGAAATCCTGCCTGCCCCCAGTGTCTTTCTACAGTTCAGTTCCTCCTTTCAGACATCTAGACCATTCTTTAGTCCTGTATGTATAAAAATGGGGAATAACTAGAGTCTGAAATTCCCCCAAGGCCATTAAAGCAACAGGCATTCTTGAGGCTCTACCAAGGACACAGCACTGTCAGCTCCTTATGGCCACGGGCTGGGTATTCACTGTTGAACATCCAGCATCTGGTATGGTGCCTGGCTTTTCTAGTAGGTTCACAGTCAATACTGAGTAAATGACGGAAGAACTGGAACCAGACATGGTCAGTTTTTCACTCTAAAGTGATAACCCAACTCAGGGTTAATTTTTAAACTTGGAATATCACCACATAGAGTATGCCCATGTGCAAGTCCATGGTTCTCCACCTTGGTGGCCTACTGGAATCACCTAGGGGGGCTTCGAAAAATACAGATGCTTGGGCCCTACCCCCCAGTGATTCTGATTTATTTGCTACAGAGCATGTTTGGTGTTTTTAAATTCTAAAGGGCAGCCAAGGTTGAGAGCAACTGGCATAAAAGATGAAGACTTTTAGACTGTGCCTGAAAAAAAAAAAAAACCAAATTAATATGAATGAGATGAGACTCCAAGCAAGGAAGAAATTTAATAAAAACAAGACATTAAAACTCATTATATCAGAATAGTAATTTTCTAGTTTCCTTGTTATGCAGGTCCAGAGACATCAGAAGCACCATTGTTATAAAACAGGTAAATATTGGAAAGAGAATATTTAGTAAGCTGCAAATTAGCAACCTCACACACAGGAAACTAACACCTAACCGCAAAGCTTTAGAACTTATATTCCATTTTTCTTTAAATGTATATAACCCTTTGTAATTAAAGAACTATTTAAAATAAAATTTAAAAGATATTGAATGGATATATACATGTCAGTATATATCAATGGTTACTCATAGAGGTAGGTTTCTGTGACTTCTCGCTGTTGCTCTATTTCTATTTTTTAAATTTATATTTATTTTTTATATGTTTACATATATTATTTGATAGACCTGTTACATTTGTATGCACATTACTATAAATATAAGTTAAAAAATGTATAGCTACAGACTGAATGTTTGTGGCCTCCCCAAAATTCCTATGTTGAAATCCTAACCCTCAAGGTAGTGGTATTAGGACATGGTGCCTTTGGTAGGTGATTCATGCCCTTGTAAAAGAGATTCAAGAGACCTCCCTCACCCCACCCACCAAGTGAGGCCATCGCAAGACAGATCCGTGAACCAGGAAGTGGATTCTCACCAGACACCTTGATCTTGGACTTGCAGCCTCCAGAGCTGTGAGAAATAGACTTATGGTGTTTACAAGCCACCCAGTCTGTGGTGGTCTGCCAGAGCACCCCGCATGACCTAATGCATACATCTCTCTACATGCATTTACATTGTTTTATAATGGACACGTAGTATATTTGTATTCAGAGAAAAAATACAAATTGAAGAGTGGCATAGATTCGGAGAGAAAATAAATCTTCATTATGAACAAGCGCCACTTACATCCGCTCACGTCATGACCCAGCTACCCCGTGAAGCCACACTGACTTTGGATTTAACTGCTTTAGTCCACCACGTACTTTACCTTTTGTGAGAGCACCAACTCCACCTTTCCACCCATCTCATTCTCCAGTTTCTTCTGGTCTTTTTCTTCTGGCACATCATTCTTCAGTTGGGGGCTAGAGGAAAGCCCCACAAAGGGCACGGCTGGGCTGCATCGAGTCACAGTTGTTGTAAAATGCTGTGGCTCTGAAAATGGAGTTATGTTCAGAAACACAAAAAAGAAGAGGAGAACCACATAAAGGGCCATTTATCCTGCGATGCCACGAAGTCCACATATCCTGCCCTCGGTAGTAAGACAGTGGATTGCAGTGTGATGAGTGGTGTTAAAGATGCCAGAATTTTCTAGGCTCTTTCAAGATATAAAAAAAGAAATCACACAACACAAAACACATCAAAGGGCCCCACGATGGGAAGTTTAAATTCTTAGTAATAGTCTCGGTTTCCACATGAATAACACTATATGAGACAAAATGTTGACACAAAATATTACAGTAGGTGGGTTGAGTAGGAGAACATTTAAAGACAGTTTCTCTCCAAATGACTGAGTGGCAGCCTGAGTCTTTCTCCATATTTCAATGCTCCTTTTAAATAGTACATTTTCATAACGGGAATGTGTTAAGTGTCGCGGGGTAAGTGTAATGTAATGAAAATAAAGTGTTCTCTGGTATATAAGGAAGAATTAGGTATCATCTAGAGTGAGGGGGCATACAAAATGTGGAGGTGCAATCTAGTTTGAAAAAACATATGCTAAAATTTCTAGTAACGCCATTTAATTTATTTTAGAATGCCATTTTAAAATAATTTGGTATTTAGAAGAGGGTAAGAGGTTTTTATGCTTGCCAAAAGAAGAAATGTGTTAAAAGCATTGAGAAATATTACTTTAGGGAACAGTGGGTCTCTATTCATACTCACTGTCCATATGGATGGCATTACTTTATTCTTTTAAACTATTCACCAGCTTTTTCATTTTAGCGTTTATCTTATATTTTTGATTTATATCTTATGATGTTCTGTGTGTTAAGATAGGACCCTCAGTTTTCAGCATTATTTATTTGGGGAAATATAACCTTTTTGATGATGGTGAAATACTTTCAAAAAAACCAAAAATACCACAGTAGCAAAAGGATGGGCTCCTGTTTCTACAGGAAGATAAATCATATGGTCAGGATTTCCCCAAGTAGCCTCTAGGTGGCAGCACAATTACAGCAGTTAGAGCCTTGATTAACCATCTTTCTATGGTTCAGTAGGAGAAATTCTTGACTGTTTTCATTGTATCTTAACAGTTACCATAATCTACCTTAAAACTAGTTTGTCAGGAAACAAACCTGATGAGGCAAGTTCTGTACTCCCTTTCTGTGGTTTTTCCCCATCATTCACATCATCTTCACTGTTTGGTTCGGTTTCCTCAGTGGCTGCCTGAAAAGAAAAAGATTTTTTTCCCCTTTGAATAAATTATCTGTTTGAAACTTCTAAAAGATAAACGATTTCTTTCTTTCTTTTTGAATAGTAATTTTTAGACCAGTGAGGTAAAGTGCCTATAGGAATTCACACTTTTTCCATTTCTAGGTAGCCTTCCGGTGAAAAGCTGGATTGGCCACAAGGAGATAGAATGTGACGGAGAAGAGGGGCCACATGAGGTCACATGTACCCACCACCCCCCAACCTCCTCTGACCGCCTCAGACACAAAACGCACTTTTCCTTTCCCATCACCACTGAATTTTCAAAATCATAGTCACCACCTACTTGCTCCCAAATGCCTTTAGAGTTGGCTTAGGGTCATATCACCAGTGAAAAAAAAATTTTTTTTAAGTTATAATTAATCTTTCAGTAGCTTGTCTTCAGCACAGATGCCTCAGATTCTTAGCACTGTAGATTTCATTCTTGATGTTTGCTTTTTCTCTGGGCTCTCAAGAACTCTCTTTTACCTGATTTCTCATTTTCTCTCTCTATACTAAACTTAACTATTTTCCATCACCTGTGCTGAATCACCCTCAAATGTATCAATTATTCTCATGCATTCACCATCATGTTCTCTACCCATTTATGAATTGTACTTTTATCTCCAGCCAAAGCATCCATCAAAGCTTCAGTCTGGCACATTGGTGTCATGGTAAACGACACACTCAACATGCTAAAAGTTAGCTTCAAATAAGCCCCTCCTCCAAATCTCACATTTTCTGCCTATGCTTCTCCCCAGTACACAAATTAAACTCTGAACTGTTTCCTGACTCATATCCTATGAGTGCCCATCATTTGCCAAGTCTTGGTTCTAACATAATAGGTTTTCTTTTAGATTTTATTTATTTATTTGACAAAGAGAGACACAGCGAGAGAGGGAACACAAGCAGGGGGAGTGGGAGAGGGAGAAGCAGGCTTCCTGCCGAGCAGGGAGCCCGATGCGGGGCTTGATCCCAGGACCCTCGGATCATGACCTGAGCCGAAGGCAGACATTTAACCACTAAGCAACCCAGGTGCGCTCCTCCCTCTTTTTTAAAAAAGATTTTATTTATTTTTTTTAAGATTATTTATTTATTTACTTGACAGAGAGAGATATAGAGAGAGAGGGAACATAAGCAGGTGGAGTGGGAGAGGGAGAAGCAGGCTTCCCACCAAGCAGGGAACCCAATGTGGGCCTCTATCCCAGTGACCTGAGCCGAAGGCAGACGTTTAACCACTGAGCCACCCAGGCACACTTTTTAAAAGATTTTAGAAAGAGAGAATGCAAGCAGGGGGAGCAGCAGACAAAGGAGGAAGCAGACTCCCTGCTGAGCAGGGAGCCCAATGTGGGACTCGATCCCACGATCCTGGGATCATGACCTGAGCCGGAGGCACACACTTAACCAACTGAGCCACCCAGTCGTCCCAATAGTATTCATTCCAGCTCTTCCTTTCTGTTTCTATTAGCTAGGGCCTGAGTTGATTCTTGACTCCCATGTTCTTCCACGAAGGGGTCTCTCTGATTTGGATCTTGCTGTTTAATCCGCTTGGCACATCACCATGATAGTCATCTCTTTGAATAGTACCTCAGTTCATCACTTTTATGCCTGAGTTCCTCTCTTTCAGAAGTACTTCAACTGATCTGTTTTATGCTTCAAAAAATTTATAACATTAAAAAAAATTTGGAACGACCTAAATGTCCAACAATTGGAGAATGGTTGAATGAATTATGGCTTGTCCATAAAGGAAATATTATGTAGTCATAAAAGGTGGTATTAAACAATAAATGATATGTGAAAATACTATCTAATGTTAAGTAAAAAAATATAAACTGTATATCCAGGATGATACCTACATATGTAAGACTTTGTATATGCTATATTTATACACAAATATACCTGCTAATACATATATAAAAATGTCTATAAAATACAGGAAATATACTAACATATTAATAGTGATTATTTTTAATGTGCTTAAATTTTGGATGATGTCTTCATAAATATTTTTTTCTGTATTCCAAAATGTTCCCCGTTGATGTATTGCTTCTGATTCGGAAAACAAAATCAATGTAATTTTACATTACCTTTAGTTGGGAGCCAATTGATTCCAGAGTAATTCCAAAATTCTCCCACTAATATATAGTAGTTGCTTGATAAAAGTAATGGGAAGGAAGATTAAATACCGGCTAGAATATACTTCAACAACCAAAGAGAACAAATTAATGACTATTATGTTTTTTAGTAATAGTGTCTTAATTATAAAGGGCTAAAGTTGAATTTTTAAAATATGTGTGAAATACTTAATACATCTTAAAAGGTTTTAAGATAAATATTAAAATTGGTTTCAGCAAAGGCATTATTATATACTTTATAAAATATCTCCATGGGTTCTCAAAAAGCTATGAATTTATTGGTGTCTTATAAGTATATGTATTTTACTCATAAGTCAAAATTTGTCTTTCAACTAACCAAAATGAAAGCCCTTTCTAGTTAATGCATTGGTGGAAATTGTCATTGAATTCTGTAAAAACAAAGAAATTTTATGAAAAAATGCAAGAATGTTTCAACATATGCAAATCAAAAAATGTGATACACTATATAAATAAAATGAAGGATAAAAATCATATGCTCACCTCAATAGATGCAGAAAAGCATTTGACAAAATTTGACCTCTTTTCATGATAAAAGCTCTCAACGAATTAGGTATAGACGAATGTACCTAAACATAATAAAGGCCATATTTGACATGCTCATAACTAACACCATATTTACTGGTGAAAAGCTCAAATCCTTTCCTCTAGAATCAGGAACAAGATAAGGTGCCCATTCTCTCCACCTTTATTCAACATAGTACTAGAAGTCCTAGCCAGAGCAATTAGGCAAGAAAAAGAAAAGGCATCCAAATAGGAAAGGATGAAGCAAAATTATCTGTTTGCAGAGGACATGCTCTTTTATACAGAAAATGCTAAAGATTCCACCAAAAAACTGTTAAAACTAATAAATGAATTCAGCAAAGCTGCAGGATACAAAATCAATATACAACTATCCAAAAAAGAAGAAAATGATCCCATTTAAAATAGCATTGTAGAAATAAATTCAACCAAGGTGAGATATCTGTACACTAAAAACTAAAACATTGATAAAGGAATTGAAGAAGACACAAGTAAATAGAAAGATAGCTTGTGTTCATGGATTGGAAGAATTAATATTGTGAAAATGTCCATACTACCCAAAGCAATCTACGGATTCAATGTAATCCCTTTCAAAATTTCAGTGGTGTTACTCAAAACAGTATGGTACTGTCATAAAAACAGGCACACAGATCAATGTAATAGAATAGAGAGCCCAGAAATCAACCCACACTTTTATGGTCAACTAATTTTTAACAAGGGCACAAAGAACACAAAATGGGTAAAGGATTTCTTCAATAAATGGTGTTGGGGAAAACACGATCTCTACATAAGAAAGAATGAAATTTGATTCTTACTTTACACCATATACAAAAACCAATGTCTAAGTGGGATAAAGACTTAAAACTGCAAAAATCCTAGAAGAAGGCAGTGGAAAAGCTCCTTGGCACTGGTCTCGGCAATGATTTTTTGGATTTGACAGTAAAAGCACAGCCAACAAAAGCAAAAACAAACAACAAGCTAAAATGTTTATTTTAAATAATTTTAAATACCTATTTAATATTTGTTTTTTAAAATATTTTAAATATATTAACAAACCTGAGTTGAATACCTTTAAAGAGACTTTTATGAGTGGAAATAGTTAAATAAACCAGTCTCTTATTATATGTTATATGTATATGTTGTGTGTGTTTACATTGTCACACAAATGACTGACATAATAGCAGCATTTGAAGATCAACCAGCCTAGCATTATAAAAGAATAAGTTAGTTTTATAATTTAACATACTCCCCCACCACACACACAGAAATATTAATATGTGGTAATATTTTGTTTTATGATGTCCATATATAAAATCCTATCAGAAATAACTGATTTTTTAGGTTGTTCCCCAAATTGATTAGATTACAGAAAACTATCTGAGGCTGGAAAACAAATTTGCAGATTTAAATATTGACGAACAATGCTTTTGAGAGCCCTAGTGTTGCCAATTACTACAAACAAAATAAAAAACTACAGAAACCAGGCCAAAGCCTCCCCACTTCAAAAATGAACAAAGAAATGGGTATAGTTTATTAAATCTCAGATGCCATCAGTTCTAAGTTGAATTATGGTGCTACCAAGAAAGAAAATACAGTTAAATATGATACACTGTTCACTGTAAGATACATACTGATTTAGATACATTCAAATGTGGAAAGTGTGCCACTGGGAATGAAGGGAATAATTCATGAAGTCCTTTAGATGTAATTTATAATGCAAAGGAGACAAAATCCTCCAGCAGTACTCACTAAGGATTATTTTACGAGCTCATCACATTCCAGTAAGATTTTACTTATGCATGACTAATGGAACATTTCCATTTCCAAGAATTCTCCTATTTCTGAGTGCATTTCTATATGGCTTACCACTCAAACACTGAGCTCCCTGATGACCCTATTTAATCTTTCCTTAAAACGATGCTTGGAAGGGTAGTGATTGTAGCCACCTTTGATACTGCAATTACCATGAGTTAGCGCTGTTGGGACACCTGACATGGATAATCTCACGTGATGCTCACAGCGAGCTTACAAGTATGTATCCAGATGATTCTCTTTGTACAGGTGAGGAAACTGAGGCCCAGGAGGCTACATGGCTTATGCAGGGTCCCCGCTAGTACGCAGGGAAGGTGGGAACCGTACCCAGTGCTGGTCACCTCAGCACTCTGTCATCCAGGTTGGGACTCACGCCTGCCTCTCCACTGTCCCCAGGTACTTAAAGGTTCTGATTGCTAAGATTCAAAATAAGAATCTGAGAGTCCTCAGGTATATTGCTGAAATGATTCAAACTGTCTTTTCCATTCCCTTTGTCTTCCATCCTATTTGTCATCCACTTTCCACTTGTTCTGCAAAAGAGGAGAACTCTCTGGAATCTCTCAGAACAGGAGGCAATCTCAACTTAGCCAAGTCATCACTTGCGAGAGCAGCTTGAGACCAGACTGCCCCCAGCCACCACCCCCATCTTGGGGCTTTCCAACCAGCCCAGGGTCCGAGGGGTGCAGGGTGCACGCAGCACCAGTATAGAGCAGATATGTCATCTATGCTAGCTAAGCAAATATTCTATGCATTATTTATGGAATTTATACTCTCAAGCTTACTTTAAATACATACAAGTCACCTAAATCAGGCTATTAGTCAGCAAAATACTCAGGGTAAATTAAGAGAAAAAGCAAGCCATGACCCAATTTGAACAAGATGAGCCCATTTAAAAAATATTTTATATGTCCTGAGAAAAAAGAAAAGGATACACATTTTAAAAAAAATCTTAGTATCAATTTCTGAGTGGCTGGAGCAGTATGTAATTTATATTTTCTTTATAATTTTCTGTGTTCTGTAGTATGTATAGATTATAGCTGACTCTTGAACAAAGGTAGGGTTGGGGTACTGATCCCTCTGCACAGTCAAAAATTCGAGTGTAACTTTTGACTCCTCAAAACTTAACTAATAGTCTACTGATGACCAGAAACCACACCGATAACATGAACAGTCGATAACACATATTTTGTGCGTTATATGTAGTCCATACATATTCTTAAAATAAAGTAAGAGAACTAGAGAAAAGAAAATGTTATGAAGGAAATCATATGGAAAAAACATACAGTACTGTATATATTGAAAAAAGTCCACATAAGTGGACCCACGCCGTTCAAACCGTGTTGTTTGAGAGTCAACTGTGTATGTAATCAAGGGAAATCCCCAAAGGCAGTTTAATTAACTCATGTCTGGCTCTTGCATCTTAAAGGTATGTTATTTTTGTACTCACATCACTCCTTGAAAGGAAATGAGTTCAAAATTGGCAGTTTTAACCTGATGGACTCTGAAATTTGCCTGAAACAAACCCACCTTGCTGGAAAAGGCACTTTCTGACCCATACTTTCCTTTGGTTTCAGTGAAACAGGGAGACGGCTTCCCTTCTCGGACGGGGAACAGTGTCTCAAGAATGACAACAACAAGTAAATAAGAACAGATCCCTGGGCCTGAGCAGAATGAGACCACAGACAGGTTACTGGGGCCCAAGCCGGAGCTGGCTTCTCTTTACCAAGAACGTGATCCAAGTTCTGCTGCCGGACTTAGCCCCGAAGGCCACGGGTGGGAGGTGGCAGTTTCCTGGCCCGAGAGGAACGCGGTCTAGCCACAAAATCTACCGAGCATCTGGCTGTTCATTCTAACGAGGATCTCACTGGGGGGTTGGCCCCAGAGCAACACTGGAGAAGCAGCTGGAAAGACAAAGCAGGAGAGCAGGAACTGTCCCGAGCCCCAGAGCTTGGGTGGTCTGTTTCCAGGACGGAGGAACGACGAGAAGTTGGGATGATCATTTAACTTCTACGGGTTGGAAGATGTGACACCCAACGTCCTGAGCTTCCATTCTGTGACTGAGTGATTTCCTGGCTTCGGTCTCGAATAACTTCTCTGGACAGAAGCCTGGAAAATCAGTCTATTTACGTCTTGGCACCAATGACCCAGGGGTCACATATGCCATGCACGTGTTTCCCCTTTCACTTTTATACTTCTGAGTATCTACTTTCACTGGGTGAAAGAGATCTACATGGAGGATCAGACTCTCCACTCCTTGGACTTTTTCTTTTTGCCTAAACAACTTTTCGAACCCACAGTGTGAGGCTCTGGTCCAGATAAGATGGGCTAGATTTGATTTTTAAAAATTTTTGTCTCTGATGTATCATCTGTAAATGCTTCTTTACCTAAATATCTTTAATGGCTTTTAATTAAACACTCTTAAAATTACTTCTAGACAGAGAAAAATAGTTTCTCAGGAAATGCCTGTTGACATTTGACATGTGAAAGGAATTTTGCAGTGGGTCTCAGTCGTAAGGAAAACAGCACCTACTCAAATGCCTTTCCCCGGCTCTCACTGCAAAATGAAATGTTTCAAGAAAGATCTGATTGTCTGTTTTCCTGGTTCAGACAACATTAGTAAAGTACTGAATTTTCAAAAGGAAGGCCTAGAGCTGATATTATATAAAAAAAATAGACCTACCTTATTACTTAGCTTGAGATAAGCAGATAGTTTAGAAACCTGCCAGCAAAGCTTGGCCCTTGGTCAATGAGAGAGGATTGCCACAGATCTGGGAGGAGGGGCTGGCCAGCAGGGGGCCCTGCAGGGCATCACCTGGGACAAGCTGGGGAGGGGGAGCTGATCAGCAGGGTCTAGGAGGCAGAGAGAAGCCAGACTTGGGAAAGAGGGAACAACAGGAGGAACAGAAAGAGCCAGGGAAGCGCCACATGGAGCATCTGCAAGGGCAATCAACCCTCCGGAAAAAGCTATTCACAGTCGCATGTTTCTTAGTGAATTACAGCTGGAACTACTGACAAGCCGAGCTAGATGCCGACAAGAAATTCATCCCATTTGTTTGAAATTCAGACCTGTGCAAGATGGTGATCTCTGACGATCTTGCTTTAACCTAAGAAACTTTATACCTACCACTTTTCGGGGCTTCTGAAAACTATATTGTTACTTTCTCCCATTTGTGGTACGATCCTATTAAAAATAACTTAAGGGCACCCCTGTTGGTGAGTCTGACGTCATGCCAAGTGCTCTCTAGACAGGAATTCTCACACTAACCTTCAGATGCATATACTATTATTATCTTTATCTTTCATATAAACTGAGACTCAGGTGGGGTTAGATCTTTAACCTACTACATGGAGTACTCTGGGTACTTTAGAAAAGGATCATTTTTGGTGCCACAGAGGAAGGAAGAGATTCAAATACAAATACAACTCACAGCAGATCAAGAAAACCGTGGACTAGCTTTGAGGGAGACATAAACATGTCTCTGTAGGTTTCTGAGCAGGATACATTCTTCATCAGCTAAGAAGACCTTCCAACTTATTTTCTAATCCTGGATCCCGGGAGTCTGCGTTTGTGCTAGGACATGATTTTCTTACAGAAGCCAATATTTTAAATGCAAAACAAAACCAAAAAAGAGTTAGGTTCCTGCTGGGAAATATCTCAGGGATAACCAGGTCAGGCCGTGGGAGACTGGACCCCTGTGCTTGGAGTATGTGACATCCTAGTCAACCCCATCACCCCTTAGCCCTGTGACCGCCTTCTTGGAATCTTCTTGTGGCTTCCTCACCACTGTCCAAGCCTTTGCTTCTGCTGTTCCCAACGTGTGGAATAACCTGCTCCATTCCAATGCAAATCCCACACTCAAGGTCAAGTTTCAAAACCATGACCCACACAAAATCTTTCCCACTAATCTCAACCCATAATGATCTTACCTGTTCTCTGCAAATCCTACATCCCTCTAGTTTTCTGACCCTATTTTCTAGCACTTAAACTTTATTTTATACACTTTTCTGCCTGCTTTATGAAAACTGCCCTCCTGGCAAGTTTATGAGACTTTTTTTTTCCTCCTGTTTCAAAAATGGGGCAGAGAGTAGTCCTTAATTCAGGCTTTGCGCTTACCAGGCAACCACTGGCAAGGTAACTGCTGTCGCCGTGTCATTACCTTAAAGGTGATTCAGCTGAGGATGATCTGGAATTTGCTGGTATCAATAGATACAGGCAGAGTATTAAAAAAATAATAATAACAACAAGCCTAACTTAATTGAGGCGCTCGATTTCTAAAGTGAGAGAGCAATGGTCCCAAGAGTTTTAAATGAGAAAGGTGAGGGAGAAAGAAACCAAAGAGAGGACATGATATTGCACAAAAGTGGTCGTGCTGGCCCAAGAGGCTGACAGGCCAACCTCAGCCTGTCCCCCACGACCGGAGTCTTGCGGTCGCCCTCCCCTGCCGCTCTGCCTCATGGCCTGGACGCTCCTGCCTACGGCTGCCGTGCCCTTTGAGCAGTTCCAGCTTCCCCTGGACGGCTGTGACATTTTGGTGGTGGAGGAGGTTACTCCTCTGTAAAGACTGTATCTGTTGGGAATGCAATTTTTGGAAGAAAGACACCATTTAAAAAGAACACTATTCCTTTGACAGCCCCGCAGAACGGGGCAAATGAATGAGAAAACAGCACATCGAGTTCAAGCTGGTCTCAGGCACAGGGAGGGGCTCGGAGGGGCAGCCCCCCTGGTTTAGGCTGGTCCCCCTATTTTGCCATGACCACTTAATCCCACCACTTCAACGGGAATACAGCGGCTGCAACATAGTCAAGAAATGTTTTTCTTGGAATACGGGGCAGAAAGTCAAATGAGGGGTCGGTTTATTGGGAGAAGAGATGCTTTTCAAGTGACTCCTGGGGCGCCTGGGTGGCTCAGTAGGTTAAAGCCTCTGCTTTCGGCTCAGGTCATGATCTCAGGGTCCTGGGATCGAGGCCCGCATCAGGCTCCCTGCTTGGCGGGGAGCCTGCTTCCTCCTCTCTCTCTCTGCCTGCCTCTCTGCGTACTTGTAATCTCTCTCTCTGTGTCAAATAAATAAATAAAATCTTTAAAAAAAAAATAAAAAATAAAAAATAAATCAAGTGACTCCTGGGATAACACATTCGGAATGGAAAATTTTCGGTGTCATAAGTTGTGAGTATGAAGACTGTTTTAATAATGAGCCAACATTTTGTGCAGTAGAGCTAACCTCTTGGCTTATAGGCTAACAGATATATACAGGTCGTTATCTGCTCAGAAAATACTGTGCTAGCCCCTGCCATGGTTGAGTCAAGAGCCTGAAGTACAGGACCAGCGTAAATAAAGGCTACTTCCTATTCAGAACCACTATGGCTCCTGAACTAGAAATGACTCAGAACTAGGCGGTTTTTCTTTCTTTTCTTTTCCCTTTTTTTTTTTTTTTTTTAAGATTTATTTATTTGAGAGAGAAAGAGCACATACGGACAGGGCAGGGGGAGAAGGAGAAAGAATCTCAAGCAGACTCCACGCTGAGCATAGAGCCTGACGCAGGGCTCCATCTCACGACCGAGATCACGACCGGAGGCGAAACCAAGAGTCGGACACTTAACCGACTATGCCACCCAGGCGCCCCCAAACCAGGCAGTTTTTTCAAGTAAGAGAAGATACATAAAGGAAGAGACTCCCAGGCTTTTCCAAGAGTTTGGACCTATATCTTGAGACTGCCCAGGATCTGGCTGGTTCAGGGGAAGAAAGTCCACAGGCCACCTTTTGTTCGGAGTTTTTCTTGTTATGCTGTATACATTTCTGAAGTAAGATGATTTCTTTCAGATCATCTGATTTTGCTTCTCTTCAAACAAGATACTTTTGGGGATATACAATCAATGTGAAATATTTCAGTCCATCTTCTCTTGGCCTTTGGGGAGTTTAACTACTATTAAAGTGGAAAATTCCTGTCATTAAAAAGAGAACAGGCTATTTTTTTTTAATTTGTAAAAATGAGACTATGACTCATTATTAAAAATGAGTATATTTTTAAAGGGAGGCTATACTGCTCTAAAAACAAACCAACCCCCTTTTCTTCTGTTTCAGGAGTCTTCTGCTGAATGCCACATGTAAAGCCTTTTTTCCCCAAAGGGTTAAAAACTTAGAACAAGAGAGATTAAATAGTTGGTTTAGGAAGTTTAGGCATTATACCATGCAGTCTCTTCACTTATTCCTTTAACTTCTATCAGGAATAAAATCTATTCATCCACGGGCAGGGTTTCCCCGAAACTCAAACAACCAAATGGTCAGAGGGCAGAACTGGTGAGAGAAAGTAGACATGTGCCTGATAACAGAGGCCTCAGGATTTGTCCTTATAATTAATCTGCTGGGCTTGAGTAAGCCCTGTGTCCCTCTATTATGTGGCAAGAGTCGTGGGACGAGCATGGCACCAACACTGTTGTTTTTCCAAAGTATAATGAGAAAAAGCTGTGCTCAACAGTACGTGCAAAGGGCCTGTGACCCTAGTAGTCAAACTGAGTCATGGAAAGGTATTGATAAGGGAACTTAAGAAATGCTTATTATTAAGTTTGGCAAGAGACAAATAAGAACAGAATTACTAACTGTCCCAGAAAAGCAATTCTACCACCATAATATCCAATTAATTATAGAAACTTCTAACTTAAAATTAAGAGCATATGTTGACTCTACCAGTACAGTTCCCATGCTAGTAGCAAAACTCAGTATTTCATCTTATGATAATTAGTAAAAACTCTTCAGAGATGATAACATTTATGCAAATGAAAAGTGAAATTAAATTCCATGTTGAGAGACTCAGCATCTGCCTGGATCACAAAACTTTGCTCCTGGAGACCAGTAAATATGTTACCATGGTGAGGAAATTATTTTGGTTTATTCCACTTTGAAACTCCTTCATAGGGCTTGAGCACCGTGGGGAAGAATTGCATCCTCTCAGCTCCGCTGAGAAAACATTTTATTCTTCAAAAGACAAATCCCAGAATGAAACTGGACCATTATCTTACACCATATACAAAAATTAATTCAAGGGCGCCTGGGTGGCTCAGTGGGTTAAAGCCTCTGCCTTCGGCTCAGGTCATGATCTCAGGGTCCTGGGATCGAGGCCCACATCGGGCTCTCTGCTCAGCAGGGAGCCTGCTTCCTCCTCTCTCCTCTCTCTCTGTCTGCCTCTCTGCCTACTTGTAATCTCTCTCTCTGTGTCAAATAAATAAATAAAATCTTTAAAAAAAATTAATTCAAAATGGATTAGGGGCTTAAACGTAATACCAAAAACCATAAAATACTTAGAAGAAATTATAGGCAGTAAGTTCTTTGACATTTGTCTTAGCAGTATTTGTTTGGACCAGTCTCCTCAGGCTAGGGTAATAAAAACTAAAATTAAAAAAACAGGATTACATCAAACTGAAAAGCTTTGTACAGCATAGGAAACCAGCAGCAAATGAAAAGGCAACCTACTGAATGGAAGAAGATATTTCTCCCATATCATACACCTGATATGGGGTTAATATCTGAAATTTATAAAGAATTTACATAACTTGTATCAAAAAAACCCAAACTGATTTAAAAATGGTCAAAGGACTTGAATAGATACTTTCCAAAGAAGACATCCAGATGGCCAACAGGCACATGGAAAGATGTTCAACATCACTCATCATCAGGAAAATACAAATCAAAATCACAATGAAATCTCACTTCACTCCTGTCAGATTGGCTACCATCAAAAAGACAGAAAATAAGAGTTGGCAAGGATGTAGAGAAAAGGGAACCTCTGTGCACTGTTGATAGAAATGCAAGTGGTGCAGCCACTGTGGTTAACAGGACAGAGGGTCCTCAAAAAATTAAAAATAGAACTATCTTATGATCTAACAATTCTACTTCTGGATATTTATCCAAAGAAAATGAAAACACCAATTCAAAGAGATATATGCATCCCTATGTTCACCGCAGCCTTATTTACAATAGCCAAGATACGGGACAATGGACAGCTAAGTGCCCATTGATAGATGAATGGCTAAATAAGATGTGGTGTGTGTGTGTGTGTGTGTGTGTGTGTGTGTGTGTGTGTGTGTGTGTGTGTGTGTGTGTATACATATATATATGAATATTACTCAGCCATGAAAAAGGAAATCCTGCCATTTGCGACAACACTGATGGACCTAGAGGGTATTATGCTAAGTGAAATAGGTCAGGCAGAGAGAGACAAATACCATATGTGGAATCTAAAAAACGAAACAAGTGAAAAACAAAACAGATTCAAAGGTAGTAGAAACAAACTGTTTGATACCTGTAGGGGCTGGGGCTTGGGCACAGGCAAAATAATTAAAGGGGATAAAGAGATAGAAACTCCCAGTAATAAAATAAATAAGTCATGGGGATATAATGTACAGATAGGGGATACAGTCAATGATATCGTAATAACTTTGTATGGTGGTGGATGGTAACTAGACTTATTGTAGAGATCATTCATAATGTGTAAGAATATCAAATCACTACGATGTACACCTGAAATTAATAGGACATGATATGTCAATTATACTACAATTAGAAAAAAATATAAGAGATAAAAAGGTATCTCCAGGGATAAGAAAAATAAGATCAGTCCACTGGTGAGTATAGCTCGCTGAGTCTTCTATCTCAGTCTTGGAGTGAGAAGACAAGTTCCCTTCTGGTCAAACCTTCCTAGGCTCTGGGGGTAATGACAATTTCCCCATCCTTTGTAATTCCAACCCAAACACTATTAATGAAAACTGCAGAAATCAGTGTCTGGTGAGGACGAACAAGGGTGTACAGAACCCAACTTGCACCCTAAAAGCTGGGCTGTGTCTGTGGCCGTGAAAGTTTGGGTCTGAACTGTGAAACCAGCATGAGCCCTTCTGGTGAGAGACCTAAGAAAGTGTCATCTTCTTGACTCTATTTTACATTCCAGACCAGCCAACAGAATAGAATGTTGAGTTTTCTCTTCTGCTGTTGTTGAATCGCCCTACATTTTTCAGCTTGGCTATTCAATGGTTGCTTCCAACTGCTCTGAATTTAAGGGGCTAAACTAAGAAAACCTTTTATTGCTTTTAATGTTTTGGGGGGGTTTTGTTTGCCCGTTTTTAAGCTAATAAGATAATACACTTTTATACATATCGTCAAGGATGGAAAGCCAGGTTCTTAGGGCTCCAGCCATTTTCACAGTGTATTAAGAAGCCTGATGGAGAACAAATAGGAGGGGGAAAAGGTATTTTAGAGATGTATTTATTTCTCTATAACACTAGGTACCAAGAATGTGAAGACAAAAAAAGTTTCCCTTATTCATAAGTGATAATATAACTTCTATTATATACCACTGTTAGGGTTGAATTCTGTCTCCACACAGCACCCCAAATTCATATGTTGAAGTCCTAACTCCTAGTACCTTCAGAATGGGGTCTTCCTTGGAAATAGTATCATTGCAGGTATAGTGGTTGACGTTAGCTGCGGCCACGCTGGAATGGGGTGGGCCCCTAATCCAGGATGCCTGGTGTGCTTATAAAAAGGGGAGACTTGGACACAGACAAGTATGCAGATGGAATGCCACATGAAGAAGAAGGCAGAGATCAGGGGAAGGCTTCTACAAGCCAAGGAATACCAGAGATTGCTAGCAAACCGCCAAAAACTAGAGGAGGACAAGAACAGAGTCTCCCTCACAGCCAACAGAAGGAACCAGCCCTGCCAATACCTTGATTTTGGACATCCAGCCAGGACGACTATGAGACGACTCACTTCTGATGTTTAAGCCACTCCGTTGGTGATACACTGTTACGGCAAACTTAGCAAAATAATACACCCACAGAGAGAAAAATGATGGTTATCAAGACCCACTTATTTTTAAAAACAGATTCTTTCACAGTAGAATTAGCCCCAAAAGGAAAAGAAAAGTGTGTTCTTACTCTTAGTTCTTGGGCAACAGAATTTGGCTTCTTTATGCTGATCTCAATGCTACTGTTGTCTTGTCTGAGCTCCACTGGGGACCCAAGCACTCTGGCCACACCTTCAAACATCTGGGATTTGGTTAATGAGGGGGCAGGTGCCACCGTGGGACATTCTTTCTCCTTCTCTGTCTTGTCACCATGAACTGTTTCTCCATTCATGCTGACTTTCCCATCTACCTATAAGAAACACAAGGAACAAAAAACACACGCTATTGCCCAGTGGAAGACTATAACAATGAAATAACTCATTCAGAGTCACAGTAAAACATTACCATTTATTAATTATAGTCCAGCAAAAAAAAAAATAAGGTCTCTCATATGCTTCCATCGGTTCTAGAAATGAAGGCTCCTATAAATGACCTCTCTGTGGGCCTCTTTAAAAGGTTGTCCATCTTTTCAGGCCCCTTTACTTTGGATTAAATTTCATGTTCACCTTACTCTGGGTGTGCTCTTATTTTAAAGTGTAGCCTCTGAACCTAATAATAATGCTGCATGTTAATTAATTGATTTTAAATAAAATAAAGAAATAAAGTATAGAAAATCAAGAAATCTTAAGCATAAATACACACCACATACTTGGGTTGTAGCACTTCTTCATTTAAATTCTGAATGCTGTGCCACAATTTTGAGATTTTTTTTTCTGGTTAGCCTACAAATTAGGTGGAACCCACCTGAGATCAGGAATCTTTTACAGCTTATCCTGTGGTAAGGGGGCAATGGGTACATTTTTGCAAGCTAACATGAGGGCCCCTGGCTGGATACTATGCTAAATCACAGTAAATCCCTATTTTCAGTTCATTTTCCAATCCTAATTTTTTCAAGAACAAAAGGCCATGTGCATTAAAATATTTTTGTTTTGTCCCCATGTCTAGGGAAGGTGATAAAAGCAAGAAAGGAGGAGCAGAGAGGGTGGTTAGTTACGGCATCTAGAACTCTCTGTCTTGCAGTCTGAGTTAATGTATGCAGAGCTGATGGGAGGAAGCTCTGCCGTCAGACAACCTCAAGTTCAATCCTGGCTCTACTATTTAAAAACCACATAATCTTCAACAAATGTCTTATCCTCTGTGTTCAGGGTCCTCATCTACCAAGTTTATAATAACTACATCTCCCCGACAGTGCTGTTGAGGGGATTTTATGGATTAACATATGTACAGAGTTTAGAACAGTGTCTGGCACATTTTATGCCTATAAATATTAGCTATTATTCTTATGAGACTTTCTAAAATCCTTCAAAAGGAATCACGGAAGCCCAGATATTAGTTACAGCTTATTTACCTTAAGCCAGTTGCTTACATAATTTATTGTCTGTGAGCCATAAGAAAGAAACTTAAACCACAACTGAGCACACCCACATAAAGAGAGCTGAAATAAGAGTTTTTGCAAAATAGCATTTACTTTTATTATGTATGATGTACCAGACTTTTTTTCCCCCCTGTATTTTATTTTAAAAAATACTGATACCAAGCCACTAAACTGATCTCATAACCCAGCAATAGGTAGCAATTCTCACTTTGAAAAACACTGCCTTAGGGGCACCTGGGTGGCTCAGTCGGTTAAGTGTCTGCCTTCAGCTCAGGTCATGATCCTGGGGTCCTGGGATCGAGCCCCACATGAGGCTTCCTGTGCTCAGTGGGGAGCCTGCTTCTCCCTCTCCCAATGCTCCTGCTCTCTCTCTCTCTCTCTCTCTCTCTCTCGCTCTCTTTCTAATAAATAAAAAAAATCTTTTAAAAAGAGAGAGAAAAACACTGCCCTAAACTATTTCATTTGATTCATTTGATTTTCCTTTACTCTTAATTCTGTTGTCCTGGGAAACTAAGTCTATATTCTCTGTCTCCCTCACCCCACTGTCCTCCTCACAAGCACACACACACACACACACACACACACACACACACACACACACACACACATCCCTCCCAGCTTCTGTCCTGGCATTATCTAGTGACAACTTTCCACATGCTACCTTTGACCATCACGGGGTCCACCCACTCAGTGGTGGGGCCGTTAATGGGGCCGATGGCCATCAACGCCTGTTACGAGTCAAGGGCTCATTAGTGGTCAAGAATGAACCCCAGCTCTAAGAAGATCTCTATTCAGGTTCTTCTCCGCACCCCTCCGCCAACGCTCTTGCTGAGGCCTTTTACACTGTTTTTGCCACAATGGTGAGAGACAGGGTTTCCTCGGGGCCAAAGTCTTGCCATCAAGTCATCTGTCATAATTCTTCTGTTTAAATGATCACCTTGCACTATTTATATAAAGGAGGGGAAGTGGACATCTGGATTATCTGATCAGATACCCCGGATACCAAATTAAGTAAACATATTCCCCCCCTAAAAACAACAACAACAAAATGTATTCCCTGCCCCCACTGCGGGCCACCTCAACATCAAACCTTCCTTCATGAAACATCACAGAAGGTTCTCAGAGCTCATGGGCCCTGGGTGAAGGAGAGCTAGTACCATACTAGGCAGGATACTGAGCATGTCTGGGGACATGCTTACTTATGTGTGAGCCCGAATGAAGAGTAGCTCATTTTCCCAGGAAGAATTCATGCATACGTTCAGTAAGAACTACGCCCTAGGCACCGATGCCAGGCCCCCAGGACAAAGCTGTGAACAACAAAGACACAGCCCCAGTCCTCCAAGGGACACACATCTCAACTCGACCCAGAAGAGACATCCGGGACACCCTTCTTTTGTTCTATCGAAGCCTAAGGCAAAGACTTTTAAGATCCATTCCGAGCTACTTAATCAGAAGTGTATATACAGTTTGGTTCCCTCTGAAATTCAATAGGAAGATACACGACATCATATTGCTCAATTAGTTTAGCCAAGCAAACTTTCTTTATAGTCATGCGCCCATGTCTCCTGCTGATGGATTCCACCTCTGTCTTCCATTAAGAACCCATGTGGTGGGCAGGAACAATGAGAACGGATTTTTCTTTGTAGTCAGAAGAGCTTAAGCCAAAGAATGAGTCCTTCCTTGTGGTGTGAGGGAAAACACTGGAATTTGAGGAAGTGAAAAGATGTCTGGTTGTCATAGGTTCTTTGGTTCTGGAACATTACTTTACATAGTCATTGGTAGGAAACAACCTAGTTTCTTTCCCCTTAAAAAATTCTTTTAAAACCCTGTCACATCTGAGAATCAACTACATCCCATACTCCTATGTCTCCCTTGTATTATTTCTTTTCTTTTTTTTTTTTTTTTGCAATTGTAGCATCTTTCTGGATACGATGTCAAATTCTTTAAAAAGAAGAGGTAGCTGCATATACTTCTACTTAAACCAAAGGCAATGGCAATTTTGTTTGGAGGAGTTTGCTGCACCTCCACAGAGCCAGAGAGCCCCAGGGTTTTACTAAATTAAGGACTGGTGACAGAGGTCACCACTCTAGAGAGACCATGTCATTATATCAAACCGGGCAATACACCTGGGTCCTTTAACGATTTGCAAACCAGATCTCCCGAGATATAAACTTCACAATCATAAACGGTAATACATTTCACTTCAATTTGATCAACAGAATTGCATCTTCTTGGGGCAAGATGCTTCTTTCTGCTAATTACCCGGGGTTCGGCTTTGGTTCTCCTGTTAAGGAATGCGTCCTACCTTAAAGGTCTTCAGAACCTCTTGAGAGTTTTTGGGCTGGGAGTAAGGCTTGGGTGTCAGCACAGGCACTGCTTTGGGGGTGACAGTTTTGCTTGGAGATCCGCTGCCTGCTGGCATGTTCGTATCCAGAACACTGGTCCGAGCGATGGTGGTCTCCACAGTGGCAGTGAACTTGGGTGGGGGCAGTGACTGTCGCCGCAGGTACTTCATGGGGCTAGGGTCATTCAGGAAGGGGGTTAAATTTGGCTCTGTGGAATGGCTTCTTTCCAGAATTTTTGGCATCTCCAAGCGTTCGAGAACAGCCTCGCTGATGGTGAACCTCTCGATGTACTGTTGAAGGATCCCCTCTGCCTCTTCCTGGGACCGTGCATTCTTATAGGCCTCATGCAACTCCCTCTCTCTCCGCTCTCTGAAGGACGGGCACGCGAGGGGAAGCAAGCACAGAGTCAACAGTCACGAAAATCACAAGGAAGACCTTGGCGGCAGCCAAGGCTGAGCCAAAGGGGGAGCCCGGGGAGCGTGTAATATTGGCGTCAGAGCCTTTGTGATAACCAACAATTTTTAGAAAAAGCACATCTAGGTATCATTGCCCATGTAAAAAAACAACAGAAAGGACTCACTTTTCTTGAACAATTTCTCTGTAGGTTTTGATGCTTTTCCTTCGTTCACTTGTTCCGTCCTCTCCAGCCAGTAACTTCTCCATTTTCTTCCTTTCTTCCTCTTTCTTGATTAAGTCCTGAGAAGCACTTCTTCTACGGCTCTTCCAACGAGCCAGGTCCTGGGGGGAGGTGGGGGGTAAAGGGTCGACAGAACATATTTCTACAGGCTTGCACACAATTCCATTTCTACTCTTCAGAGTGGAGTGGGCACTGACTACGGGCCCAGCATGATGCGAAGCCACGCCTACTCAATCCAGTGTAAGTCTGGTGGGAACAGAATGCCTCAGAGGCGGGAAGCTTTCCAATAGAACCGCATTTTCCAGAGTGGGCCGGCACACTCATTTAAACATGGTGGTGTGAACTATTCAATCACATCTCATGTCAGCTGCTAAACTTTAAAGCATTGCTTCACGGGGTACCATAAGAAACTTCATTTCTTCCGCTTTATGACCTGCACGTTGTGAACGGACTTGCTGACAACAGAATGGGGGGAATCAACCACAGACCGACACGATTTCCACAGGGAAGGAACAAAAGGCAGAAATAATGATTTCCGGGATGCTGGAGTCAGGTGGGTGGGATATTTCTATTTCCTGAGATTGCAGGATCTCGGCACTACCTGTTCCGTGCTTTGGGATCTCAGGC
Source organism: Ailurus styani (assembly GCA_002007465.1). Taxonomy (NCBI): domain Eukaryota; kingdom Metazoa; phylum Chordata; class Mammalia; order Carnivora; family Ailuridae; genus Ailurus; species Ailurus styani. The sequence goes on along the minus strand of LNAC01000005.1, from coordinate 6,988,915 downwards.
ATGTTTGTCAGCCTCTCTACACCTCAGTTTCCTGATCCTAAAATAAGGATGACAATGACAGGTCCTCTTCCCAGCCTATGGCGAGCATTAAATGACATAGTGCCTATAAGGTGCCAGCTACATAGTGGGGCTCAATAAATGGTAGACCCAAGTCTTACTATGTTTTATAGACTTTAACTTTTCTGACTGATGGTACAGTCAAATCTGCAATGGCTACTTCAGAGAGCTCTGTGAGGACCACATGGAAGAATCCATGTTCCCTCCTGTCAGCTCCATCTCCAAGCTCTTCTCTGCACTGGCTCTTCCCAGGTTCTCATCCTGGCTTCCTCGCTCACTAGCTGTGAGACTTTGGGCAAGTTACTTAGCTGTTCTGGGACTCGTCTGTGGAACTGAGGATGATACTAGTTGCTAGCTCACTGAGTTACTAAGGAAACGGAAGAAAGCCTACACACAAGGCAGTTAGAACAGTGTCTGTGACTGGCACGCTTTTGACGTTGGCGACTACCATTGCCATCAGCAGCAGAAACATTATCCATTTCAATATAGAATCTCGAAAGACAGTGCATCTTCAGTTCTACGTCCCATGCCTCCCTCCTGCACCCTCCCCACTTGTGGCCAACCTTCTAGCGGGGGGACTTGCCCAGTACACACATGTCTGTATCCTTCCCTCTTCACCTTCCATGTTGCCATTAACCTTCCTTTAATTCCCACACCTCCTGTGTCCCCGTTTGAAATCCCTTCGGGGCTCCCTTCCCCTGCCTGGCTTTCAAGTCCAAGTCTACCCGCCCCATCTGGCTTCAGGCTCCAAGGGGGCTCTAACCCATGGTGCCGGGCAGCCTCCCCACCGCCAGTGGCCTTGGCCGGCACTCACATCTTGCCATTTGTCGTCCTCTTCCCGCAGCTGGTTATTTATCAGCTGCAGCTGCTCCTGGCGGGCCCTGCTGTGTGGCTGCACCGTGGCCTCCTCCTCACACCGCATGTCAAACATACTCGTGCTCCTGCGAGTGGAGAGAAAAGAGACAAAAATGGACCGGTGCCCGCGATGTGCTCTGCGCGCTCTGCCGCGTGGGGGCGCTACCGCGCTGGCAAAACGGCCCCTTTCCCTCCGCAGCTCAAGACAGCAGCGCGATGCGGCGCGTTGCGATCCCCCAGCGGGCAGTCGGCATGCTAGCACCCCCCGCCACCTCTTCTTTTGCCGCCAAAGCCGAAATGGGACCATCTTTGCCTTCAGGGGTGGCTGCAGCAAGTCAATATAATTTTATACGTAGGTGCCAAAACATGTTTACGTAAGAGCTAGAAAAAGGTCTTTGGAGCTCGGGGCTCTTCTCGTTTGGAAATGTATTAGGAAACAAAATGAAGAGAATTAAAAGGTATAACGTGGAGAGAATTTATGGGCAAGGAGGGTGGCATTCCGTTGAAGCAAAACTTTATTACAGTAAATGCCTGTGTAGAGAGCTCTTACATGCTTTCTACATTAAGGCAGTTTCTCCACTTTCAAAAAAATCATCCAGCCTCAAGTCTAAGACATTCAACTTTTCATACTGAAGTTTCTGAATTGTGGATGCATCTAAGAACTATGCATTAGTGATTCATATGTTTGCTGTGGTTATTTCTATTTCCTGTAAAGTGCCCATAAATTGGTAGTGCAGTTGATAGCATCTCGGAATCAAGAAAGTAAGGTATTTTATCGTAAGATTAAGGAATAAAATATATAAATCAGTATATACTTTGCATCTTAATATTCTCACAAGCATTTTACCTTATTTTTGTCAGGATACTTTTGAATTTACTCTTTTACAAGAAAAAGCTTAAGGAAAGCGATTTTTTAAGCCCTTAGGCTGTACATATTATTGATACGTTCTATAGGACCTTATTAAATGTTGGGCGAGACCACAGGGCCTCTTCTATGGTGCTTACACAGACCTTTGTAACAGCAAAAGCTGAAGCAGCAAGATAAAAACAGAAATAAAAACCGAAGCAAAATCCTCCTTTTTTTTTTCTCCTCTCAAAGAAATGAGCTCTGGGACCAAGTGGGTTACATAGTCCAAAATCAAGAAATGGAGGTTCACTGTTAAACTCTAAGAACAGAAGACTATGATAGTCCATTTTTGAAGCCAGCTTAACCCAAAGAAAAAGAAAAGCCATGCACTTAGACATCACTTAATTCTAGACATCATCGATGATGTCCCAAATAGTCCTCCCCGTGGACAATGAACAGCAGCAGCGTTCCTGGACGCCAGTGGGGTCCTGAGCAGACAGCCTCTCTGGAAGGGGAAGACAGATCCTCAGTGCAGCGACTGCCTACCTTCATTCCGATGCATTCGAAATGAATCTGCATGGATGTTTTGGGTGCCTCTTTCTTCTCTGTAGGTGTTGGACTATTTAAGTCTGACCTAAGAGAGCTAAAACTGAAGATCGTACTTGCAATCTGTCTTCCCCAAGAGTATTCAAATACTCTGACTGCATAGAAGGACTTTTACCCGAGGCCTTTTTGGCACAAATATGACAAACCACCACGGGGAACTGCCCCTACATGCCCGGTGAATGAACAGTGTTGACTACGGCAGCTATGATGTCCAGAAAGATAAACTGCGGTCCTCCATGGGGGCAGGGGGGGGGCTGCGATTTTTCATTTATTTTAGACTATTTATTAAGGTTGTTTAAGAAAGATTTGGAAATTTGCAGAGGTACGTAGAAAAGCTTAACCTCATGTTTGTTTGTTTTTTTAAACATCATGGATGCAAATTCACTTAAGTGGGCTGTCCAGAAAGAGACGGAAACTCATTCCATTCCTGGAGCCAGGTCTTTTTCTGGAATCCCAGGGGAAAAAAATGGCGGTCTTCCTCAAGATTTGGGATTTGGTTACGTCACTCAGAAAAGAATGGGAGCAAGGCCTTGAGAACTGCCTTCTTCTGTCCTGGGGTCCTATCTCTGTTCCGCCACGAAGTTCTAATGACCCCAGCCCAAAGGTGGCCAAAAGCTGGTTAGTGAAATAAAAAGAGAAACTCTTGCCCTCTTACATACCAGGAAGTACTATTTTCCCCAGAGCTGTTTTGTTTTAAAAAAATTCCAGCAACCTGACCAAAAAAAGAACTAACCGAACTATGAGCTATGTCTTCATGCCATTTCAAAAAAAAGGAACTAAGCAAGTTGAAAACTGATAATATAAGACAGAAAATGGGCTGAGTCACCATTCAGAAAATGTCCCTCACTTCAGAGATTGAACTCAGCCTACAAAATGAAGAAGTGTGTGTTTAGGGGCGGGGTGGGGGATCCTGGAGGAGCCCAGGCTTCAGATTATTAATGTCACTGGCACTCAGCATCTGCCCTCAGCCCTCGCCCTGTGCGGTTGGGACAAGGGTCCCCAGCTGCAGTGCCCCAGAGTCTTGCCTGGTGGTGGGATGGCATTTCTTGAGGGCCAGGATGAAATCACCTCCAGGGCAGCCTGGAAATTGTTTCAGGGCCAGGTCGACGGTGAGGGAATTAGGAATAAAACAGCCTGCAGCTCTCACCGTGCACGGGCTCCGTTGGTGGGGCGAGCCTTGGGACGGGGGGAGCATGCACGTGAAGAAAAGGGCAAGAAGGTGAAACTGTATCTACGGAAACATTTTTGGCTTGCTGGGAGGCGGAAGTCTCTGTTTGCCTGTGCGGTAGGTCTGCCCCCGACCTGCATTTTCCTTAAAGGGCACATCTTTTTTTGATTGGACTGTATTTTAAGAATGTGCCAGTTCTGAATAAATAGAGCCTGTGCCAATAATCGCCCTTAAAGATTTTGAAAAAGGGAGAGAGTGGGGGAATACACTGAACATATAATAAATATCGATTTGAAAACAAAGCTCCCAATATAAACCTTGCATTTTGTGCCCCACATGGCTTCATGGAAGCTGTGTCTACTCCCAAGAAGGAAATTCGGCACTTTGGATCCTCCTAGGTAAGACCTCTGGAAAAGGAGTTCCTTTTACTCTTCTTAGTCCATGAGGCTGTTTTTTATAAATTTCGGGCAGAGAAGGGAGTCTCCACCTCCACCGCCCTGAAAAAAAAATCGTTCACTTTTCCCATGGGTGCGGTTTCATATTCAAAGTGCAGGGGAGATTCAAACGCTCTTTACTGTGGCTTCCTTTCTTCCACCTTTTGGGATTTCCCAGAGATCCATCCTAGGCCAATGGCACAGTGGCCTTGCACGGATGAAGAGTAAGTCCATCCCATCAAAATGTTTTTGTGTACCAAATCAAAGTAGCATTTTGCCTATCCATCTTAATCTTCCTTTCAGTGCATGTTAAATATTGCTAGTGCAGATTTTCAATGTCATAACCAGGGCTCAATTTTACAGACCACTTAACTCCATGCAGTCTGCCAAGCTCAGGGGGATCTTGGTTTTGAGACATGACTGTGCTGCATAGCAGGCCGCAAAGCCATCAGAGATGGCACACTGGGAACGTATCCTGGCACCCGAGGCAGCCCACTTAGCGCTAGGACAAACTAAGTGGACATCTTGAACACAGATGGGGAAAAGATCCTGGAAACAGTAATCTGGGGGCCCAATCTCTTTGTCATTGGTGGCAATGATTCTCGGGTTTTGCACCCTTATTTAAAAGATTCCTCACTTGGTGACTTGAATGTCTTAGGCCAGTGTGTGTTCTTCTGACGGCCCAGTATTCCCACCAGGGCACAGACTGGTTCTCCCAGAGACAGCAGACTCAGCAGGGCCACTGATGCTGGAATTAGATATTAATTAGGTTTCTCAAAGCACAGATTTACTCAACTCTGAGAAAGCTAGTATTGTGCCAAGAAAACGTTTGCTTTGGATATCTGCTTCAGAATGCTCTGCAGATGGGAAGTCCATTTCTCAAATGGAGGTCATGTGGTCACAAATGGAAGAGTGTTGACTTCTTCTCAAATGTGGGTGTGAGGTGGAGGTAGGGAATGAACCTCTGAGAGGAGTGGAAACGAAGGAGCCGGGAGAGGAAGCCCAAGTCATGTTTGACGTCTTGACCCCTTGCTATGCCACAGAACTTGAGCACAGCCCCAATGTTCTGGTCTTGAGCATCCCACAGTTTATATTCCTCCAACCTGGGAGGAACTTGGGCTTTTGAATCTATAATTAGTGGTTCAGGATTTGTTTTCTTAGCTCAAAAAAAAACAGGGCCATGAGAATGACTTGCTTCATTGTTAACTCCAAGCCCTAACATATCAAGAATTAAATGCAAAACGCAGAATAATTCTGTGGTTCAGAAGGGGTACCAACATCCAGACCGTAAGACCAGCCACCCCATGCCACGTCTATGAAAAGCAAATGTTAAGTTTAAGCAGCAGCTGTGTATTAGAATCATGCTTGAGTTACCCTTTCATTCATCTCTCCTGCACAGAACATATGTTCTGCATTCCAATTTCAAGTGCTTTTCCGGGGCTGCGTGAGTCAGTTAGCTGCTCAGTTCACTGTTGCGTTAATTGCATTTCAATTAGTGGTAAGTATGGGAAGCATGCAGTTTAAGCTAGTCATTAATGGATTCCTACAAACCCAAGACAACTTACTCTGCGTCATCAGACACAGGAGTTCTCGGACCGTATCTACAAGACCAAATACAAAATTAGAGGATGGGCAAGACAGAAGGTTAGCTCTGTAACCAAGGTGGCAATAAACATTACCGGTGACATATTTGCGTGCCAAACCTTTTTTGCCGATCACCCTGGAAGAGAAGTGCCGTTACACAATTAGCAATATTTATTAACTGCTGGAAATGAAAGAACAGTCTTGACACTGCCAAAGAATGCAAAACGTGTATTAAAACACAGAGGAGAGATGAAAATAATCCCCATGCTACCCACAAAAAAAGAGTCTGTTCAATATAAACACAAGAAGGCTTAGGTGCAACCCACAATGTTTAGAGAAGGCAGTTTAAGGGAGGGGGAAAAGCCAAACCTGAATTATGGTCGTTCACAAACAGTTAAACTGTTCATGCCTTTATGTTCAGCAGTAATGGGCTGTAATGGACACCCAACATAGAAGCACACGCTTACTGACCCTTTCCCTGATGTGTTACTGCATTTGCACAAATGACATCAAAGAGCGTTTCTGCAGTTTTCTGAAAGCAAACCAGAGCTCCAACCAGAACCCCAATCAGTGTCTTCCGCATGCGTTTGACAAAAACCACAATTCCTAGAAAACTGGCAGCCTTAATCAAAGCCAGCCTTGGATAATATTCCATAACTTGAAAAACCAAAGTTTTCCTTTTTACAGTCTTTTATGTTCTTCTGATTATTCAGATCTACAAAGCTTTCCTTCTGCAGTATAGACACTTTAAATTTTAATGCGTCTGATAAAGCAAAGGAAAAAGTTAAATTAGAAAAAAAGAAATTAGGACATTAGAAGGGCATATTTTAAAGCACATTTTAAAAAAGCAGCTTCCACACATGACTATCTCTTCAGCAAAGGGAAATGTTAAGAGAAGGTTCTTACCTATGCCCTCAAACACGGTTCATTTCTGCACTCCAATGGTGGACAAAGAATTATTTGAGCAAAGAAAAAAGGTCCTGCTTTCAGTTTCCAGAAAATTAAATTTTGTGGTTTTCAGCAAAAATTACCTAGTCTCGTGTTCAGTTTCATAACAGTTTATGGGGGAAAAGAGTCATTTCTAGAGATGTCTTCCTGTAATCTTAGGGAAAACAGCCTGCAATGCATGGGTGCACACACACACCCACCCTTCTCTCTTACCTGCTGTTATCCTTCTAGAACAGTCTGCATTCATGCATTCATTAATAATTGCTTTCATTCACAGTGAAGGCAAACAAACCAGCGCAAGACCCAGAGTCTCTGTTGAAATGGCCAAAAGGTTTGTGGCTATTTCTCTTCTGGCGGTTAAGACTCATTTTCTGTTTCTCCAGGGAATAGGTTCAGAAGGGGCTAAAGTTTAACCCAATACACTCAACTTTCTAAAAACATTCCTACATTTGGAATCGATGACCAACAGATTCCTCCATAGTCAAGGGAGAGTGCGTGAGCAGTTAGCTCTGAAGACTGGATCAAAGTTTGCCAGTTCATAGGCCTACTGGAATAGGCTTATTCAAATTCAGGGTTTTCTAAATTATCTATGGAAGAGAGCAGAGAAGATCTATCTAGTTAACCGAGAAATAATCAACTCATAGTTAGTATATGTTTTCTGTCTCTGTCTGAACATTTTTGTTAATGTTTTATTGAAGGAGAATATATACACAGAAGGCCACCTACCACACCCATATCCCTCAACGAATCTGTACAACCCAGACATACCCAGAGATCAGTGTTGAGTGTTCTGTACTATATAAATGGACCCATATAGTAGTACGTATTCCTTTGAGTCTGGCTCCTTTAGCCCATTTTGTTGATGAGATTCATCTATATATTATTGCTGCAATGTAGGATATATCTGAATTTAAATTGCTTCTACACAAAATACTTAACACCATTTCATGGAAATCTTTGCCAGCAAATGTAGATTTGCACTAAAGTGTAAGCCCCATGAGGGCAGGGATTTTTCTTTTTGGGTTCCCTGAATAGCAACCAGATGAGGCCCACCATATTTATTAAGCACTTACTGGATGCTCTGGAAATTGGATAGAAGAGCATAGCTTAGTCTCTGAAGATAACCTTCATTTACCCTTTTACTATACACATAGATTTAAGGAATTACCTCCTAATTCACTAGATTTAAGAGGGCATCAATTTAAGCAGAACTGCCTTTGCAGTTAAGGAAAAGATAATTAGAGCTTGGGCTTCAAATGACTTTCTCCTTTGTCCTATGGGAAACCGAAAAGCAAAGGTAACTTAAAAAAATCACTAATAAAGATTTTTTTAAAAAATTCAAAGTAGGTGAGTCAATAGGTACAAAATTGGCCAGATAAATCACAGTTGGTATAAGCATCCTACAAGGAAAAAAAAAAAAAAGGAATGAAAAGGCGATGAATAAAATTCAGTTTTGAGGATAGGGATATTTAGAAAGATAAACAGAATATTCTATGCATATATTCATGTATGTAACTTTCAGCACTAATAAAGCATTTTGGGATCAGTAATTAATTGGTTCTATATTTCCATATTGTGAGTGGGCACAGCTTCATTTGATGCGAGAGGGAAAAAAATGGGTCTCTTGCTCATTTAAAATTACCCCCTAGCACCCAGCCCCGTGTTTTACACATAGTAGTTACTCAATAAATAGTTGTGGAAAAGAAACATGAATTCCCTCAGTCACACAACTGGGACATGCAGCATATGGGACAACCTCTCCTGCTGCTCAAACTAGCCATTCATTCTCATTTGGATCTAAAGAGGACTTTCTCCGAATCACAAACAGAGGGACAGTTACAAGGGACAGGGAATTCATCAGACTGCCACCGTTTCCTCTAGTAACCTGTGCAGGCCACACGGTGGCGGGAGACCGTGGCTTCTCGCTCAGGCAGAGCTGGGTCTGAATGTTGGACCTGCAATTACCAGCTGTGTAGACATGGGCCTCCGTTTCCTAACTGCAAACTGCAGATGAAAATTCTTCCTCTCAAAGGCTGTGGGGGGAATAAGTCAATGGGAAAGCACCCAGAATGGTAGGCAGCCACGGGCCCCGCTTCCTTCTTCTGTTTCAATGCTAACTTGCTTTAGAGCAGCCCGAGACCCCGGGGCCACGCTGTGTCAGGGCATCCGGAAAGTGAGTGAGGGTGGTCGACCAGGACCATCAGTCAGTTCCTCTGTCACGAACCAGCCCCGACCGGCCCTGAGCAGCCGGATCCACGTGGGATCCACTCACCTACTTCTCTCTCTGTGGCCTACCTGTGAATTGCCAGAAGGTGAGCTGTGGCAGCAGCCACCCTTTGAAAGGGCCACGAGGGACTCCGCACTATAAAACACGGCACGAAAAGTACCCCTACTTCCTGAAACCAACATTACAACAAGGCTCCGTGACAGTGCTAGTAGGATTCGGGGGAATGTACAGCACAGATTAAATCCAGGTCATAAAGATAGACGGTATCTTCATTTTCGAATTTGGGTGTCACTTAAGGTTTTCCTTGCTCCGCATCCTAGCTTCTGAGCTGCTACTTTCAAGGTCCTTCGTGAAGCGGAATCCCACCACTTCCTGTTTTCTAGTGGATCCTGTAATTAGGCCAAACACCTCTCACTCTTTTATTCCACTTAGATTTGGCAGACCATACTTGTAACAAAAAATGTATCACTCTTAGTAAATAGCAACAGGGGCTTCAAGATTTAGGACTTTTAACAACAAACTTCAGATTATTTCCTTACTTGTTCTTTTTTCTTTTTTTTAAGATTGTTATTTGTTTGAGAGAGACAGAGATAGGGAGAGAGAGCACACGAGTGGGGAGGAGAGGGAGAAGCAGGCTCCCCAGGGAGCAGGGAGCCCAACGTGGGACTCCTTCCCAGGACCCTGGGCTCATGACTTGAGCCACCCAGGTGCCCCTCCTTACTCATTCTTTTATTTTTTTTTTAAGATTTTATTTATTTATTTGATAGAGATACAGCAAGAGAGGGAACACAAGCAGGGGGAGTGGGAGAGGGAGAAGCAAGCTTTCCCGCAGGGAGCAGGGAGCCCGATGTGGGGCTTGATCCCAGGACCCTGGGCTCATGACTTGAGCCGAAGGCAGACGCTTAACCGACTGAGCCACCCAGGAGCCCCTCCTTACTCGTTCTTTTAAGCGAAGTCACAGCATGGAATAGAAATCTTACCTCTAGAAAGCCCTGAGTGTTTGCTAACGTTGAAATGAAATGAAATTACAAATTGGTAAGTGGTATATGTCTTCTTTGGACCTGAAGACCCTCCTGGAATCAAAGTGGAATCAAGTAGGTCATAAAGAAGTTCAATTCCTTTACCTGAGGGCTCCTATATGAGCTAGGAAGAAGTAAGAGTTACCCATTTAGGTGGCCCACAAGATGAATCAATAAAAAAATGTCCAACAGGAAAACTCACAACTGCATCTTCTTTCCATACCTGCTTATATGCAAAAAAGGAAAAAAAAATTCTTGGGCCAATTTTTATCATTCCATTTCCGCAAGCAATCACAGGTAAGTGGCACTGAGGTATAAGGCGTTAATAACATACTCAAAGCATCTATGAAGGCTCAGACCAGAGAAACAAAATCACAAAGGCTCAGGAAAACCTTCTGACCTCTTATCTTTCATTGGCGGATCCTTGGCAGATTCCTGCACATCCTGTCGCTTTGCAAACGGGACTGGAAGGAACTGGTTTACGTTGGATCCCATGCGTCTAAGAGACATCCCGGTTCTTCTGACCATCATGTCATCTTTTTGTGAGTCATACAACTTTCCTGGCCCTTTTAGTCTGCTGCCGCTCCAGGCAGGAGCTGTCACCTTCTCCGAGCTCTCTTCTGTCCCCGAAGTCTTGCAATCAGAGGCCAGGGGACACACACTAGGGCAACATTCAGTCCAGCCAGTCAAAGGCCACTTACTGCTAAAGATGTCTGCAGTAGCATCCCCCACTGGCATCAACCCAAGACAGAAGAAGCCAACGTCCGTGGAGGCAGCAGCACACAGAGCAACCGAGTACTAATACCGTGGGCCTCCATCGTGCAGTGGGTACTTACGCCGGCATGGGCAACCGAGTACTAATACCGTGGGCCTCCATCATGCAATGGATACTTACACCGGCATGGGCAACCGAGTACTAATACCGTGGGCCTCCATTGTGCAGTGGGTACTTACGCCGGCATGGGCAACCGAGTACTAATACCGTGGGCCTCCATCGTGCAGTGGGTACTTACGCCGGCATGGGCTTCCCTTTCTGGTTTCCAGGATTCCTGAGAAGGAAATCCGGCCAGTACCCAACCACATGCAAAGGCTCAAATCTCTACCCAGGGAGGGCGCTGAGGGCAGGACTCTGACCCTGGGCTGGGTGCATTCTTCTAAGTGACTGAACTCCGCGCCACGTCAGTCATCAAGGGCATACGTGGCTCTAAGTTGTTTTCTGGGGACACAACAGCCACACACAGCAGAGACAGCACACCCTGGAAGGCAGGCAAGCGCTCACAGTGGCTGGCCGCTCTCCTCTGATCGCTCAGCCTTTGGCGGCATCTCAGAATCTCTTTGAGCAACCCCTTCCTTCTCTTCCTTGCCATCCTGTGGCAGCTGTGTGCGCGTCGCTGAAGCCAGAGAGGACAGCTTTACTGCTAGGGAAGAATTCACACCCGAGGCCTTGACCCCACCTGTCATCCTTCACCCCCCGGGAAGGGAGGGAACGTTCTTCCTCACCGTCCTCTGCTACCGGGCGCTCACTTGAACTGCAGACATGTTCCTCCTGGGCCTCCAGTACAGGACCCAGCCGCGAGACCCTTTGGCCACAGTCATCTACGCCAGAATTCGCTACTCTGTGGACAATCAAGTAGCATTGGTAGCAAGAGAGAAGAGGGAAAAGAATTATGAAAGGACACAACGAATGTTGTTGAGACTGAGAGATTAAGAAGAGTTTGGCTGCTCTCATTCCGGAAGCTGGTTAGTAAGGATGACATACTCAGATGGAGATAATGGAAGGTGAGCGCCAGCGAGGGCCTGAGAAAAGTCAAAGAAGGCTGGCAAGACCCTGTCCCCATGGGGCTGAGTGATGGCCCCCTCAGTAGTCAAGGACTCAACGATGCATTTCTTACTAATTTCTTACCCCCACCCCAGGTCCCCATCAGCCTCTGAAACATCAACTGTGTTTCTGGTGTACGAGGATTATTTATATCTACAGTCTGCTATCCTCCACGCCATCGGCCATAAGTATTGGATGAAAGACACCCCTGTGTGTGTCATGGACCATTCACGGTTTCCTTTGGATTTCAAGGACAAAGAACAGAGGAGGACGTCTTGAGCATTTCCTCTTGCCATGGAGAGCGTTACTTTGCCCCCAACACGCAGGTGGAATGGAGGTTCCCAGGAGAGTCCAGAGGCTTATAAACCTCCCATACCTGCTTCCTGGAAGAGAGACCAGCCCACAGAACTGAATCCCAAGACAGGACTTGGGAGTTCAAAGATGGAAGGCCTCCAGTGTGGACGAGAACCGGTGACAGGCCTACACAAGCTTTTCCCAGGTGGTCCCTCACACATTTGGATGGTGATTCAGCCAAGGAAACTCTTGACTCATAGGAACCCCAAGAGAGGAGTCTTTTTCCATTCACGATTTATTACACAATTTTTTTCTTTTAAATAGGGGAGGGAAGAGACCTTTACTTTCTTTTCGTCTGCGTCAATGTCCAAATTTGAACGAATGATATTAATAACTTTCTCTTCCTCCCTCCATGGGATAGGAAAAGAGGGAGGTTATAGATAAACCTGACTTTTATCAACGGATCTTTAGAAGAAACGCTAGGGTATCATTAAAAACATTCCGTCGAGTTCATTTCAGTATTTCCAACTAATAAAATAGTGCTTAATGCAGCCGAGGGAAAAAAGGGTCCTTGGCCAAGATTACTGGCATTCCCCAGCGGTGATTCTGGGGACAACAGAATCAGAATGGATGCCTGCCATTAACTTTCACACACATGCCCCTCCCCAGGGTGACCCGCTGATGTTCCTTCTCTGCCAACCAGCCAAAGAGCCTGTGCCAACTATGGGATCACCGGAGATGATGAGATGTGCTTCAGCAGACCCTTGCAAAGCAGCGGTGGCTCCCATGCAGAGCTTGCACACGGATAGAGGAAAATACCTGTGGTCATTTTGTGGAGTAAGCGTTTGGTCTTTTTCTAAACTGGATGTGGCCGCGGAGGAAGGGGAGACAGAGTAAGTTTCAGTCTTGCTGCCATGACGGGGGACTTCTACGTCCTCCCTAGGCCCGGCCTGGCCGATGCTGAGCCGCTTCCATTTCTGCTGATCTATCTCTGTCACGGGTCCAAAGCGCACAAACTTTTGCCGAGGGCTGGAAGCTTTCTTATAGGCCCTCGCTTTGCGGCTGGCAAAATCATCACGAATGGCAGTTTCTGCTTTAATTTCTGCTGAAGGCTCAGGGGCACGGATGGGCTCAACATCTCCATCCCTAGTCAGAACCAGAAATGAGTTCCAAAGATTTCTTAGACAAGTGCAGATTACGAAGAGGGTGGTTTTTTGTTTTTTTTTTTGAATACTAGATTTATGAAAAATACTTCTATGGCTAGAGCAGAATTGCTTTTCCATTCATCAAACGAAGGAACCATCAATGTCTTGCCTGGTAAATAGGGCTTTAAGCTTCTTTTTTAAAATATCACTTCCAACATCATCAATGATGGCATAAGAAAATCTTAGGTACAGTGAAATAATGAAAATGTGTTAGAAATCACGTGAACAAGCCTATCGAAATTACCATTCACAATAGTCGGTTCAATAAAAGAGGATGTTTTCCATCCAGCGACTCGTAATTTTCGGTATTAATAACTTTCAACTCATGTAGAATACACTATGTTTTGAGAGGTATTTTTTCTCCAGCCGCAAGAGTAAAAACTGATAGAAGGCTAAGCATCTGATTCCTTCAAAGTTTAATGAAACCACTGCCAGGGGAAAACTCAGGAAAAACATGACACACCTCGTCTTTCCTGACACTTTCAGTCTCTCCCACGTCTCCAAGTCAGCTTCGGTGATATTGGAGACTGTGACAAATCTCGGAGCCTCTCGGTGAGGGGCAAGGTGGCCTTGAATTCTCCGCTGAGCCAGGTCATCCCTGTAAAGATCTGGCACCTTCCTCGCTCCCTCTTCTGCTGGTTTGCTCTCCTGAGTCCGAGTAATACAGGTCACCATTGACTTCACCTCTTCTGTTTGGCCCTGGTTTCTGTCAGTTTTATCCAGGCCCCCACATCATTGGAAAAATCAGGTTCAAGGAAGGGGAGCAGACAAACAGAGTGTCAAGCAAGGAAGCAAGGAATTTAAGGACAGAAGGAAATGACGGAGGCAACTTTCCCTTTCTCAAAAAATATGGAATCAATTGGAACCTTGATTCCTTTCGCCTATGCTACCCTTTCGACACTGTAATGAGATGGAGCTTTTTCCACCAGATGACAGTCTCTAGTTTAGTTTAGGAAGAGAAGCCAGGGCTTGCTGAAAGACTGTTAAGAATGGTAATGAGATTTCGGTTTGACAGTAATGATGCCCAATTCCCACACTATTCAAGTTACTATAATGAATTCAAGTTTTCTGATTGAATCCCTGAGCCCTCTTGGAATGTCTTTTACTGCACCAGTAAAATGTTAGTAACGAGCTCTGCATGATCCAAATTCTAGGATTAGTTTGGAGATAGCTGGAACGTTGTTCACATATTAAATATCTCAACCATAAACTCACGACTGCCAGAAAGTACGTCTAAGTCCATTCCAAACAGAAAGTTTCAACCTTCAAAATCAGTCTCTGCTTCCCGATAGCATTGGTTAGGTTTGGGTAATGGAAACTTGAAGATTAAACAGACTGTATCCTTTCCACCTGGAACTAGAGCGTCAATACCCGTTTGCTTCTTGTGTTAAAAACTAGTCACCTTCATTGATGTTAAAACTGGTATTTTCAACTGTTCTCCCAAGAAGTGGATGTTGGGTGGCTTAATGCTAACAATGCTGTCATTTAAATCAATGCATAAACATTCAATTGCATTAAAAGTCAATTTCTAACTAAACATGCTTCCCGAGATAGGAAATCTCAAAAATCTACATAAAGAGGGCTATTTTTTTCCTAATTTTTTTTTATTTGCCCCAGGGGTACAGGTCTGTGAATCATCAGGGGCTATTTGTTTTTAAAAAAGATACTCTCCAAGCCAGAAAACCAAGAGGTATTCTTTCGTTACCTGGATAATGTGGTGTCTTCCCAGAGCCTCTACAAGTTAGGAGGGCTACAGAATTCTCTGTTTACTTTCAGTTTGGGAAAGGGGACGAAGGAAGGGCAGAGGCAGGAGCCACCAGGGGCCTTCTCTTCTTTCATCGGTTCTTTGATGGTCTCTAGAGAGGTCATGAGCCGCCCGAGACTCAGAGCCATGTCCCCAAACAGAGTCAGGTGACAACAGACAAACGAGGCTGGAAATACCAGGAATTAAAATTGCATGTGGAGAAAGGGAAAAAGAGAGATAGATACAAAAGCGACTCCTTTTCCTAACTCAAGTTGCTGATTCCCATCCATGTGCCTTGATGCTAGTCAGTTGTCCAGAAGTCTTTGTTTCACGTGCAACAAGAGATATCTCCCCCAAGGCCCTCCTAGAACGGTTTGTTACAAGGCATGCCAACAAAAACGGCACAGAGTGAAAGACTCCTGAAGCTAGAGTGTGTCCTGTAAAAAAATCATGCCATGCTTCTGTGCTCTCACCCCTGTTCTATATCCAGGGATCATCCACACATTTTGCACCTGGTACTTCGCAGGACAACAGCAACAATTGTGTAAAACACAGTTGAGATGTTTATGTTCTCCGTTCAACAGAATTTACAAATCCCCTTAAATGAGGGACAAAGAGATGGCAATCTGATGATGCAAATCTCTGATTTTGGTACACAGAAAAAATATAAGAATGATCAACTCTGTGTGATGAAATTTAGCAAGCTGACACCTTCGACACCATCATATCCCTCCTAGGATAAAAATCACTGGTCAAAACCCATTTTGCTAGTTTTCCCTTCCCAAATTAAGAGGATGGGAAAAAAGTTGGGAGAGGGAAACTTATCCGAAAAGAATTTCCATAATAGAACAAACAGAAGTGTATTATATTTTTGAGAATTTTTTTGTTTTTTGGGTTTTTTTTTTTGTTTTTTTTTTGGCTCCAAGCCCAGTGTGGAGCCCACTGCAGGCTCACAACCCTGAGATCAAGACCTAAGATCAAGAGTCAGATGCTCAATTGACTGAGCCATCCAGGAGCCCTGGTTTTGTGTTTTGCTTTGTTTTTTAATGAGAAATATCCATCATTAAATGTCTAAGTGATTTTGTTGGTGTGTAGAAAGAGAGCAAGCCTAATTTTTTTCTCCCCTTCCCCCATATCTAAAAGGAGCTAATAAGAAAGAAGAGGCTACAGCTAAGGAATGACTGTGTTTTCTGCTTCCTATGAATGGACTGGAATAGCCTTGGGTGGTGGCCGCCCCGATAGGCAATGGTGCATGTCTGCCTATGCCAATAATGGTAGTCATTTGTGGTGATGTATCCACTGGAACTCAAAGTTTATTTGGTGAATTCAGCCCTATTTTGCACATGGCCATTGCACTGTCTGCCACTGCATTTAGGGAGACTGGATATCTGGAGTCCACTTCAAAACAAACCATCATTACCTATTATTTATAAGGGGGAAAGGAAAGGAATGGGGACCTATGACATAAGTCACCTTCACTTAATTATGTCCCTCTCTCACTCGCACACACACATACACACAGTGCACACCTTTTATGTTCTAGACTTTTCTTTTCTGAAATTCCCTTTGAGTGCTGTTTGCCGCTTTCTGATTTCTCTGCCTCTTTTTTTCGGAAAGGCCCATAGAGGAGTTGATTCAATGGCACCGCCGGCTTGGTCTGGTTCATTCTCACTCTCCTTGCAGCAAAGTCATCTTTCTCAAGATCAGGCCGCCGGCACACAACTTCCTCTTCTGACTCTGAATCTTTGCCACGTTGGTGGGTCAAGAAAGGGTTTTCTTTGTGAAGGATAATGTCATGAACGGCTTCTTTCTCATTATTTAATTGCTTGTGACTGATGGAGCAAAATTAAATAGAACTCTCCATGTGATCAGACCAAATGCTTTTTTAAATCCCCATCTCCAGACACACAACTATGTTGTTAGTGAAAGGTCTTCTCAATATCGTTAGTTTAGATGACATCTGTTCGCTATTTTAGTCCAGAGTTGTAGCGTAGTTAGGGTGGGTTTTAAAACCTTGACTTTAGCCAGCTATTAGCAATGCTAAAAAGTCATTTAACTGACAGGACCCCATCAGCATTAGCAATGCAGGATCCTAAATGGCTCCGAGAGGGACAATCCAAACTCTTGTCATGAAATTGGAAAGAGTAGAAAGGTTTTGGTTGGTCTTTTTTCTTTAGCACATTAGCAATGCACCCAACAGGTCCCCAGCTTGTTTTTGAGTGACAGGGCAACAATTTGAGCCACCAAGAAATTGATTTGGGGGAAAGCTAATGCGTGCAGCTGTGTGACAGCAAACCTAGACTACGTACCCAATTGCGAAGTGTGAGGAAGGTCTTTCTGCAGAGCTGAGCTAACCTGAAGCATCTGGAAGGGTTTATGACCAGTCACAGGATGGACCTGGGGCATAAATGCTTCTCTTACCTTGCACCCTCCCATGAGCAGCTCTGTCTTCGATCTTCTACCCCAAGGACTATCCACCTCTCAGCTCTTCTTCGTCACATGCTAGGCGTCAACTCTGGTAAAACGTTTTGCCAAAATAGCTAAAAAATTACTACTCTGCACTATTTCCATTTTTAAAGAGATGTTGAAGACCTCAAACTTGTAAATTCCTAAATGCGGTTTAATGGTGGAATACAGGACTTCCCACTTAGTTTTGTTTTTTTGTTTTTGTTGGAGGCATGTGGGATAGGAATAGGGTCGAACTGTGTCCATCTGGTATCCCCACAAAATCCTCTCTCCCGATCATAGGCTCAGCCTTGCTTCTAAGTAATTATTATTCTGAGAAATAATAAAATGTTAAAACTTTTTAAAATCATTTATTATCTTCTCATTTCATAAAGATAAGTAAATAAAATATCTTGACTCCTAATGCTCACCTACATTGTATCCAATTTCTAAGAGGGGATTAAGAGTAAATTCTTCATCCTCACAGGACAACTCATTTCAGAAATGAAGAAGGAGGAATTAGCTAGGAGTAAACTGAACAACGAGACTGTGAACTCTGATCCACCAGGCCAACTGCTCTCTGTTGCTCTGTTCCGTACTGCCCCTGAGGGGGATACATCATAAGACTATAGCAGACCCTCACTCCATCCGACTTTTTGGAAAATCAAATAATCACTGATCATGCCCAGCAACTTCTTCTCATTGCCGTCACTGTCCTCAATAAAAATTTAAAACACAGAATTTGGAAGCGGTTGGCAGTGCTTTGCTCCCCGAATAAATTTATTTCTTAAAATACGAAATCCTGCCCTTTGAGTTGCACACGTGACCCCCAGTGTCGTGCCTGGCCCCTCCTGGACAGTGCTCATACTCCTCCCCCGCTCCTTAGCCAATGCGCCTGGCAAGCACCAACTGGTGTTGGTTGACTAGGGCCATAAAGAATGGCCAGTGGAAGTCACAGGCCACTGAATTCAGGTCCTCAAAAAGGCATTATTTAAAAAGCACAATGTTGATGACAAAGAAAGTGGCTAACAATTACTGAGCATGCACTGTTGGCTAGAATTCCTTCTAAGTGTTAATTCATTTAAACCTAATATTAAGCCTGCAATGTGAGTGTTATTAGCATCACCATTTTAAGAGAGTAGAAACTAGGTTCTAGGTACAGAAATTTGCCCAAGGTCAAAGTGCCGGTGCTTAGGTTAAAATTCAAACCCAGGCTGTCTGGCTCCAGAGGCTCTGTTTGTAACCATTATATATGTGTGTTAAAAAAAAAAAGACCCAGCCAGAAATGGTACTGAAAGCAGAACATCATTTAAAAAATAAGGCATTATCGTGACTATGGTAGTAGGAGAAAGAGAAGTATTTTGCTTACTAAATAAAGGGATCCTGTGAGTTGTGCTTAGATTGGAGTTGTGATTTGCATTGCTGGTCACAGACAGCAACATTCTGCTGGGATTAATGATAGCAGAATGCTAACTAATCATACCTCACAATGCTCGCACAGCACTTTACAGTTTACAAAGCGCTTTCAAACTCATTATCTCATCTTCAGCTGATCTGACTCCAAGTTCGGGGTGGGGGGGGAAGCGGAGCCCTAGCCTGAACCTCTTACGTTCAAAAGCAGCGTTCTTTTCATTTTTTTGGCCAGGGGTCATGGGTTACCATCTCCCCCCCAACTCGGCAGACTTCTTTAGAATAAAACATATGCATTTATGCAAATGGCCATGCCAATTTGTGATGCCAATTTGAGCGGGGAGAATCTGGAATTCTCTGGATCACATGAGCCCAAGCCTGGCTACAAATTCCCCGGGGTGTTTCTTTTTAGGCTAAATGCCCAGCATAGCAGCACTTGTTTCAAGTGATCTCAATTTAGATGTGTGGACTTAGGAAAAAAAAAAAAGGCGGTGAAAAAAGCTTTCTGTATCACTGGCCACTGAAAGCCACTCCCTGCCCAGTTGAAAAGAAAAACGGTCACAATGACTGATTTTCCGCTACTTGCCTGAATCCTGTGAATTCAGTTTCCAGGCCGACTCAGAGCGAGAGGGGGAAGAAAGATAATAACACAAAATCTGAACTGGTACTTTTGGCCACGCAGTAATGCATACTGTGTATAAGGCAAATATGTAGGATTGTGTTTACAGGTGTCTAGTTACCGAAATTTTTCAGTGGCCTTTTATAAACGTGTTTTTCTTTTTCCCTCGAAGGACTATAAGGGCAGTTCTACTTGGGTTTTCAACAATTACGCTCTCTGAGCAGCTAGTAAACTTCAGATACACTAACCATCAGGACAACCCCATGAGATAGAAATTCTCATGTCTACTGAGCAGGGGAGAACACTGGGGCTTCTAGTTCCAGTCATCTGAATTTAGGTAAACAAAGTGAATTTCAGGGGCAGATTCAGGTTACCTGGCTTGATATTCACGAAGGAGGCTTGACACTTTGGTTTATTTCAAGCCATTCATAGGTGAATCACTTTGGGAAGGAGGGGCTGTTTGGTTGGGCACAGCTCGTGGCTCCACTCAGAAAGAATACAGTTCAGTGTGAGAGGAGAAATACCCAGCCTTGCCTCCAGCCTCGTAACCATGTCCGGCTTCATCTTAAACAAGCGAAGCTATCTTGGTAGGACAGGTTATGGGCTCGAAGCAGGTGAGGGGGGAAGAAAAACTCTTGGCTCAATTATAGGTTTCAAAGTGAATGAGATAATGATTGAAACGAAGGAAGAACTGGCATTTTCTTTCATCCCTTTCCCTTGGTAGCACACAAGCAACCCGTCCAGATTGGCAGCCAGGCTGTTCTGCTGAAAGAAACTGGGCTCTCCTGGGAATGTCAGAGGCGACACCAGAAACTTCCTGGCTTACCCGGTGCCCACACAGTGCGGCCACAACTAGAGTCACAGAGACCCCTGCAAGCTATGTGTGTGCCTGCTCCCGATCCCCGAAGATCTGTTCAGCAACAACCAGGGACACAGGCGTCTGCTGAGCAGGGGTGTAGAGGACGTGTCCAGCACTTAGCTGCATCTACTCTTTCCTCTAAAGATTTCGAAAATGTCTATTGTTCTTGGGAGGGTTTTTTTGCCCTCTGTAATTAATTACTATGTGGTTGAGAAGATCCACAGACCGGCAGAAAAGACTGAGTGCTGAAACATACGAAAACAATTAGAAGAGAAGTACAATCACGTGAAACCTATAATTCAGTTCAAAAAAAAAGTTTACTTCTCCAATGGGAAACACCATGTAAGAGAACTCAAATCTCCATGGCATTTTAATTCAGGGGAAGTGAATCTTGGTTCCCATTTTATCCTCTTAAAAACAGAAATCTTAGCTTTTTTGGCAGAGTCTCATATTTTGGGGTAATTAAGCTAACTTAATCATCAGCTAAAATGGAAGCAAGAGTAGTTTATATACTTCTTACTTCAATGGTGACTCTAATAAATATTAAATTCCACACATTTATTAAGAAGCCCTACTTTCTGTCCCTTGATGCTAAGATACCTCCTAATATATGGTTTGACAGGAAGCTGGGGACTTCTGGGCTTCGAAAGTCACACAAAAATTGAATACCGTGCACTATTGCTCCTTTTTATAGACTGTATTAGAAATAATACAAGGTGTTTGAGAATACTTGGGAAAAAACAATAAGAAAACAGTCTACAGAAATAAAGCCTTGTTCTCTGTGTACCTCCATCCCTTGCCCATGACTCTATATTATTACCCATCTCTCCAAACACAGACTTTCCCGGCTAAGAAATTGGGCCTCTTGCTGGGTTCAAAGATGTGGTAGCCAGAATCCAGACGGGTAGCAAAGACAGGAGGTGGAGGGTAAATGTTTTGAGAGACATCAGCATATTTACCTATTTTATATTCTTATTTTCCAGATACAAGAAGTCTTTTCATCTTTATGGGTTTCATTCCAGTTAAGCTACTTTCTGCCACATGAAAAGCAGGATAAACTTAGCATGACTCTCCACTCTGATGATGGCCACAGAAAGTAAGTGACAGGGACACAGACAGGCCAGGCTAGTGACACGGGACGTATAAACCCTCTATGAGAGAGCAAGCAGCTGAGAGAGGAGCAGCTGTATCACACTGCTGTGGGGGACATTCTCTGGGAATATGCATGATTTTCCTGAACCCAATTTTAAAAATGTTAAGCCAGAAGAACTCAGGTGTGATGATATTAACAGACCTGGGAATTTCTGCCTAATGGAGCTAACTTGGACAGAATATGTAAGCAACTGAGCCAGATAACAGGCAACATGGATAGGAGCAAAAATTACCACATAAATATAATATTTATCCATCAGAATTACATCTGTAAACTAACCATGATTCTGGGTTTGTGCACAGAATGGGCACTATCACAGAAGATTTCAATATTTTATTACGAAATAAACCTCACAGTTACTGACACAGGGCACCCATGGAATTCCCAGTCTTGTCCACTCACTTTTGTCTCCACACCATGACTCCTGGGTGTGCTGAGTTAGCTTAATGAGGCTCCCCACTCATCTCTTGTTGCTCTTTTGGATACTCTATAGATGATATAGAGATTCCTTGAAAAATTAAAAATACATCTACCATATGACCTGGCAATCCCACTTCTGGCTATTTGTTCAAAACAATTGAAGTCCAGGTCCCTAAGAGATAGTCGCATTCCAATGTTCATTGCCAGACTATGCACAATAGCCAAGATGTGAAAACAGTCGAAATGTCCACTGACGGATGAATGGAAGAAAATGTGACATTTACATATAATGGAATATTGCTCAGTCTTCAAAAAGAGAAAACTCTGCACTATGTGGTAATACAGATGAACCTTGAGGACATTCTGCTATGTTAAATAAGCTAGTTACAGAAGAAAAAAGACTACATGACTTCTCTTATATGTCATATCTAAGAGTCAAATGAATAGCGTCAAAGACTAGAATGGTGGTTGCCAGGGGCTGATGGAGGGGGAAATGGGGAGCTGCTAATCAACAGGCATAAAGTCTCACTTAGGCAGGATAAATAAATTCTAGAGATCTAGTGTACAACATTGTATCTAGAGCTAACAAAACTTTAGAACAACTCAAGATTTGTTCAGAGGGAAGATCTCATGCTAAGTGTTCTTACCACAATAAAATGAATTTTTTTTTAAATGGGAAAAGATAGCACAAGATATGGAAGAAGAAACCCGAAGAGCCAATACACGTATTATAATATTCAACCAGACTGGAAATTATAGAAAAATCAATTTTTAAAAATGAGATTCATTTCAACCAAGTGGAGTAGTGATTTTTGAAAATGATAATAAAACAGAAAAAAATAAGGATCATGGTGTCTTTGGTAAATTTTAGCTGAAAGACTTCTCAGATGTGATAAAAATGAAGGTATGTGTGTCAAGGATATTAAGATTAAAAAAATTTTTTTTTGTAAATTCATACTCTTACCTATATTACCTACTCCCACTGGGTCCTACACTTGAAGACAAAAGGGAAAGTCTGGAAAATGATGCACGGTAAGGAGATACTATTCATTTGTGTATTCTTAGCATCAAGCCTGTTCTCCGATGCAAGTAATGCTAATATGACACTGAAAAAATATGTGTCTGATAAGGTCTCTGCACCAAAATTTATAGAATATCTGGATTTGATTTTGTTTTTTATGATTCTACATTACTCTCCATTATCTCAGAAAACCAGAGAGCTTCTTAGAACATAAGCACAATTTTATGGTAGAGTTTTCTAGAAGCACATACATGTTTAGGATAGATATACTTATCTGTGAGATACCACAGACAGGGAAGAAGTACACCCTTGGGGTTTTTTTTTTGTTTTGTTTGTTTAATCAATACAAAGCTACTCTAGGATTAAATCCATGTAAGTCAATTCTGGAACTTTCAGTTTAAGAAACAGAACATACAGCACTAACCACATTTGGAATTGTACAGAGAAACGAGAAATGTTCTGTTAAATGTGTGGGAGGCAGATGTGGTACTGTGGTCAGAACATTTGGATCTGGCCACCAGGTCAGCGGTAACTAGGCTCTCAGACCAGCAAGTCACTTACTCTCGCTGATCATCGGTTTACTCTTCTTAAAAATGGGTATGTCACCTACCTCTTCCAATTAAATGGAACACAGTTGACAAAGGAATTTCAATTGTCAAACTGTTATGAATTTTAATTTGTCAAATAAATTTTGGTCTCATTATGATTTGTTAGGATCTTTGTGGTTATTATGCAAGAAAAATTAACCAGCTTCTCACTACCTGACCCTGTATAACTGTAGTTTTCTGTGACTTGGACTGCTGAAGGTTTCCATCACACATGTAATATGAAATCATCCAGGCCAGATGCTGGTGCCTTTGTTACAATTAAGAGAAGGGATTACTCCATTCTTTGTTTTTGAATCAACGTGCTTTAGGAAAGGGGTCAAGTAAGTGCAATCTTACCACTCCCTTGGGACAAAGAAAGTAAGTGGGTTTTTGTAAGCCAACCACTCTTTCTAAAGAGAGTGCTCCCCATTTCAAAGGAACTATTTTCCAATGATGTGTCAAGCAAGGTAAGAGCCATTTAGGAGTAGCGTGAAAATTAACAAGCTGCAAACAATTGAAAAATAAAATGTTACTGCTAGGTAAATCCTGCAGCCCACAAATGACTGACTACTCACTAATCCTTGACTAGGACAAGGTCTAAATCAAGCAGCAAGAAGCTCGCTCTTGACCTCCATTTAGAATAACCAAGTTCTTGGTGGAGACATGCCCCAGGGGAAAGACTCACAGCTATTTGCTTGAGGAGAGGGAAAGAAAGCTGCAAAGGGGAAAGCAGGAAGTGGGAAACAGGATGGAAACTCCAACAAGCCAGACAGATTCCAAACCCCAGGCATGCACAAAGGCAGCCAGGCCAGCCCCTGGTCTGCAGAGCTAACCTGGCAAAGCGCTGTGCCGCGGGCATGACCTTGATTCCAGCTTGTTCTAGCCTTCTGCGCTTTTGGATTTCAACAGCATCTTTTCCTTCAGACTTGGGAGCTGGGGCCACTGCAGCCCCCTCTGGAGAAGGCTGCTCCTGACCACTGCCAGTGGGTAATTCTAACGCACCATCAGAAGGCTTCCCACCAGAATCCACTGGGACGACTGGGTCCTCTTCGCAAGGAGACCCCACTTCACTTCCCTCTTCCTCTATTGTTTCGGGATAGCTAGTGAGTTGGACAAGACAGTTTACCAAACTAACAGCCTGGGCTGGGGAGCAAGCCATATGTCATCTCCCGGTCATTCTGATAGTACTTTTCACTTAAAAATGAAAGTCATAGCATGCAATACGATCCTGATAATGTGAAGAAAGTTAAATGCCACCATTGATTTGTCAATAAATACAATGCATCATAATCATAACAGTAAGAACTGTTTCAAAACTGATACTGAAAGGCAAAAAGCCTTTTCTGCTGGAAAGATAGAAGTCATGTTTTATTCAATCATCAAAACTTTTAATAAAATGTTTATTCGATGAAATTCATAGATACTAAAGGTGGATTATTAGACATACACATGCAGTGATCGGGGTGGTTTTGCTCAAAGGATTACACTACACTTTAAGTTTCTTTTATTGGACTCCAAGGTTCTTGAAGGCAGGGACTTTACTTTATTTACTACTGGGTCCCCGGTGCCTAGCATGTAGTAGGTGTTGAATAAAAACCTGCTGACTACATGAATGCATAAATACAAAGACATAATCAGAGTTTAGGGGAAATCCCTGCTGCTTCTCTATCTTCCATTTACTATGAGTTTCTCCGTGCAATTCTGAAGCAGGCCTCATGCTTCATACTTGAGCTTGTCTCTAGATAATCATCTATCTAGATTTAAGAAAAAGTCTTCTCGCAGAAAGATACCGCTTTCCGCACCACATGTAACAGGAGCGGGAGTCAGGCAGGCTCCTCAGAAAGACAACGATGACAGATCTGCTCTCCCTGTCCTCTCACTAGAACTGGTTTCAAAACTCTGCTCGTTAGACAAGGATCTGTCGAGTACCTACCATGTGGCAGGCACTGTTCTCGGTGCCTTCATGAAGCTTAGATTCCATCATCGCAGTCTCTCTCCAAAGAGCTGGCCTGCCCCCTGCCATTTGCAATCTTACGTCAAAAGTTCTAGAATGGTTATCTGAGCTCCATGGTGCACTGGAGCTCTCGTCCCTTTATTGCTGGTGCTCAAGCCGGGATTGGGGGCAGCATTGCTCAGGCCTTACCTGAAGGGCCTCTCCCCTCCCAGGGGGGAGGCGGCAGTATTCCAGCTCTTCCGATATTCCTCTCGCTCTGCTTTCTTCTTCCTCAGAGGAGCAGGGACGTAGGCCGTCTGATTGCTTTTGTTCGGGAGGTACTGGTTAAAAGGCACTGCTGATTTCGGCTCACCATGGGAAGTCCGCCTCGCAGACATGTCATCCTTCTTCACGTCCGGCAGCTTCCGGTGCGGCAAGTCAGGTTCAGAGTCACTTCCTCTCCCTGGGCAAGAGAGGATGGGAGCTGAGAACTCGCAGAAAAGTTCCCGATGGCGAGTCGGGATGCATTAGGGATGTGGTTAGATCTGTGGGTTCTGGGGAGTCCTTCCTTAAATTACTCACTTAATAAATCTAAAGTATCCACCTAAATTAGTCTATTCTGGGAAAAGCTCCGAGCTCCAATCAGGAGGAAAAAATCCAATTGAAAAAATAGAGCCTAATTGTATCCAAGAATTATGACTCGTAACACACTTTCGGCAGAACAAGAGGCTGCTAAGATTCTGTGACTCTAGAGAGAAAAGACATAAATCAACCGATGGAGTTTTTACTGAGCACCTGTTGTTGCATGTCTTCTGCTGTGCTAGGTCTTCACACAAACAAGAATTATAAGGGATTCTGTTTTATCAAGGAAATGTCATAAAATGACATTTTGCCTTGGAGGGACCTTTAACCAATCTCTGAAACACCTGAAGAATATCAGTTATCATCAAGGAGCCAAGACAGATCAGAAGAATAGGAATTCAGAAAAGTGGCAGATTTAGATTAGACCAAGGATTTGCCTTTCAGGAAGAGGTCTGATTATAATAAATACAAATTCCTTTATATGAGAGCTCTTCCTGGCACCCATAGCTAGAGGCCATCTTTTCTTCCTGTGACCCCCAAGGCCCAATCTATTCTTTTCTTTGGGCACATTACCCTTTCGACCTCGTATTTCGAGAACAAGGCCATACTTCATTTACAGCATCGACCACAGCGTCTTTGCACCCAGTGGGCATCCTCAAATCATCTGATGAATAAGTGAACTGGTGTGGCTTAAAGAGTGTTTCAGGCAACGCAGAAGAACTCAACGTTGCCAAATCAGTTTTTGGGGGGCAAGAGCCCCAATGACTATATTGTGTCCCTGTTTCCTGTGTCTCACTCATCTCACTCGATCGGTAAGACCTATGAGAGTGAAGCTGTCATTAAAACAAACACTATCATTACAGAAGCCACCACATGAGTTGCTTGGAAACTCTTAATTAAGGAGAGTGATCTGTCACTAGTGAGCTGTGGGCTTTGAGGCCAGTTCTATCACTCTTGCCTGCCCTCTTCTGTAAAAATTGGAATGAAATGATTTGCCCTGGAGATCAAATGATTTAATGGCTTTTAAAAGACTTTACAAGTTAAAAGCATTGACCATAAACAAGTTGTTCATTGTTGCGGAGGAAATATGCAGTTTATGAATTATTCATGGCACTTGTTTTCAGCCTCCCTTCCGAGGTTTTGACCATTTCAGTACTTGCTGGTTTTTGATTCCTAACTTAGCACTTTCCCACCCCAAGTCTTTCATCAAGGGTATCCATCTGTCCCAGTGTCCCAGTGAAATGTTTAGAGGCCCCTGTGAAATGCTTTGTAAACAAATGCTAACACCACCTTCCCTTGCCAAACTCTTAGATTTGTTTCTTGATTTGATATTATCCCCATTTTATAGAGGTGGAAACCAAAACTTGGAGAGGCAGATTGGCTGGTATGTAACAGCTCAGGACTCCCAATTTCTCTTCTCCAGACCCTGGCCCAAAGTGCCTTCCTCTGTGACACACTTCTCTTGGAGAAATGTCCTTTGCTTAAAGCATCCTCACTAGGGGAAGCGCCACACTTTCTCGAATAAACGAACGAAAGCAAATGATTCTTCGATCAACTGTGAGGGCTTAGTAATGAATTAAGAGTTGTCTCTATTTTCTGATGTCTAAACTCCTATAATTTATGAACCTTCCTTGTGTATAGTATCTAAGAACATATTATCTGTAATAATCTTAGTGAAAGTCTCAAAACAGGTTGTTTAACACACAGATCACCTTTTTCCTTCCCACAAGGACTCTTTGGTAAATACCTTCAACAGACAGTTCAAGAAAAGTTGTTCTGTAGATGCCCGACGCAAAGGGACTCAGTTGAAAGAAGTTTTCTGGACTTAGAGGCCAGGGTCTAATTTTGGCTCTGTCTTACCAGCTGTGTAGCTCTGCAAAATTTAGACCCTCCGTACCTCAGGGTCCTCACTGGACACATGGAGATGATACCACGGTTGTGAGGATTCGAGGAGATGACGCAAAGCATCTAAGAACTGGCTGGTAAGGCATACCCTCGGTAAACACTAGGATTCTTCTCGAAGGCCAGGACTTCAAAAGAGTTGGACTTCATCCCGAAAACACAGATATCTACTAGAGTGGCTTCACTATTTATGCCCAAAGTAAGGAAATGACAATACAGCACATGACAATGATGGCATTACTTTCCAGGAGCTACATTTCTCTCCCTTCCAGGAACTAGGAGGGGGCTTTCTTTTTTCCCCATATTTTGGGCATCTACACCCCTAGCCCTTGGCTTTCTCATCTTCTTCTAACACTTTAATTTCTCTCATTCCTTCTTTCTCTCCCTCAACTCATCTTTTCTATAAAAGAATATTCATTTAATGAAAATACATCATATTTCTAAACTGTGTTCTGAATTTTAAAAGCATCTGAGTCAAAGGGTTTGTATTTCCTCTTCAGGGATGTCCAATAAGTGGCCTCAGGAGGATGCTAGGGGAGGGGAGGGGAGGTAGCAAGATGGATGGGCGGAAGTGACCCTGGGGACGCACAGCATCCCACCGACGTCGCTCTCAGGTGGAACCCATAGAATCGTGGCACCTCTTATGAGCGTGGCTCTTGATTGTCCCCCCTGAATGGGTCAGTGGACCTCGATAATATTAAAATATTGACCCAGTATGGAACTGGAGAATTTTATACTAAGATTTTCCCTAGTTGATTGTGAGTCCTTAGTCCTTAAACAAATTTGCAAGACTTAAAAAAAGGAACGTTCTTCTAAATTTGAAGTGGCAATTTTGTGGATTAGTATCATTAAAAATATACCATAAATTCTAATAAAGTACATCTATTTGAATACAATTATACTATTTTTAAGGCAAATTAAAAAAAGCGTGTGTGTGCATGTGTGTGTGTGTGTCTGTGTGTGTGTTAAATCTCATCAGGTCTTGATTCATTTACAAGATCATAAGTCTAAAGGTATCAGGCTGCTTGGTGAAATGGACGGTGTTCTGTGAGGCTCAATTTCATATTATTCATTACATGGAAAAATATTTATAAAAAGACTCTAGCTTATCAACCTTAATTGTTGCAAACAAATTTGTGCCTCAGCACATATTAGTACAATATTAGTAATTACCATCTCAAATCCCTTCAAGATGTTGCTCGTTATAAACTCTGAACCCCTCGAAGCTGTGACAGAATAAAGGATCTACGTTACCATTTATAAAAACAAGATGAAGAAAATAATAATTTAGAAAAACAATCAAAATGATATGAAACAGTCAGGTTCAGATATGCTTTGTGAAAGTAAATCTACCTTTTGGTTCTGTAAAAGCTCAGTTAGGTCACGTACTTGGCATTGTAATTTCTAATACTGTGGGTGGTACTTAAGATGGCACATAAAATTTTAGAAATGTTTTCAAGCAGCTCACAATGCACCATGGAATTCTTCTGGAGTCACATACTATGTGGCCCTGGGGCTAATCTATTGGTTGGAAAGCTGAAGTACTAAACAAAAGCATTAGTTCAGTCACTCTAGAATCTGAAAAATTTATTAGGTAAACAGAAGTTGTGGGCAAATTAGGTTTAAGAGTTTAAGTTTTGGACTCACACTTCTTGAGGCTAACATTGTTCTACTACTTAATGACAGTGATATTTGTCACTTAACAACTTGAGGACAATTACTTAACCTCTGTAAGGCTTATCTGTAAAATACAGATAAGGAATGTCTCAGACCCCGGGTTGGGGTTTGGGGGACTATGTATTTCATACTCTGGGCTAAGGACTAAATGAGATGCTAGGTGTCAAGTAATGAATTCAGGACCTAGGCACATTAAATACTCAAGTATTTTAGATACAGCTTTATAGCTGAAAGGGATCTTTTCAGCCACAAAAGGAAATTTTCATCTCAGAGAGAAGCCGTAAGTTTCCAGAACTATTAGCATCAATCAAGTAATGCTTTAAAAAAACAGAAACAAATAAAAAATACCCCACCGGCCTTCCTGCAAGTTTCTACATGCAGAACCAAGTCATCTTCCCTTCCTAAAAGTACAAAGCTACAAGATAAGTGACAGAAACACCTTCTGGAAAATAAGTATTAAATTTACATCAGGTTGCATGGCCACACATTTTTAAAGAAAAAATGATCATCCCTTACAGGTGATAGAAAATCCATGGGATTTAAATCAAACCCAGACTCAGAACAAACAGACAGTCTGGGTCGTGTGCCCTGGGGAGGCACCCGCAAGGCTCCAGGCAATGGTCAGGTATCATAAGCATCGCACAGATGGCCAAAACCTTGCCAATTCAAGCTTCCTGGGCTTCAGCACCTTTCTAAGTGTGTGTAGTGCATTTCCAGCTTGCTGGAAGTTGATTCATTTTCACTTCTGCCCTGTGGTACTCACACACTTCCCTTCCTCATACCCAGAGCATATAAACCTTCAGCACACTTTATGAGCTAATGGCCAGCAGCGTCTTGATTCACTGAGGCCAAGGGAGGAATGATGTAACGTATTTTCCAAGAGAAGAGAGGCTCACTGAGGCAATGATCAAACTGCTGGTGCAGCCAAGCCAAATTCTAAGGACCACGAAAAACAACGTTAAAAACACTTTTCTCCTCCCAGTTTAGAGTTACCAGGTCTCAGCAAGGTGGCCATGGAACCCGCCTTCTGCCCACGGGGGTGACAAGGCAGCTCCTGTGAATGTTCCAATCTAAGATGTGCAATGCACAACGGCGGCAACCTACCATCGCTGCTTCCCCTGAGGACTACATCTGGCGAAGGGGTCTGCCGGGAACGGGAGCCAAAGGAATCCAGGCTGTCGAAGGAATCATCTCTGCCGTGGCGAGGGGGAGACAGGGAGTCGCTGCGCTCAGAATCCCAGCAGTCTATGTAGCCACTGTCTCGGATACTACGCTTAGGACTCTCAATGTCATCGGTCTCCTGTCCAAAAATAAAACGAGAAGGATTACAGACACTTGAGCAACAGATGGAGAGCCTACGATACCAGGAAAATCCGGCTCCCGGGTGGACTTCAAAAGATCCCGCGTGTGGTGTCGGTATGGAAAAAATTATGGCACAGATTATCATCTACAAGCCAGCATTTCATCCTTCCACCCTTCCTGCCACCACTTTCCTGAACAGAAAACCGTGCACATTTCAGAAAATAAATAAATATAAAAAATAAAAATCCAAGTAACTCCCACCCCACCATGTTTAAAAAATAAAAATAAATTGAAGGAACGAAGAATAAAAGCTCATTAAGTTTGGATTCACAAGAGTACAGTGACGGACAAAACCCAAACTAAACACCGAAAACCTTAACCTTGACCCTTCTTTCGGAATCCATAGCCGCATGCCTGTTCTGGGGCCCAGCCCCGGGTTCGGCCACGCAACGGCTCCTGGTTATGCTAGCTGGCCAATGCACACAATATTTGCTTTTGCCGCAGAATCAGTTCCGTAAAGCCTGGAGCAGCACGCTTCCATCTCCTGCTACCTTGGAGGGAAATTCCTGCTCTGAAAGGGAGCTGTCTTTCGGAGGCAGAAAGTTAAAAAAAAAAAAAAAGGCAATGAAAAATATGCAAAATGCTTTTCCTGATGCCTCAGAAGAATCCAGGCATGCTCTCGCTCTCGGCCAGCTCTTGGCGCTGGGGGAGCTGGAAGCGCTGGCGGCTGACCCACATGTTCGGAGCAGGGAGAACAATGGCTGTCTTTGACAGCCTGTGATTATAAATTCTTTCCAGCGCAAGCAGCACATACTAAAACACTGAAACCCCAGCAGCAGAAAGGTCAGTCAAAGCTATCCTCACCCCCCTATTATAATAAAAGCCTTGTTCCCGCCAGTGTCGTCGCATTCATTACAATTGTCCAGGCTGATGAAAACAAAAATAACTCCGGTCACTCAAAGATAAACCTCAATTTAATCTCCTCCAGACTGTTGCTTAAAAGCCGGGCTGCGGAGGATGCTGGCGGAGGGGCAGGCTCTCATCGGCAAAGACTGGAATGTCACCCCCCGGACGTCCCGGGACACTCGGGAAGGTCCCCTCCACATTCCCGGTAGAGAGGAAAAATAAACATATTCTCTCCCTGGTAGCACTTTTGGAAACGGCCTGAACCGACTGCCATGCCCACTGGAGCCCGTGCTGGTCTTCTCCATTCTCTCCAGCGTCCCTGACACGCTCCCCTGCAGGAGGCATTTGGAGGACCTGGGGTGGATGTAATTTGCGGCACACTCGGGTTTTGCCTGGAGAGAAGGGAGTGGGAGAGAGGAGGGCGGGATGGAGAGGAGCACCAACATAGGCCTTGATTAGGGCCCGGGAAGAAGAGGTTGTCGGAAGGCCTGGTGAGTGCAGCCTACAGGACCCTGCATTGGAAGGCAGCAATTCCAGTTATGGAAATTAAGGTAGTTTACTTGTAGGTCAAGAGTCAACTGGGGCTTGAACAAAAGCCAGGCCTGAGTCACTGCAAAAGGAAGAACTCACTAACTAACTGAAAAGTATAGATTTTTTTTTGAAAAGTATAGATTTAAATTGGATATGGTTTTGTGTTTAATTTCTTTGGAAATGCGAGTGATAATCATGGGTTATTTATTCACCAAGAATAGGCCGAATGGCTAAAAAACATGAAGGTCACTCTTGTTGAATACTTACTATATGTCTAAGCTACACTGGACGCTTTTTGCACATCTATTTAATCCTCACAACCCTACCATGATGTGGTTAGCACTGTCCTCCTTTTATAGAGGAAGAAAATAAGAATCAGAGAGGTTAGGCAACTTGACTGAGGTCACACAGCAAGCAGTAAAACTGTGATTCCAACACAAGATTCCATCTGCAAATCCCAAAGCATAAAACCTGCCAACATTTGATCAACTTTGGGGTGGTCATAGTTGCCATTACCAACATCACCTCTTCCAACTACGGGACACTCACTACCTCCTTACTCTGAGAACGATGATAACTGGGTCATGCCCCTTTCCTAAATGCTGTTTATGCCTATATGACCAAACTATAAGTACTGCAAAACAGAGGCAGCCTAGGGTAAGTTAGAGCTTAGGGTAGGTGTTGGA
The DNA here is from genome assembly GCA_002007465.1 of Ailurus styani. Taxonomy (NCBI): domain Eukaryota; kingdom Metazoa; phylum Chordata; class Mammalia; order Carnivora; family Ailuridae; genus Ailurus; species Ailurus styani. The sequence continues at coordinate 6,956,075 of LNAC01000005.1, read as the reverse complement.
AGTGCAACTGACTGGGTTTAAATCCTGCCTCCACCTCTCGTCATCTATATGACCTCAAGCAAGTTATTTCAGTCTTCTCGCCTGATTTCAGTTTTCTCATCTGTTCAATGGAGCTAATAATACTACCTATCTCACAGGAGCGCAGGGAGGGTGAAGCATGTTAACATACAGAGAGCATTCAGAAGAATGCCTGACGCTTAAGTGTTCAAAACGTGTTGGCTATGGTTATAATTACTTCCAGGTATTTGTGTCGGTATGTAAATGTCAATATGTAAATTATACAGAATGTATGAATGCAGTTAAGGACACGACCTGTACATGCATCGATCCTCTTCTATCTCCCTCTCCATTTATATCCATAACTAGATGCCTTGGGCCCGGGGTTCCCATCAGAGAGGGCAGACCCTCAGAGCGAGGCCACTGGTCATGTCTGGAAATGACACGACGTTACGAGCTGCTTGGTGCAGCGTGACAAACTGGATTTTCAAGAAAATAACGATAATCAGAAATGCTCCTCCGAAGGCCCAAATGTCCTCCCCACCCCTACTACAAACCCACAAGAGAACAGACAGAAAGAAAAAGTCAACATGTCTCTTGGAGCTTCGGCTGGTTTCTCACAGCTTGTTAAGGGAAAGAAAAACAGAAAAGCCATTCTGCTCACGACTGTGTAGAAAGCCAAGAATAAAACCGCAGATCAAGCAAGAGTTGGAAGTCGAAAGGCATGGCCAGTTTGAAAAGTGAAAAACAGGCCACCCGTGGTCCCCCTTGGCCAACCCGGTCCCTTAGAACCTCAGGGTGAGGCAAGAACCCAGTCCCTGGAACCTCAGGGTGAGGCAAGAGACCTCAGGGTGAGGCAAGAAGCCAGAAGTAAAGAGGGGGACGTCAGCTGGATGAGCAATTTGATTGGATCCCATCAAGTCACCCAAAGTTAAGCTTTTGGGGGAGAATAAAAGCTATAAACCAGCACAAAGCCGAGCATGGTCTAAATTCTCCTTTGGTGGGGTCTAGTTAGGTCATCGATGCTTTTTACCCAGGATCCCAAGAGCAGCTCTGCTACAGAGAGCACTTTAGGGATAGGAGACAAGACCCAAATCTGTCCATTGTACTAACTGCTTGTTGTTGGAGTAAACGTGTGTGCATGAATGTGGTGACGACTAGCAACATCGATGGTATTTTTGGATAGCTGCACTCATCTGTCCCTTTCTTATCCCTCTTTGTCGGAGATAATGAGAACCAGCTAAGGTTGCTGGGTGACTTACCGTATCTGAGAAACTCCACATGCTTTTGTGTTACCACTCAACATTTTCTGCTTCCTCTGTGATTTATAAAGTGGCTAAATCCTATTCTGGAGCGTTTTAGGGTTCTGCTCTTCCAGCCCTACCACACTCTGGTTGGGGAAGCTAGTCACTCCTCAGATATTTACCGAGCACCTTCTATGTGTCAGACCTGGTCCTAATGCTGGGGACTCAACCTTCTGCAAAGTCAATAAATACCCGGCCCTCACAGGCCTTATGTTCTAGTAGGGAAGACAAAAGATAAACAGAAAAACTGATAAATGAATACAAAGTTGGGTGGTAAGTATCATGAAAAAATAAGGCAGGTTAAGGGAAGAGAAGCTGACGTCGGTTGCTATTTTAGACAGAGGTCTGTTCTTGCCTGTCACATCCCCCGTCTTTACCTTCTTATTCTAGTTAACACCGCCCACCTCCTGAAATGGCACCGCGTAGGCCAATCATGGTACCCGTTACCCCTGGTCACAGACACTGGTTTGGGACTAGGACCCACACTGAGCCATTGTACACACCTAGGAATTTTACAGCTGGGCCTAGAAGGAAGAATGCCCTTGCTTTCTGGGCTAGGAGCTAGAAGCAGGTAATCCTGGAGATGCCGTTGGCCATGCTCCCTGATGCGAGGAAATCTCAAGGAGAGATAGGAAGAGATGAGAGAGAGACATAAAAAGGAAGAAGCTAGACTGCTCACTTTTCAGCTCTAGTCCTTGAGATTCCAATGCCACCTTCGTCCGCATGATTCTTCCTTCAACCTCAACGTTCTCACAGTTATGCCCCTTTGTTCCAGTTTGGTGTCCCCTCTGTTGCAAGACCTGCTCTGACAGTTCCGGGCTTACTGAAAAGCCATTGTCACTATGCATCCAGAGATCTTTTTTTGGCATATAGCAACAACAACCTACTGTGAATACCTACTATTTGCCAGATGCTCTACACGTGTTACAAGTTGATAGTTTTTCAAATATTTTTCAAATATTTTATTTATTTTTGAGAGAGAGAGAAAAGGTATGAGCAGCAGGGAGAGGCAGAAGGAGAGGGAGAAGGAGTCTCCCCACTGAGCAGGGAGCCCTATATGGGGGCTCGATCCTAGGACCCTGAGATCAATGACTGGAGCCAAAGGCAAATGCTTAACTGACTGAGCCACCCAGGAACCCCTACAAGTTGATAATTTTTTACATACATTTCTCTCACTAGAAAAATGAATATAAAAAATCTCTGGCTAGTCTCCTTTGGGAAAGAAAACATTTTATTTCTAAATTTATTTTAGCTTATATCTGTGCAGAAGCAATTCTAGTTGTCTCCTCAATATCTGCTCCCCATTTCTTCTCCAGTGAAAACGCCCAGAGTTTTTAGCTGAAATACAGTCTACCTTTCCCAAGTCTTTCCTTGCAGGTAGGTATGGATGTGTGACCAAGTTTAGGTCAATAGGATGTGAGCAGAGGAGTAGTGTATGACTCGGCAGACATGTGTTTAAAGGGAGGGCAGAGGTCCTTCTTCTCCTCATCCCAGATATGATGGCTAAAGTTTGTACAGCCATGGTGGGAGGTGAGAACTGAAGGATGGAGGATGTTGGAGTTAAAGCACAGAAGGACCCTGGGTCCCTGATGATGACCTGCCCACTGCTCATGTTCAGACCTCTTTTATGTGAGTTCAAAATAAAATTCATCTGATTTAAGCCACATTTAGAGTTTTCTGCATTTCCCAGACAAACCCAATTTTAATCAATAAAATGAGATAATATCTATTCCAGATAAACTAGTATCTCCAGGCATTGGATCTATCTGTGAAGTTCAGGTCAAGTACTCTCTACTGTATTCAGAGGCATGGGAATACCACAGCTGGCCTTTAGGTAAGCCATGCTGTGTCCAGTGGTACCAAGTACTCGCTCGTGTCCTGTGATACTGTACAACGTTCATTAAAAAAAAAGAGAACAGCTGTTAGCAATGACTGGTCACTTCGAGGCGGCTGACGTAACAAGGATCGGCTCAGTATGGTCTCGAGCTGAAGAAACCACAGCTGCTCAGAGTACAGAGAAGTTGGACTGCTGGTGGTAAGAAATGTCTGTAACAGGAATAAAACAGGCTCCAAGGGAATCCAGCAAAGAAAGGAACTGTGAGGAAGGGCTTTTGAGAAGTTGTACAAAGATGACCCATGGGTGGCTCAGTTGGTTGAGCGTCCAACTCTTGATTTCAGCTCAGGTCACGATCTCAGGGTCATGGGATTGAGCCCCACATCAGGCTCCCTGCTCCCTTACTCGTGCTTTCTCTCTCTCTCTCTCTCACAAGTAAATAAATAAAATCTTTAAAAAGAGAGAGAGAGAGATGACCTATGTATCATTATTCAAATCCAAATTTAATATAAAAAATAAGCATTCAAATTTTACAAATCAGACTGAAGCTTACCTTTGTACTTTCTCTGAGAATAGAGTTACATGAAAAATTAAAGGACCCACAAGAGTAAAAAGTAAGAAACAGTGTATTGTGTGGGTGTGTTCAGTTTATTTTTAAAGGAATTTAGTTGAAAAGGCTTTGTTTATATGCGTAACAATCCATGTGAAAGCTTTGGCCATTTACAAAACACATGACCCAAACCAGCTCAAGCCAAAAAATGGGAAGAACTAACAGGACCGTTGTCTTTAATTGAAAGAAAGAAGGGTAAATTATTAGAAAGGTGGAGCGCATTCTTGTTTTCAGTATGAAAAGAAAGTCCATATTGGCGCCTGGGTGGCTTGGTCGGTTAAGCGTCTGCCTTCGACTCAGGTCATGATCCTGGAATCCCAGGATCAAGTCCCACATCAGGTTCCCTGCTCAGTGGGGTGTTGGCTTCTCCCTCTGACCCTGTCCCCTCTCATGCTCTCTCTTTCTCTCTCTCTCTCAAATAAATAAAATCTTTAAAAAAAATGTATATATATATAAAGAAAAGAAACTGTACAGCGAGGAATGCCTCTCAAGGTCTCATTGGCATTTCATCTGCATGTTAGAGAAACAAGGAAGAGGGCAAGGCCTGAATTCTTTGTGCTATAACAGGGACCTTATCCAAAACCCACCGATGTGACAACTGAGCCTCATCCACTCACTAGGCTAGTGGAGCTGCCTGCAGGCAGTCTTCTATCCTAGGACTTCGGGTGAGTTCCTGCACATTGCTGAACCTTAAAAAGGAACACATAGGCAGGCACACATAATACATCCCACTGTTTGACAAATTCCTATATTAGTCTTTTCCATAACCAAATAAACAAATAAAGCTTTAAATTTTGTAAAAAATGTTTTCTGAATCTCCAGGTCACCCAAATACAATGGCCGGACAATGCACATCTCCGCAGAGTATGCTTCTAATTTGTCAGAGCCCATCCAGGGTGGATGGCCCGGCAAGAACTTGGCAGATGTGACCTCACCCACACCAAGGCCCTGACGGGTAAGCAAAATGTCCTTTAGGCCAAATGCAGAGCAAGTCCTCATTTTTGTATAATACTGTATTGTTTAATCCAGGCGTTATTCCCCCAAGAAAACAAGTGCAGGACTCTCTGGCACACAAAGCCACAAACTGATGGATTGTATTTGCTCTTTTGGAATTAAAGTTGGAAAGAACTCAGACCTTTCATTCTCTGAAGGCTGTAAAATTTCAGGTGGGCATGGGACCCACAAACCAAAGACCTCATGGGTAAGGCAACCAGTCCTTTCCTGGAGGGCAGGACATCTCTGGTCTGTGCAATTTCACCACGCTGAACTGTAAGGATCTTAAAAAGAAGCAAATGTGGGGCACCTGGGTGGCTCAGTCAGTTAAGCACCTGCCTTTGGCTCGGGTCGTGATCCCGGGAGCCCCACATGGGGCTCTCTGCTCCATGGGGAGTCTGCTTCTCCCTCTGACCACTCCCCCTCACCCCCGCTCAAGCTTACACTCTCTCTTTCTTTGAAATAAATAAAACTCTTAAAAAAAAAAAAGGAAGCAAATGTGTTAATTTCCCACCCTATGTTAACCACTTGGGATAAAGAAGAAAAGTCAAGTTACCTTTCTCATCTGAGCCAGCAAGCCTTCGAACTCTTTCAGGTTCAGGGTTGTGCCGCTATAGGACGCAGAGCTATTTGCTGCTTTTCCCAGCCAGTAAATGGTAACTAATACCTGCGAAACAAAACCAGGCACAAGAGCAAGAGAATTTTCCCTCAAGAATGACTTTTAAACTAAGGAATCAATAGTGCCCCACTAAGAGGAAAGCAGGAAGGAGAGAATGTACAACACTGATTTACAAAAACCACCATCCATGAGGTACCCATTAAATGTAAAATCATTTTAATAAGAACCCAATGCTCTATCAGCCAACACAAACATGATTCGGTAGTTAAAATAAAGCTCCAGTTTTAGGAAAAGTTGGGTTGTAAGAAAACGATCTCTAAGACAGCAAGAAGGAAGAGTAAATTCTCCAAAATCATTTTTCTGTAATAAAGGTTTCAAAATTAGACAGTGAAAATTTTCAGAAACTCTGGTGTCTTTACCCAGATGAGCATGAAACAGGTTGTCAATTCCCTTTGAAAGAAGGGCTCTTAAAGGCTTACGATTCCTACTTGTGGGCACAGAGGTCCTGCTAAGTCCCACAGCCCAACCTCAAAGCAGAGATCCAGGTGAATTAGTGGTTCCCAGCACAAGAAAACACCATGCATCTAACTGCAATCAGAAGAAAGCAGTGTGATGAAGAGTACGATCTTCAGCTACCCAGCTTTGGGGTACAGTTAGATTCCCACTCCTCGGAGATGGGAAATTTTTAGCCTGGACAAAGTTATTGCCAATTAAATAACCTTGGATGCTTACAAATGTCCATGAATGTTCAACAGTCTGAAGCTACAGTCCTCAGGTCATTTTTTCTGTCTTTCCAAAGAAACTGTGCACAAAAGCAAACGCTCTGTACAGTGATTTTTCCAGAAAGCCCAGAGGGCTGAAGGTGAGCTCGTTAAAGCTGAATTCTTTGGATGTGAAGCTTACAGAAAAGCTGACTATTATTTTATTTTCGCATTTGCTCTTATTGCTTCAATCAGGCAGGGGAAGTGCTTGTTGTACCCCCCCTTCCACTTGCTAGACCAGGAAAGATATGTGTCCATGGTTCCGCATGGCAATGCACCGAAAATATGGTTGTGGGTACCAATGCTATGATGTGACTCGGTTTTCTACCTCTGTGGGAAAATCGCACTCCAGTAACCCTTCAAGATTTCCAGAGAGTCTTTTTAACATTGATTGCTTACAAATAAATTTCCAGAGGAGAGACAATTCCAGATGGCAGGATGTTAACTAGGCCCGTGAAATAACTAATGTGTGCTAAGAGTACAAGGCCGTTTTGGAAGGTGTAACAGGAGAAACACAGAACTGTGTTGTGTTTTAGATTATGGGTTTTCTGATTTGTTTAAGACCGCAGGATGAAAAGTGGCACATATCCCTAGCTGCACAGGGGAAGAAAAGGAAGACAAGAATGAAAACGTCAATCAAATGTAATAGCACTCTGGAAATTAAAAAAAGGAGGGGTTGGTTACAGCCAATTTTAAATTTTATATACAAGAGGTCATTTTTTTTACCTTCCTCAATTTAAACTTAAAATAAAAAGGGCACTGCTTGCTCTTTGAAAATAAGATCCAACTCCAGAAAGTTGATTTTGGGGAAGTACTAATAAAAACTCAAAACATTTAATAAGGGAAAAAAAAATAGAAAAAGTGCAGGCCCGTGAGAGTCAACACGATTTATATTACGCTGATCTTTTTCCTAAAAAATTGTGTCCAACTGCTTTATTTAATAACCCTACCTGCGCCAACTGACAGGAAGGAACTGATGTTAGTGCTGAGACAGAGCATCTTGTGGTTGAACAATGGAATTACAGAGTGCAAGCTTTCATTTATTTACTTCTAGAACCCAGCCCTTGTTAATTACAGAAACCTCCCTCATTTACAATTCATGTTTCTGTCACGGTGCTCGAATGTTCCATCAGGGACACCTATATTCATTTGCTGAGGACTTTTCCTAGCAAGGCATATGAGAGTCACTGAACTTAGGAGCTACGTTTTACTCTTGAGCCACCAAAGTGAAAAGGAAAAACATTTAGAAAGTGAAGTCAAAACACTTACATTTTTCAGTTTCCTACTGTAATCAAGGCTCCTAATGAAGGAAAGGGAAAAGAAAATCTGGTCAGAATGGCAGTTGCTTCGTGATCATCCCTTACACACCTCTAAGATGTACGCAAAGCCAACCAATATAATGAAATCAGCAGAATATAGCATTTTCTCTAAGGTCCGTGATTAGCGATTTCAGGTACTGAATCAAATCATTTAGGGAACCAAATGTAGAAGGATGAGATGGAATTAAGCTTCCGAAGTGCACCATGAAAAGACAAATGCTTCGTAACATCTGGAAAATGAAGGATTCCATCGAAAACTGGTATGCTTGATATCTGTATTCTTGAAGCTCAACTGTTAAAGTAAAATTTGTGCCTTGATTAAAGCCCACTGCCAAATCGAAATCTTACTGCACTTCCAAAATCTTCGTACAACTAGTACTTTTAAAAAAGGTCTAAAACTTCATTAAATAGACCTGAAAATGTACATGGAAGAGGCAATGCTATGCAAATATTTGCTCTTGTCTGCCACAGATATAAATTAGTGTTGGGAATTAGCCATAAGCAGGAAAATATATGTGTTATGCTCAAATAGACACATGTACATTCTTAAAAATGCATAAATGTTTACTCTCAAACTATAAACAAAAAAAACTAGTTGGTGGTACTTTTGAAATATTCATACAGTGAAATATGAAAGTTTCTACAAAATTATTCCAAAGTTTCTTTAACATGTCAACAAATAAATGCTAGGAAGAACAAAACAAGCATTTCTTTACCCTTAGCAACTTCACTTGGGGTAGGAATGGAGGAAGGGAGATTTTAATTCAAGCATATAAACCGGTCAGGAAGTTGTTCAAGTGTTTAGACCCCTGTTACTTTATTGCTGGATAATCTTTCTTTTTTAAAAAAAATTATTTATTTATTTATTGAGAGAGAGAGCAGGAGGGAGAGGGAGAGAGAATCCGAAGCAGACACCATGCTGAGTGAAGAGCCTGACACGGGGCTCAACCCCATGACTGTGAGATCATGACCTGAGCTGAAACCAAGTTGGATGCTTAACTGACTAAGCCACGAGCACCCCATTGCTGCATATTCTGACCCAAAGAACATATTAATGAATAGGTGAACAATTTTAAGTCAATTTAAATTTCAGGGACTAGAAAACAATGTAGTATATACTAAGGAGATAAACCCATCAACAGGGAGTTGGATTGAAGGAAACATTGGTCTAATTTGGATTTGATTAAGAGAATGTTTTCAAGTTTACCATTATTAATAGAAAAAAATATAGTATTATCTGCTTAGATATTTGCGAGGATTTTTTTAACTTACAAAAATCCTGACGAAAAGAAAAAAAAATCTATGGAAGATTTGAAATTTCAGTGAAAAATAAGAATAGGGAACATAAAACGTTTTCTGCATTGATAATAAAACTTCATTGACTAAAATTGTGACTCCGTTCTAAAAAAAAAAAAAATCATGCTTGGCACATAGTAGGAGCTCACAAAATATCTGTTGAATGACTTCTACCTAACAACCAATTACGTGAAAATGCTTCCAAATTTTTCAAGAGACAAATTCAGGAGCAATCCAAAACCTTGCCTCATTTTCATCCAATTGCTTTAATTCCCTGGAATAATAGTTGCAGCATTCCCTTCTGGATTATGCTCCCATTTCCCATCAAGGTCATCTGGCATCCATTATAGGTAGAGTTCACAAAATTACACGTGCAGTGATCATCTGCAGCTTTCCCCTCTATTTCTTTCTTTCTTTCTTTTCTTTTCTTTCTTTTCTCTCTTCTTTCTTTCTTTTCCTCTCTCTCTCTCTCTCCCTGCTTCCCTCCCACCCTTCCTTCCTTTTCTTTTTTCCTTCAGTCTACTCCAGTTACTTCTCAAAAAAATAAAGAAAAATTACCTACAATAAAGCTAAACTAAAGAGCATTTTTTCAAAAACAATTTCAGGGACACATCAACATTTGCTCTGTGGGATTTATCCCTAGACCTTACTGCTTACACTATTAATCGAAGGGGTCAGTGGTGTGTTTTCTATCTGTGCGAATGTTCTGCTCAACCCTCAGAGGGTAAAGTGGAAGAATGTAGCAGTTCTACTTTACTCTTCCATGGCTATGAAGTCTTCATATGTTGCAAATGTCCCCCGTCCAGTGCCAAATGAAACCAGGATCATTTACAGAAAAGTTGTGAAGAGAGAGCACATTCCGTACCCCGCCTGTCACTGAAACTAGAAGTGATTTTCTAAGTACTATAAATGAATTTATGGCATAACTTGGAAGTAAAATTCCTTATGTTCTTCTAGATACTCATACCATGAAATGAAAATTTTTCTCTGTAATTAAACCAGGTTCTGCATCCTGCAATGCTTGTGGACCTTCCTCCCACCATATTCGTTCTTGCTCATCCCCCTTCTACCACACCATATACTTTTCTTTTTAAACATCAAGTTTGTTTCTCTTCCTCAGCCTTTCTACTTGATCTTCCTCTGCCTTGAACGCTCTACAGGTCTTCACAACACTGGTTTTTGCTTCCTCCCACTCATGTCTCCGTCCACAGCCTTCAGCTGATAGGCTACCTCTTCAGAGAGGCTATGCTTGACCACTTCTGGACTGCTCACTATTCTTTTTCTTCCTCAGTTTTATTGAGATATAATTGGCATATGACATTGTACAGGGTCAAAGAACACAACATGGTGATTTGATATATGTATATATTGTGATGTTCACTATTTTTCATGCCATCTTTTCCTTCCTCCTTAGAACTTACCACTCCCTGCGGTTATCTTTTTTTTTTAATTAAGATGTTATTTATTTATTTGACACAGAGAGAGAGATCACAACCTAGGCAGAGAGGCAGGCAGAGAGAGGGGAAAGCAGGCTCCCTGCTGAGCAGGGAGCCCGATGCAGGGCTTGATCCCAGGACCCTGAGATCATGACCTGAGCCGAAGGCAGAGGCTTTAACCCACTGAGTCACCCAGGCACCCTGCGGTTATCTTTTTTATCTGCTTGTTTATTTCTTATTTCCTGACCCTGCGTGTAAATTACATGTGAACGGGGAGTGTTGGCTATCTTGCTCATTTAGTTGTCTGATGACTGGAAAGTATATGACACATAGTAGCTGCTCAATAAATAGGCACTGAATGAACGAAAAATGATAAAGTCATAGAAGAAGGTGCTAGAAAAGCATTGCTTAAAGAAAATAATAATGCTCAAGTAAAGGAAAAACTAAAAAGGAAGAAAATGAGGAGAAAGAATCCAAAAGGGGAGACAGATGGAAAGACAGGATAAAGAAAGAAAGGGAAGCACAGGGAAGAAAAGGAGATGGAGAAAGAAGCAGCTGGAAAGATAAAGAAAAATGACAGAAGGGAAAACAAACAGGAGAAGGGGAAGATGTATAGTAATGGAGATGTGACAGGGTCTGTGTGCCATTGGTCTAGGGGACTTATCCTCTTTATGTTGTTTTCTTTGTCTTTTTCTTTGGAAGTTGGCCGAACCATCTTCCCAGATCTGAGCGAGCAGTGCACTGAGCAGTTTTAGCCAGCATCATGCATGTGAGGGCATTCTGTCCAATTCCATCTTCTAGTTGAAGACACTGAGCCCTACTGAAGGAAAGGAACTTGCTTAGGATTGTACACCTGGGGAGGAGCAGATCGAGGGCCAGATTCCTGGCTTCCTAATGCCCAGTTTTTTGTAGATAAGCAATAAAGGTAATATAAATTCTGAATTTCTAAAACCAAACTGTCTCAGAATTCTCCTGGTTTAGGGACATACGGATTTAGAGTAGCTCTTAAAAAAAAAAGGAAAATGCAGCTGCCAACACCATCAAAACAAACTTTTCTTCACTATCCAAGCAATGTGTTTGTGACTAATTGTTATGATGTCATATAGCTATTATTGTTTCTGGTCACTTGCCACTCAGGTGAAACTATAAATGTCAGATGAGTCAGAAACCATTTCCTAAAATGAACAACAGAGGCTAGATTTAGGTGCAGTGATATACGGAGCACGTGATGTCTAAAATGAGGTAGGGGTGCCTGGGTGGCTCAGTGGGTTAAGCATCTGACTTCAGCTCAGGTCATGATCTCAGGGTCTGGGGACTCTGTGTAGGGCTCCATGCTCAGTGGGGAGCCTGCTCCTCCCTCTCCCCCTGCCCCTCCCCCTGCTCATGCTTTCTCAAACAAATAAACAAATAAATAAATATCTTAAAACAAGGTTTATGGTGGTTTCCATATTCAAATACCATAATTTGTATTCTATTTTTGCCCTTAAATAAAATTTTTCCATGAGAAATATTAAAGAAAGGCACATTGACAACAGAAAACTGTGATTTTATATAATCAATTACAGCTGACTCTACCTTATTCCCAGTCATGAATCATAAAATCCAACATAAACTAACTTGATTTCATTCAGGAGTTTCCATTTTTTTCCCCCATCAATATTGGCAAAGAGTATCAAATTAACAGCTCTGAATTTTGGCTTCTCTCCCTTTTCTGTACCCCCATGATAAAATGACCCAGAAGTAAACAAAAGAAGTACAGCCAATCCACAGACCCTCTGTATGTAATTAAGTTTATTATTAAGGCATATTCATGCCATATATTGTTTGACTTAAGTGGAAAATGTTTTGTACGAAATGTGCAGAGTGGGAAGGACTTCTAAACTAACGGAAAGTCATCTCTACCATCTCGTAAGGGCCTTTCTTCGCATTCCCCCGTCACCAGCTACTCCTTTCCAAAGAAACACACTGCCTTTTCTTTACTGTGCCATTCTTTCCCAAAAATTCTTTGGCTGCAAACATGGCTCAGTGAGTAGACATAGTCAACAACAGTCAAATGGCCAATAATCCATCTCCAAAGAACCTGATCACTGACATAGGAGAAAACAGTTACAAATGTAAATGAGGAAGCAATTCCTCCATAATCTATTGCCCTCTTTGCATAATAAACAGAGTTTGGATCTGTTTACCAAGTTTGTAGTCTTCCAAGAGCCTATTCAAATGCCCAACTAGAGGGAATAAAGGCTTTCTGTCTAACACACACAGGTTCTGTGCATATTTCTCTCTTGCCTCTCCCTCCAGTAAGTCTCACCTAACATGTTTCTCCTCTTTACCATTCTAACTCTCTATGTGCGACTTTTGCATTTCAAAGAAATTACGTTTGACCAGAATGAAAGCTATACACAGGGGAAGGCCAATGTGTCTTGTTTTGAAAGCTTGATTTTACCTTCACATTTTTATTTTATTATATTATATATATTATATATATTATATATGTTATATATATTATATATATTATATTATATTATATTATTATTTTATTAGCCATGTCCAATACTCTGCCTCTTAGACCTTACAACATTATCACAAAGCTACAAATCAAACCATGAATAGGTTTTCCTTAAACATAAATCTGTGTTACTTACTTGACTGTTACTCTGTTGGACGTATCCTGTAGGTCACTAGGGTCAAAAAGTTGAGATTCTCTAAGGCCAAGCTCTTTACAACCTCTTAAGAACAAGATGATATTGTCCTGAAAGGAAGAAAAGAAATCCAAGTCTGTATTATTTTATATTATCTTTATGAACCAGTCCCTCCTCTTTAGTAGTCCAAATCGCCAGAGTGATGACAATCATTAAGAGTCAGCAAGAGTCAGATCTAACTTTTGGCTTGTTGGATAATAAAATCATACTTTGTTAGGATGTGCCAAGGTAAACAGACACTTTCAATCTTCTAAACCCAGAGCCATGCCAAATTCATTTTTTCCCTTTACCTTAACACATCTGTATAAAACTGCAAGTAAAATTTCACTGAAAAGCAGAACAGGGCATCTTTTGGGGGACCAGTACTCATGGTAGTCAGGTATCCCCTAGAACTTCCAAGTTTTGTCCATATCTTATTGCTGGGGCTTCGTTCAAAACTGATATATTTTTTTAAAAATTGGTTTTACTAACCAAATGTCATCAACAGGTTTTTCTTTAAATTGGCCTTTCTAAATACATTCTTTATCAGCAGATTTTGACTGATAAGACCTCTTTGTAGACTATGAATTGTTAAATGGGAAAAAACAAAGACTGGGAAAATGGGAAAATCTAGATGTAATTGTGAAGGGGGAAAGAAGAGCAAGGAAAGCTTTTGAAAATAATGCAAAAGACCTTTTCAAAGTGAACATTTTCTCTAGCAGGTACATATTTTCTTTGAACTAGCAGGTATCAGGCACAACTGAGAATTAAGGGTTCTGCCTTTCATCTGTTGGGAGTCGGGAAAAAGCAGATGACTCTGGAAGGGGTTGCAGCTGTGGATCACCCTTTTGGAACTCCAGGGTATTAGCAGCAGGTTCCTCGGTTGCAAGTTCCTAACGGTCCTCTTTCTGGAAGATTTCCAACAAGCTAACTGGTCTCATCCGTTAGAGAGAACTATAAGAGAGGAATGATAAAGGTTGGCTCCTGGGGGGCTGGACCAGTGTGAATCCATCCGAAAACTCTAAGAAAGTTGCTACAAAAATCAGAAATGATGGTGGTAGTTACCGAATGATATACTCATGCAAGTGCAGTTCAGCAAAGCAAACAAAAGACATGGCATTTCCTAATCACCCAGTCCACAGGCAAGATTCTAAGATGACTAGAATGCTGCTTCCTGGTGTATGCACCCTGCATAATCACCTCCCCAGAGAGCAACTGGGACCTGTGAATGTGATGGGTATCACTCTGATTACCTTACTAACCAGTAGGCTCTGAGTTATTCAAAAGGAAGATTTTCTGATTGGGCCTGACATAATCAGGGGAGGATTTCAAATAAAGTGTAAAGAATTCCTGGTGGGCAAGAGGTCTATGGCTGCAAGGAGATGGATTCTGTCAACAACCACATAAGCTGGGATGAGGCTTGGAAGCTCATATAGAACCTCAGCCCCCACGAACACCTTGATTTCAGTCCCTTGAGGCTCTGAGCAAAGGTCTTGCCATGTCCATACTTCTGATCTACAGAAACTAAGATGAGAAATGGGTGTTGATTTAAGACTCTAAGCTTATAGTAATTTTTTATGTAGCAACAAAGAATTAATATACGCAGGCACAAAACAGTAAGAGCAACAGCAATAAATCGCTAACCTTTATATAAGCTTTATATGCCAAATATTCCCCCAAGAGCTTTATATATGCTAGCTCATTTAATCCTTGTACAACCTTAGTAGGGACTACTATCTTCCCTTAGTGGGTACTTAGTAGGTACCGATAGCAGGTATTACTACCCTCCTCATTCATGGATGAGCAATCTGAGGCACAGAATAATCGAGCACCTTGCTCAAGGTCACACAGCCAGCAAAGGATGGAGGTGCAAACGAATGGCATATAAGACAAACTGAGGCATCAAATCTGAGGCACCAAAGGAGGTTAGGGGCTGATCACAGAGGGCCTTGACAGTCATGGAAGGGAGGCTGTGGAAATCAGAGAGGGGCTTTAATCTGAGAAATGATGCTCAGATCTGTAGCAGAAGTGGACTGTTGGGGGCAGGCGTAGGGGAGGGGAGAGGGTATGAAGGACTTCGGGGGACTAAGACAGGAGGCAGGGAAACCGATGAGAAGAGACCACAGTCTCATTCCCCTCCACATGGAGGGCGACCCTCCTTTCCCATGCTTTTCCTGCATCCCTGGATTTTCTTCAGCAGTCACAGTGTGCCATCACTCACAAGACCCAGGTCATTCACAAGACCTCTTCGAGAATGACAAGGAGCCAGTCATAGTCTGAAGTTTGCCATACCCTGCCAGTCTCTCCTTCAATTACTTCACGTGTTTTAAAATTATCAAATTTTTCCTTGAAGTTTTTCTATCCCCCCCCCCATATCTTCAGAGGTTTGTTAGATATTCATGTGAGTCTCTTCCATGGCATGCAACTATCTTTCTGGTTGGTCTGTGAGCTCTGAGGGCTTCTTTCTGGGAGGAAAACAGAGGATGGGTCCTGGTGTTCTCTGGGAGTCATCTCGGATCACAACATAAGGACCAACCTGTGACCAGCATGGACGCCCATAAGAGGCACTTGACTGTGGTACCTCAGTTTCTTTTTTTTTTTTTTTTTAAAGATTTTATTTATTTTATTTGACACACAGAGAGAGATTACAAGTAGGCAAGGAGGCAGGCAGANTTATTTTTTTTAAAGATTTTATTTATTTATTTGACACAGAGAGAGAGATTACAAGTAGGCAGAGAGGCAGGCAGAGAGACAGGGAGAGGAGGAAGCAGGCTCCCTGCTGAGCAGAGAGCCCGATGCGGGCCTCGATCCCAGGACGCTGAGATCATGACCTGAGCCGAAAGCAGAGGCTTTAACCCACTGAGCCACCCAGGCGCCCTCTTTTTTTTTTTTTAAGATTTATTTATTTGACACAGAGAGAGAGAGAGAGAGAGATCACAAGTAGGCAGAGAGGCAGGCAGAGAGAGAGGGGGAAGCAGGCTCTCCGCTGAGCAGAGAGC
This sequence comes from Ailurus styani, assembly GCA_002007465.1. Classification (NCBI taxonomy): domain Eukaryota; kingdom Metazoa; phylum Chordata; class Mammalia; order Carnivora; family Ailuridae; genus Ailurus; species Ailurus styani. The sequence goes on along the minus strand of LNAC01000005.1, from coordinate 6,940,229 downwards.
CTGATGTGGGGCTCGATCCCAGGACCCTGAGATCATGACCTGAGCCGAAGGCAGAGGCTTAACCCACTGAGCCACCCAAGCACCCCCCTCAGTTTCTTAAGAAAGGCAAGAAGGTGTCCCTCCCTTACATAGACGTGCCCTTGAGTGCCACGCTATCTTCATCACACAGACTGCAAACCCAACAGCGTCATGTTGCCTGCTAGGCTGAATGATTTGGGCTGGGAGATTTAAGGGACTGCAGGTCTCCTTCTAGCTCCTTGCTGCAACCTAATGATGTTGGAGGGGAGCCAAACCCTGGTCAGGAGAAAGCCAGAAGAAAAAGCTCCATAGCCAAGAGCTAACAGGGGCAGCAGCCAGAGTGGGTAAAAACGACTGTGCCTTTAATTACATAAAACGCATCCTGCAAATTCCCATCTGCCTTGCTCTTCACACTAAGATTTTTCCACATTTACAATTCCAAGCAAAACTCACATCTTAGTGTGTCAGCTCCAGAAGCCAAGCAGTACAACACGTCTCAAACCCCCAGGAGAAGAAGTGCAAGTCACCGACAATGACCATTATCTTAGCTCTCACTATTGTAGTATTACAAACACATTAAAGCTTAGGAGGGCTTCAGAAAAGTTTTTAAGGGACTCTTCAAAAAAGTCGATGTCATTAAAAAAAAATTGGACATTACAGAGACATGAGGGCCAAATGTAATTGATGACTTCTGATTGGATCCTAGAGGCAAAAAGGAAAATAAGGCTATAAACGTCTAATTTAAATGCGGACTGTATGTTGGATGACGTTAGTGAATGAATGTTAACTTTCTTAGGCAGGATGAATGATGATATTGCAATTATATAAGAGAAGGCCTTTATTTTTAAGCAAATATATACATTACTTAGGGACAACTTATCATAATGCCTATGACATGATTTCAAATGGTCAGGGAAAAAAATAAGGGTGTGTGCATATGAGAGAGAGAATGTTTATCCATCATGGAAAAAGAGATAAAGCAAATAGGGCAAAATATTAACAATTGGTGACCCTAAATTAGGGATTGGTGAACTTTTTTCTGTAAAAGGCTGGCTAGTAAATACGGCTTTGTGGGCCTATAATGGTCTCTGTCAGAATGACTCAAATCTATCACTGTAGCCAGACAATGCATAAATGAATGAGAGCATGTGTATTCTGACACATTTACAAAAGCAGGCCCTGGGCTGGATTTGGCCCACAGGACCCATTCCAGGTGAATGATGTGCAGGGATTCACTATGTCATTCTTTCAATTTTGCTGTGCCCTTGAACATCTTCCAAAAAAGGTTTGAAGAGAAGGTTTTTAAATGTGTAGAAGTGAGGGGCGCCAGGGTGGCTCAGTTGGTTAAGCATCTGACTCGTGGTTTTGGCTCAGGTCATGATCTCAGGGTTGTGAGATTGAGCCCCTGGTTGGACTCCCTGCTCAGCACAGAGTCTGCCTGAGATTCTCTCCACTCTCCCGTCCCTCCCCCCACTCACACTCTCTTTCTCGCTCTCTCTAAAATAGATAAATAAATAAATTAAAAAAATTTTTTTGTAGACATGTATTCAATGACATCACTTGGCTGGCAAGCCCAATGTCATAAAAATCAAGGAGAAAAATAATGGTAGCCTCAGGGATGACTATTGCAAGTCACCAAGGTAAATGTTTCAGTGACACTGATGGAAAGTTACCATCTCTGGCTAACTGGAAAGTACTGTAACATGAGTCTCAATTCAACCCAGATGCTTAACATCAAGTTCCTAAAAGAGTCCATTTTGTGCTAGACCAATGGTAATATACACATTCATACTGATGCTTTTGTAACTACCGTGTATACATTCCTCCTTGTTCTTGGTTCAGTGGCTTCCCATTTCATTAATTTGGGGGCCTGCTCTGTGCATGAAAACACTCCCCAGGGCTCTGGGGTTAAGGCCTGAGCTTTCTGCCCTCCCCAGGGCCTCTTCTCTAAAAAACGTCCTTGTACTTTGCCACCTTCTTTTCTTGTTTCAAAGGCAAGACGAAGGAAAGCCCAGGATGGTCTCTACCTCCAGAGTAGAGCACTATCCCTGGAATTTAGTAGGTTCTCACTAAATATTTAAAGTAAATTAAGTACTGCATTCTAGGGACTGACAAGAATTTTTTAAAAAAATTCCTTATCCTCATGGAACTAACATTCTAGTAGGTGAAATAATAAGGACTTAACAACAAAAGTGTCTTATTCTTTAGGTTAATGTCCACAATATATTAAATAGCTGGGTTTGTTTAAGACACCCCTAAACAGAGGTCTGCCTTCCAATGAGACAGTGCAAATGAGGGGCACCTGGGTGGCTCAGTCAGTTGAGCATCTGACTCTTGATTTTGGCTCATGTTGTGATCTCAGGATCATGAGATCGAGTCCCACACAGGTTCCTTGCTAGGTGAGGGGCCTGCTTAAGATTCTCTCTCTCCCTCTGTCTCTCCCACACACACACCCCCACCATCCCATCCCTCCGCCCCACACTTTTTCTCTCTCTCTCAAAAAAAAAAAAAAAGACAGTAGAAGTGAGAGAAGAACAAATATATCAAGGGACACAGCAAAAGAGTTTGGAGTCCGAAGGTCTCCAGGTAGCATTCCAGTCTCAACCATTTATTAGCTTTGTGGCCTTGGGCATCGTCCCTAACCTTTCTGATCCTCAGATTCCAAATCTGAAAAGTGGGGGATGCCATCAATCTTACAGAGACACCAGAATTACAGGAGATCTATATTAACAGCACAGCCCAATGTCTGGCACCTTATGGGCACTCATTATATGGAAGTTATTATTACATTCTTGTCAACTTGGGACAAGAAAAGCCTGTGGAAAGTGAAATGAGGAACAGTTGATCCATCCATGAGAAACAGACACAAAAACAGACACTACAGAAAAAAAAAGATCTATTTATAACTCGTCCCAATGACATGGGACATGGCAAAAAAAAAAAAAGAAAAGAAAAGAAAAATAATTTAAAAGCTATAGTTGCTGTTATTGTTGTTTAGTTGCTGTTATTAACTGCTATCTTAGCACTTTTCTACAGGCTGCCTCAAATTCACTCACAAGCTATGTCCATCTGTAAGATGGCTGCTCATTTGTAATTTTCTCGCTGAAATCATCCATCTTTGCATGGTGGTTCCCAAAACCACAAGTGCCTACTTAATCTAAAATGTACCTGAAGCGGAGTATTAATTCTATCATGAACCCATCTGATGAGCAGAACAACATTTCAGTGGGAAAGCACAAGTACTGAGAAACGCCAAGCAACAACACTCTTGGCTAAAGTAGGATGAAGGATCCCAGAGGCCATCAAAAAGACTTCCTCAGCCCCAGGTAGTGTGATGGGAGGGAGGAGGGGGAAGGTAATGCATGTAAGTGTAACCCCTGAGACACACCACAGCCTGAACCTTTCTCCCACTTGTCTTCAGATGGCAGGCAAGGACCTGCGGCTACCTACTCCCTTTCTCTAGCTGTCATTTCCAAACGGAAAGGGACTTCTCTCTCTCTCTCTTTGATCCACTCTCTGGAACAGCACGCAGCTTTCTGTCTCAGGGGAAGGCTCCAGCATTTAATGGTTCTCTAGGGAAACCAGACAGGTGGTAAGAAGCTCCCTTCTCTGTCCCATCTCCTTGGCTTTCTTTCCTTTACAGCCAATAGGGATAGGTCAACGCGATGGCGATTTGGCATTTACAGAAAATGAAGGTAATGCTCATTTGTGTTTCAAAGGAACCCAGAGGTCTATACTGCAGGTATTCAAAATTCCATATATACAAAGCATCCCTATAATTTTCTGTTTTGATAGAAGAAAAGACCAGGTGGAAATATCAAAATGTAAACTGGAGTTATATCTGCTGATTTTCTTATTTAATACATTTTCTGTAATGTATAGATAAAATAATATTTGCTTTAAAAATCTTAATAAGGATTAGGCTAGCTCAAAAGGATCTGCAAGTGTATCACAGAAGATAAGATCCTTTTGGAAAATCAAAAACACTAATGTTACTTTTCTATTTTTTTTTTAAGATTTTATTTATTTATTTCACAGAGGGAGACAGATCACAAGGAGGCAGAGAGGCAGGAAGAGAGAGAGAGGGGGAAGCAGGCTCCCCACTGAGCAGGGAGCCCGATGCGGGCCTCGATCCCAGGACCCTGAGATCATGACCTGAGCCGAAAGCAGAGGCTTTAACCCACTGAGCCACCCAGGTGCCCTACTTTTCTATTCTACCTATGAGGCTTTCTTTTTTTTTTTTAAACAAAAACAGGATTTTTGTTAGGTTTTCTACATTTGAGGCAAATAAACTGCCTTTAGCAGAAAAGCAATTACAAAATTCAGAACTAAAGGAATACATTACCAAAAGGAACTTACCCCACAATTCGTAGAATTTGGGGCTTTCCTGTACCTGCCTTGTGTTCACAGTTGCTCTCCCAGGCTGTATGGGTCCCAGCCAAGCTCCAGTCACTGGCAGGTGCCCAGAACAATCAGCACTGGCCAGACTCTCAATGCATTTATATTTGCCGGGACTGCTTAATGAGGATAGCAGGCCTTCCATCGGGAGGTGGCTTGTTCTGCCTGGGGGTGGAGGTGGGGGTTCTGGGGAAGCCTGATCCAGAAGGTGGCAGCTGGGTGACTGCTTGAAGGAGCAGAAAGCAGTTAATGGCTGGGAAAGGAACAGAAGCATGGCGGGTGGCAGGGAGAGAAGGAAAAGCTGGGGAGGCAAGAAAGTCACGAGAAAGGAGCTGGAGGCATGCATGTGGGAGCCCTGTGAAGGATCTGGACGATTGTCTAGGCAGTAGGAAGTCAAGGCCAGCTGATGAAGACGGAAGGAGTCTGGGGATCTGACCTTTATTTAAAGAGACTATGTCTGGTGGTAACGGGAGAGATCCACTGGATGGAGGGGACAGGATCCACTTAAGAAATTATTATAAGAGCTCAGGGAGAGACATGGAAAACCTGAACTCACCCAGAAGCTGTAAGAACAGAAAAGAGGAGGCCGTTGTGAGCAGCCCTGTTGGCTGCGCAGTTGAGTGGATTTGAGAGTAGAGAATGAGGAGGAGGAGGGGATTTGAGGCAATGCTGAGGTTTTTAGTCATTAAGACCATCTGAAGGAACAGAGGAGGGGAAGATTTGTGAGAATCAGAAATGATAAAGTCTGGAACATATATTCAAAGAACCACAGCTCTTTGGGAGCTTATATTTGGGTCTGGAGCTCAGAGGAGAAGCTCCAGGGAATATGCAGGTTTGGAAATCACCAGGAGATGCCTGTCGAAGAAGGGGGTGAGAGCGTGATACTGCCCAGGGGAGTTCAGACAGAAAAGGAGAGACTAAAACAGGACCATCCAGAATGCCGATATTTAAAGGACCATTTGAGGAGAAGGAGCCCGTTATGACTGAGGAGAAGCAAATGAGAGCAGAAGCAAAACCAGGCAAGATGGCCAGGGAAGCCAAATGAGAACACTGTTCAGGTAGCCTGTGTGTCCAGTGCCAAATGGGGCAGTGTCACATCCAGAGTCCCCATGCTGCTACCTCCTGGCCTCACAGCTACGGCCAAGTTGCTTAACTGGTCCCTGCCTCAGTTTCCTCTTCTAAAAGCACAAATCCTCACAATGGCCTCCAAAGCCCTACAGAAGCTGTTGCCCACTACATCTTCGACCTCATCTCCACCACCCTCCCTCTCGCCAGACACTGGTCTTCAACCAACCCTTTCTGGACCTCTGCACTGCCCTTTTTCTTACCTAGATATTACATAAAACAATCTCTGGTACATGGTGAGTAAACATCCAATAAATAAGCATGGAATGAACGAACGACCGTAAAAACGGGGATACTCATCATATCATAGGGCTCTTGTGTGAAGTTAAGAAAATATACATAAAGTGCTCAGAAGAGAACAATGTTTGGCACAATGAATGTTTCCATCAAGATACTTACTTCTATCAGAATGAAAACTGTTAAGTCATCAATGAATGGATTTTCTGATTAAAAGGATATTACTGACTTTTGGGAGAACTTCAGTGCAATGATAGGGCATAAACCAGATTGCAGAAAATTAAGAGGTCAGTGTAGAACCAAAACAATGGAGAATACACACAGAGACACTTTTGGGAAGTTTGGCAGAGAAGAGAATATAAGACAAGGTATGATGGCTCAAAAGATGGTTGACCAGTTATTTCTTTTAGGCAAGCTACAGGTCAGGAGAAACGTGGCACCCTGCTTGACCCAAAGCTTCCTTGCCCCTCCCAGACCATCATGTTGGTCTTATCATCCTCAGGAGCAATCCTCTTTTCATTTGAGGTTTGAGCCATCAGTTCTTCACTATAATGATCTTCTGTCCACTCACTATTTCTGTCACAATCATGGGGGACTCTGGTGCCAACCTCACCACTCAACAGAGTCAACATTTTATGTGACTTTAAATTCTCCACGGGCAGCCTGTTTGATAACCGGGCTTTATAGTTCTTTGGCTTCTTTGGTTCCAACAGTTTTTACTGACACACTCCCTTTCAGGATCATAATCATCATTACACCTAGCCTGTGGAATTTTAACCTCCAAAATCCTACTCTGGATTTAGCCCCTCTCCCTCCAGACTTCTCACTCCTTTCCTCCCATAAGGCCCCCCTTTCATCTTCAGATGCTGCCCTTCCCTCTCAGCCCATTTCCCTCTCCCCTTGCTGCTTGGTTTCCTTTGTGAGGCAGTCCAGACGGGAGAGACTATTCCATCACCCCACTTCCTGTATCTTCAACATCCCCACCTCTGTTTTTCTGTCATGGAGCAAAGACGAGGGTAAGGAAATAGCACAGGTGGAACAGTTAGCTGTGGAGAGGAGCCTGGCAGCCATTCGACCCAACGAGCTCTGGCCTCTACTTGCAGAGGGACCGGGTGTGCCCGTTCCTCATGTTTCTACATGGAGGGACAACACTTCCAGCCCCTCACGCTTCCTCCGCCTGGTTGTGTTGCTAGAAGAAATGGGGCACGCTCGGCCCAGCCAGTCTGGATTTCCCCTCCATGGAAGTCAGCCTGTCTGTAAGACATATGTGTCCTGTCTGTCTCTGCCATGTGGTAAGAGGCCTCTCTCTGTGGGGGAGGCCTGTGGTTGTCCAGCTGTGCCAGGAATGGGTGGATAAATTTGTATAATTCAGGAGTGAGGATTAGCAAACCCTCTTGGCTGCAGCTCTAAACCCAGGCTCTCCTATTTCTTTCATGAGAAGTAAAGCTGATATTTTGGTCTCTCTCTACCTCCTCTGTTTATTCCTCAGCTGGGAGGGGAAGAGAGGAGTATTATTTACTGATCACCCTAAATCCCTAGTGAACTGCTCCTGGTGCTACTGGAAATAACGGTGCTGTTATTGGGACTGGACCTGCTATAAATTTATAAGCTCCCACCTCATTGGGGCTCTTGGATCCACTTGATAACCCTTCTGGGTGTCCCTGGTATAGAGGTCATTAGCCCTCAAGAGCTAAATCCTGTCACTTCACTGATCCCAGGTTCTCTATATAAAAACTTTTTTAAACAAGAATATAAAGTAGGATATTGTAAGACATTTGAAAATAATCTGTTAACATTTTTTCAGCAATGGGGACAAAATATAAGCCTCTGTTAGAGTGAAGATCCAACAGCCAGTGGTTATGCTATATTAATTTTAGTTTATTGTTAAAATTTACTCAAAGGTATGTATTGCAAACTTACTGCATGAAAGGCAATGTAATGTGCTAGGTGCTTTGGGTGGGAAGGGGTCATGGTTAGAGTTGGGATTCCAATTTGCAAGTGAGAGAACTCTGGATGAAAACAGACATATATTGGATTACAGAGCCCAGTACCTCCCAGCCGCAGGGCAGTGGGGATGCAGTTGACCCTTTGAAACAACTGGAACCCAGGGCCTTGTGGGTCTGGAAGCTGGAATTGCTTCATTTCTTGTCTGCTCATTCCACATGTCAGCTTACTTGCTTTCACTGCAGACAGGTTCCCTCCACGTGGATCCCAAGATGCCAAGTTTCATGTATGAAGGTTGTCACCCTCCCAAGAGGACTAATTGTCTTTTTCACTTGCAGTTCAAAAAAATCCCAGGAAAAGGAAAAGACCCTTATTAGCCTGCCTAGGGTGAGGTTCCCTCCTACCGTGACTAACGCGATGCAGTAAAAGGGGCCAGAATTGATTTAATCAACGGTAGGGGTAAGGGTAGGGGGCAGAAGAGTTTCCGAAAGAAGGAGACTGATTCCCTAGTAAGGGGACCCAGGGCAGATGAAGCTAGGAACACTGGCCACCTTCACGAGAGTGGACCAGGTGTGGATTTCTCTCTCAAAGTTCTTATGGAGTAGAGTACAGAATTGCTACTACCATATTTTAGCATTCTAAATACAGCTGATCAAATTTAGTTTTCCTTTAAAGATGTTCTTTTGAAAGAGCCTATAAAGCTGGAATGGTGCCTCATTTTCCCAAACTTAACAGGCTTGATGCCAAAGACAGCCAGCCACAGAACCAAGCGAACATAATGAATGAACTAATTCTGTTGGAAGAACTTTCAAGCACAGGTCCTGGTCAAGGCGGTGATTGCAGCCTAGCTCTTCTTCCCTTAGGACATTTAGGAAAACAGAGTACCCAATCCCAAAGGCTCCAGCACCTTCATTTTCTCTCTCTTTCTGGATTCCAGACTCATGACCGTCCACATAGTAGCAGCTTCTCCTCTTCAGAACTTGACATTCAAGCCTACTCAAGGGTCATCACCACAGCACTATCTCAGGAGAATAGGGATTCCAGCCTATGAGTAAAGCTGTCTAGATTCCAAGGCCTCTATCACTCCGAAAAATGATCAAACTATTCCCCAAACTACTCAGACTATACCTAAAACACAGCAAAAGTGTTACTGTTATATTGCCAGATTGATTTCCAGCGTCATTCACTCATTGCATTTGGTAATTTAATGAAAAATAGCTTTACATTATGGTAGAATAAAACTGCTGCAACTATCATACCTCATTAAATAGTACTCATATATATGACATGTAATATATGACTTGCGCATTTCTTAGGGCAGTGATAGTCAACCTGGGGGGTCCCCGGATAGCTCGCCCATGATGAGATAAAGGCAGAGCCAGAAATGAGTTTTTAGAAACTTTTATAACAATCTGGCAATCTAACCATATCCAAGCATGTGATCAATAGACACATCTCAATGAACAAGGTATACACCATTCTGGATGCTTATCCAACCTGCACATTACATGCACTGTGTAGTTTATGGTAGTCAAATCACATATCAGTCCAAATTGGATTAGAAATCAAACAAACAACAACAAAATGCAAATCAAAGCCGCATGAGATGCCATTTGACACCAAGAAGAATGGCTATTTAAAAAAATACAAGAAACATAGTAAGTGTTGGCAAGGATATGAAGAAACTGGAATCCTTGTGCATCGCTGGAATGTAAAATGGTGTAGCTTCTGTGGAAGACAGTTTGGCAGTTCCTAAAAATGGTTCAAATGGTAAATTTTATGTTATGTATATTTTGCCACAGTAAAAAATGCACATACCCCTCCACCCAACAACAAAACTTGCTCTTCATCATAATAGTTGCAAATCCCTGTCCTAAGAGTATCCATGTCCTAGGGGCTCCTGGATCAAATAAAACCTGGAAAGTGCTACCCCACCCTTGGAGTTCATAATGCTTAGGACTAACAGTTCTGAGAAATTCCCTCTATTCTGTTTATTTTAAACTCTTCATTTGACCTCGACATTTCCTAAACTCACTGGACTTCAGGACCCTTTCCATCACCCTATCCACCTTTTGCTATAACAAAACATAAAGAGATGCTGAGCTCCTGAGGAACGACTGAAACTGAAAGTTCATACTTTCGTGCTGCACACAATTAAGAGTGAAAGAGTCATCACACTCAGGTTGTAGACCCTAATCTAAAACTATCAGCCTTTGCTTGAACCCTCCACTCAGTTCCTAGGTGGGCAATGCCAAGCCCCATGGCACAGCAGGCTAACAGAAGTCCAACAGCCAGAACCTGGGTCATCTCTGCCTCCCTCAAGCTTCACAATAAGGATACATTTGACATCTGTCTTTATAGAGCTGCAAGTGAAGCCAACGATTTACTAGTCAGAATGACCCCAGGAACAAAGTACTTCATGGTCCAGGTCAGACATGTGGAGGACATTAGAAAAAGAAACAGGCTTTTAGAAGGCAAATGAGTGTGCAAAGCAGGAGTCATATTGATAGATCCAAATACCATTACCCCTATCATATTTAGAGGTCACAACCTCTCTACTGAGAAGACAAAAAAACCAGCAAGAGAGGAAATGCCACAAAGTAAAACACCAAAATCAACCTCTGCACTCGTCGACACACACCAAGGCCTGAAGTAATTTTAGTATTTAAAATTTTTGGCTGGAGAAAAGTTTGCTTCAAACGTTCTGTTGATATTAAAACACATGTGAAAAAGGAAGAAGAGGTATGCAGGGTAGGAATTTGAAGCAAAAAAAAAAAAAGAAAAGAAAAGAAAAGAAAATCTGGTGAAAACATCACTGCCATTCCTTTTATTCTTTCAAGTTTATCAGGTTCTTAACCCAAGTAGGGGCCCCCTTAACTATTCCAATTTTTTTTGTATGTAATTCAAAAAAGGTGTAGAGGAAAGATTATCTTCAAATAACTCTAGATTCTCGACTTTGTAATCATGCACAAGTGGAAACCACATTTCGTCTTCAAGAAACATTTTTTTAAAAAGTATATTCAAAATAATAAATTTTCCATGGATACTGGCTTCCTCTTTCCAAGTTAGCATACGGCCTAATTTAGACAATAAATCTAATGGACAAGTTATCTCTCACAAATAGCACCTAGCACATTCTTGGCATCTGAAAAGAGTTAACACATTGCATATGCTGTTCATGTTCACAAAACAAGGTATGGGGGAAAAAAAATCACCAGAGCACCAGAGCAGGGTGGGGAGGGGGACCAGAGGAATGTAGAGGGCCACCAGTGCGGCTGCAAAGGGCCCTCTCCCCCCACCACCCAGAGTTTTAAAGTTGCGTCCAGGGGCATGGAACCAAAGGATGGAAAGTACTGAGGCCCTGTAAGATGTTTGGGACTTTGCAATTTCCAACACATTTAATTCTAGCAACCCAGCCCCCATGATGCCTACCTTAACAGATGTGGAAAAAGATGGGGTTTAAAATAAGTTCCGCTGAGTTTATTGTCTAATGGTACAGAATTCCAGTCTGGAATACTGACAAAGTTCTGAAGATGAATGGTAAAGACACCATAGTGTGCATGTACTACATGCTACTGAATTGTATATTTAAAAAATGGTTAAAATGGTAAAATGTTATGTTATGTATATTTTACAAGAAAAAAAAGGTAAGTTCAATAACTTCCCAAGGTTACATCGTGTGTCCGTGACAAAGCCAAGAGGTGTGCCAGTCTGACCCCTAAGCCCATATGCTTTCCCTGTATCTCTCGAAAATAATGATAAAGATGATGGTGATAATAATAAATATCATCATCCTCATCCTCACTTCATCCTTATCCCCCTCATCATCTGATTCTCTTTTAAAAAGGTTTTTTTTTTGTGGGGCACCTGGGTGGCTCAGTTGGTTAAGCGGCTGACTTCGGCTCAGGTCATGGTCTCAGGGTCCTAGGATCGAGTCCCGCATCAGGCTCCCTGCTCAGCAGGGAGCCTGCTTCTCTCTCTCCCTCTGCTGCTCCCCCTTCTGTGCTCCCTTTCTCTCTCTCTCTCTCTCTCTCTCTCTCTCTCTCTCTCTGTCAAATAAATGTTTTGAGAGAGAGAGAGAGAGAGAGAGAGAGAGAGAGAGAGAGAGTGCATGTGAGTGGTGGGCGGAGCAGAAGGAGTGGGAGAAAGAACATCTCAAGCAGATTCTATCCTGAGCATGGAGCCTGATGCAAGGCTCGATCCCACAACTGTGAGATCATGACCTGAGCTGAAATCAAGAGTCGGTCACTCAACCAACTGAGCCACCCAGGTGCCCCTCATCATCTACTTCTTGAGTGTGTACTTTGTGCCAGATGCTATCTAAGCAATTCGTGTGTATTTATATACTAAATGCTCACCACAACCCTCCAAGGTAGATGATGTTGTTACCCCCTATCTTCCAGATAAGAAAGTGAAGTACAGAGAGGTAATATCGCTTCCTCAAGGGGACAGAGCTAATTAAAGCCAGGCAGTCTGATCCCAGATCCCCTCCTCTTCCCCATATCACTGCACTGCCTCTTGGCATATAAATTTATGTACACAGCACATAAAGACACAAACCTCATTAGTCTCAAGATTATTCACAAACCAAAAACGTCGATAGGTCATAAATAATGTTTAGATGAGTTAATAAATGTTAGTTCTTCACACATAGTCTCGGAGGAAGATATTCTAAAGATGGCTTCAATACTGCCTTCTAGAAGGTCTTTCATGTGGCTCTGGGCTGTGCTCCCTTGGTACTGTCTGAACCACTCTGGTAGTAACATGCACCCAGCTCTGTGCTCCAGTTAGAGGTCATGACTTAGTTTTCCATTGTACTATGAGTTCTCGTGCATGAATTCATGCTCTTGTGTGTACCCACTATTTTAAAATTTGCACCGTGGTTAGTATATCTTCAGTAAGTTTGTCTTAGTTCACCTAGAATAGTTTAAATAATATTACTATGATCTGTTCTTTTTAAAGAACAGATAGCTCTGTTAGCTCCAGTTCTTGAGTCTTTGTCAATGGTAACTCTTTACCTATCCAGTCTCTTCCATGGTAATTCAGTATCTTCAGGGTTTCGACTGCTCCCGGGGACAATTTCGATCATTTATATTTTGCTAAGAAATCATCCTTTTCTGTTGGTTTTCAACCCCCATACCCCAGGTTTGTTTATACAAGTCTCAAAATTTTTTCTTCAATCTATTGCCTTGCCATTTCTTTTCTTTTTGTTTCAATCTTTATTTTGCATTCTCTTGCTATCATGTTTTATCTTTAATTGGGCTTGCAAGGGGCTTATCTATTTTATTGGTTTTTCCAAAGGACCAGCTTTGGGATTTATTTATCCATTATTCAATCCCCCTATTTTTAAAAATTTTAACACCAGAGTAACATACAGTGTTACAGTAGTTTCAGGTGGATCATGTAACTATCCCACTAATTAATTAATTTAAAAATTCCTTTTTTAAAAGTTTTATCTTTAAGTAATCTCTACACCCCATGTGGGGTTGGAACTCATGACTGTGAGATCAAAAGGTGCAAGGCTCTTCTGACTGAGCCAGCCAGGTGCCCCTATCTGTTTCACTTAAAGTTTCATCGATTAATTATCTTACTAATTTTTTATGTTTATTTTGTTTCTCTTTATTTCCTGAGTAATACGTTGCCCTGTTTTCTCTTTGTTCTTTCAAAAGAATAAGACATTTCTTCTGAGTACAGCTTTCACTACACTTAGAAGTTCTGATTACAAAATGTTCCTTCTTCATTTCTTCCCCAATGAATTTACTACTTTTGATTTCCTTTTTGATTCCAGGGTTATCAATGAGAGCATTTCAGAATTTTCAAGTGGATAAGGCTTTTTGCATTGCCTTCTTGCTTCTTCTTTCTATTCTCATCGCATCATAACCAAGGAGTGTGCCATGAAATCTCTGTCCTATCCTTGAGTACTAGAAGGTTTTCCTTGTGGGTAAGTGTGTGATTCAGGGGAAGGGAGACAGTGTTGAACGACTGGGAAACATTTACCTATTTTTATCAACTGATATGATCTTTGCAAAGGCGACATGAAATCTGCTTACTTGACAACTGTGCTACAGGACACCTATTCCGATGTGATGAGAAAAATCATGAGATTTGGAATTTAAAACTCCTATGTCTTCCCTTTGCAGGCTTGGGTCTCAGTTACCTGATCTATAAAATGTAAATCACTTACTGGCCTCACAATGTTACCAGTGAGAAAATTAAATAAGCCTGGTGTGCTCTCTCCACGCAGTGCCTTCTTGAAAGTTCCAGGGAGTCATCGACATACTGCCCTTAAGAAGCAGCTCTCCCCTGGCAGGCACCAGAAAAGCCACCAAAGGGAGACCGCATCTTGTCAGGTGCCTGGGGCCACACAGTGTGGAGAAACGGACACACCATTCCGTGCATGTTATACACACACCTTGCATGTTACACACACCCCAGAGCATTCTAGAAGAAGGCAGTTATCCCAGACCAAGTGTCTCTGAGGCAGTTTAGTGTTTAAATTCCCTTAAAACACTGAGTGTGCAGAAGCAGGGGCAGGGAGGGGAGGGGACATGGAGAAGGAGGCATAAAGCAATTTTGTTGTAGAGAGTATTTTTTGAAACTAAAGACTGATTGAGAAGGACATCAAAAGAGTTTGATTTGTTTGATGTTTGGACACACACACATGATGCAGATAACTGCTGGATTAATGATGACCGTCTGCACGCCAGATGGACAGCGACCGTGTCGAGACATCTGACTCAGCACCATTTGAAAAGCAGATTAAGGTAAAACCAGCCTAACACAGATGACTCCGCCACCCCATGTTGAAGGGTACACCGTTCTATTGTGAGTTCAAATCATTCGACGAACTACAATGAACTTTTAAGACTTCTTCTTCCTGTGTCAGTACCCCTGGGTGAGAATCAGAAGGGCGGATATCGTGGCCGGGCCAGTGTCTGGGACTGGGTAAAGCCTCTTTTATGACAGGCAGTAGGATGTGGTGAATGGCCCTGATGCCGAGAGGTACAATCAGGCATAACACAGCAGCTGGCCTACAGATTTACATCATCATTTTAGATTCGATATTTGTAAAAGCTTTTAATCTGAATATTTGGACAACCAAAAAAAAAAAAAACCCACAATCTCATCTCATCCCTTCAGAACACACTTTCAAGGCATTTGTCCCACTAAAAAATCGGTTATTTTTCTTTTCCTAGCTTTTGTTCATAAGAAGTACAAATGGCCAATAAATATGTGGGGGAAATTTTAACCCACCTCCAACAATCCAATGCAAATGAAAACAACAGCATAAAAACAGTTTTACCATCAGACTGGTCAAGATGAGTACAAATGCTAAGATCCAGTGTCGGGGAAGGTATGGAGAAATTGGCAGTCTTTTTTTTTTTTTTTTAAGATTTTTATTTATTTATTTGACAGAGAGAGACACAGCGAGAGAAGGAACACAAGTAGGGGGAGTGGGAGAAGGGGAAGCAGGCTTTCCGCCGAGCAGGCATCCCAGAGTTCTGGGATCATGACCTGAGCCGAAGGCAGATGCATAACGACTGAGCCACCCAGGCGCCCTGAAGTTGGTAGCCTTGCTACAGAGCTAGCGAGAGTGTAAATTGGTTCTATTCTACCTTTCAGGGGATGATTTAGAAATAAGTGCCAACTTGTTGTGAGGTGAGGTATGGAAGTGACGAATCACTAATTCTGCACCTGAAACTAATATTACACTGCACGTTAACTAAGGGGAATTTAAATAAAAACTTGGAAAGAAAAAAAAAAAGAAGTGCCAAAAGCCTTAGGACTTTACATTCCTTGGCTTTTCCCTTTTAAGAATATGTTCTAAAGATATAAATATAAATCATTTACAAAGATTTTTGTAAAAGAATGTCCACTGCAATATTGTTTAAAATGAAAAACTGAAAACAACATAAATGGTCAACAAGGGATTATTTAAACAGAATCGTACTTATATTGGAAATTACTGGGATATATGCTCCTGTCAGTGTATACTTATATTACGCATTAAAATGATTCGAAGGATCCAGGCAGTTTAATCCTAAAGTCCAAATTCTACAGATATTTCAAAAGATGACTACAAAAAATAATTTGCAACGGAACTACTCAGAATAAGCATTATTAGCATTAGTGTAATTTTTAAGGGATATTTACTACACAGATAAATAATTTTTCCTCTTTCTAAAATTTTTTTATTGTGTTATATTAGTCACCATACAATACATCATTAGTTTTTAATGTACTGTTCCATGATTCATTGTTTGCATATAACACCCAGTGCTCCATGCAGTACATGGCCTCCTTAATACCCACCACCAGGTTCACCCATCCCCCCCCGCAGCCCCTTCCCCTCTAAAACCCCCAGTTTTTTTCTCAGAGTCCACAGTCTCTCATGGTTCACCTCCCCCTTTGATTTATTCAAATTCTTTTGAGTGTTTGAAGAGGTGGCTTATTCACATGGTTAAAAGAATATACGAAATACTTCTGTCTTGCAGTCTCCCAGATCCCACTCCCAAGAAAACAGATGCTTCCAATTTCTCACCTATTTTTTCCAAAAGTGTTTTGTGTGTCTACAAATCTATTTACATATAGTCTACATCCTTTCCCACCTTTTAAAGAACCCAATGTAGGTACATGTTGTTTTTCAAAAATTATCATACTAGTCAATAGAGAAAGAGTGTCATCATTCTTTTTTTAACGACTATCTGATATTCCATGGTATGAGTGGACCAAAATTAGGGTAAAAATAATTTATCGCCCAAATCAAGACACTTTTGAAAGGGATGCTATTCCTAATTATAGTGAAACAACAATGCAAAAGCCAGGACTGTCTCAGACAAACCTGGACGTATGGTCATCCTACCCCTTAACGACCAAAACTTATTAACCAGTTCCCTTTTGGTGGAACTTAGGTTATTTCTTTCTTCCTTTTCTTTTCTTTTTCTTTTCTTTCTTTCTTTCTTTCTTTCTTTCTTTCTTTCTTTTTCTTTTTCTTTTTTTTAAGATTTTTTAAAAAATTTATTTATTGACAGAGAGAGAGAGAGATCACAGGTAGGCAGAGAGGCAGGCAGAGAGAGAGGAGGAAGCAGGCTCCCCACTGAGCAGAGAGCCCAATGCGGGCCTCGATCCCAGGATGCTGAGATCATGACCTGAGCCGAAGGCAGAGGCTTAACCTACTGAGCCACCCAGGCGCCCGAATTTAGGTTATTTCTAATGATTTGCTAGAGCAAGAATGCTACAATAAAAAGCTGATATATGTGTCATTTCACACAAGTAGGAGTACATCTGCAGGACAGAAGACTTAGAAGTGAAATTGCTTAGTTAGAAGATATTGGCATGACTTTAATTTGATAGATATTTCTAGGTTGTTGTCCAGAAAGGTTGTAATTGTTTTCTTTTATTTTCTTTTTTTTGAAATAAGCACTGCTTTATAATAAGATGAAACAATAAATTAACTTCTAAAAATAAGAAACGTGAAAAATGTAGATTTAGCAAGTTGAAAGCATTCTTAATCATAAACACATAGAGAAACCCAAGACAGGAAATACTTAAAATTGAGCACATCGAGACTACACAGAAGTTTCAAAAACAAACCAACCCCACAAGAAATGGTGCCAATGAATGGATTATGCAGTTACAGGGTGAACTGCAAAGCTCTTTGTAAATATGATGCTTAGCGATGTCACTGGGCATTTCCACCCTCCTTTGATTCTGTACCTTACACATTCTTCTTTCTGCTCATCGAGACAAGTTAGTTTCCATTTGAAGTCAATGAGGGACAACAAATGACTGACAGATGCCTGTCTTTCTTCTTCTCAGAGAACAAATAGTTCCAAAAGGGCAGCTCTACCACTTCGGGGCAGCTATTGTAAGACCCACAGTATCTGTTATGGCTGCTGGACTTGAAACCCCAAAGTGGTAGGGAAATTTCTGGGGAGGGCCAATGGGCTGGGAGTGTCCGCTAAAAGTGTGCCATGTCACCACTGCAAGAGACAACTATCTGCTACCTCTGGGACAGACTCCTTCCTGCTTCCTGGTAGAAGTTCTGGGAGAAAAGCTGTAGCTTCTTCCACTTACTAAATGAAATTGGCACCTGCCAAAATACATTTTAATTCTCTCATCTATTCAGGCCTTAACCTTAAACATCTTCCTGCCATCCACAAGACCTTCCCAACATGAGCTTTATATCTCTCCCCTAAATTTGCGTGCCAAGATGTTACAAGACCAAGTACAGAGTGTGCTCAAACATAGGAGGGAGGAGGGCTATGAGGGCTTTTGTAAGAATGTCATATCCGCATGATGAAACAGCATTTGAAAATTATTTCCAAAGACTACATGCCCAAATGAATACAATTTTTTCATTTTGACCTTGGAATGAGTATGCGAAACCATGGCACAAGGCTGGCACCTAATAAATGCTTCCCAAATGACTGCATTTGGGGTAAGACAGACATTCACCTACACAAATCACATCTGATGACATACTACAGAGTTGACAGGCAAAACTCTACCCTCCCCACTGCAATTCCTTAAAAAATCAAGATGTCAAAGAAGTACTAATCTTGTCACGATCTTCACTCTTAAAATGTAACAAGAGCCACTAGTCATGGAGTAACTACATTAGTCTTCGATAGATGGACTTTTCGGTTGTTTCTAATCTTCTGCTGCTTCATACTATGCTACAATAAATTGTGTGTGTGTGAGTCTGTGTGTCTGTGTGTGTGTCCGTGTCTGTGAAAGACAGAGAGAGAGATTTCACACAAGTGGCAGTGCCTCTATCAGATAAAAAAAACTTAGAAGTAAAATTGTGTCAAGTATTTTAAATATACTATTCTTTTTATTCTCACGAGAGTCCTACAAGGTGGGTGCAGTTGCTCCTCACACAGACAAGAAAATTAAAACTAAGGCTCAGAGTGGTGAAATGATTTCCCCTCTGTCATACAGCCAGCAAGTGCCTGAGCTGCAGTTCTCACCGAATCCTAGATGCCCTGCCCATTCCACTCCCTTAGAGTCTCTTAAACGTTTTCCCATAAAGTCCCAAACGAATAGCGTCATAGATGACTCAAGCCACACTCAAAGTCTGGAAAGCTTAAATTCAACAAATTAAAACAATGGCAGTAGTGATGACTAAACAGATAGGTCTGTGGCCTGTACTAGTCTCCCGGAGATGGATCTGGAGCCTACAATATGAAGATGGATAGATCGTCACGGATAATAGTGAAATTGAGGCTGGCCCTCAACTAAACACACCATGACTTTTTAACATTTCCCTCAGTGACCCCTGACAGATCTCGTCAGTACTATGCTTAAGATCTGCCTGGAATAAAGCTAGTTTTGATCAAACCCCTTGCATTTCCTGCTTCCTGAGTTTGCTTTATAAAAAAGAGATCTGTATGTTCAGTTTGGCACAAATTTCCTCACTGATGGCATATAAGAGAGATTTGTCTTTATCTTTTTTAAAGATTTTATGTATTTATCTGACACAGAGAGAGAGAGAAAGAGAGAGCACAAGCAGGGGGAGTGGCAGGCAGAGGGAGAAGGAGAAGCAGGCTTCCTGCTGAGCAGGGAGCCCGATTCGGGACTCGATTCCAGGACCCTGGGATCATGACCTGAGCTGAAGGCAGATGCTTAACCGACTGAGACACCCAGGGGCCCTGAGAGATTTGTCTTTATTTATATTATACAAGGGAGCCTATAGCAAAGGTTCAGGACTCAAAATTTTTAAAATAGGTCTTAGAGCCGATGAACGAATGGCCATTAGCCTTTATAATCAAGTATCCTGCCTCGGGTGTTTATAACATTTTACATACGCAAAGTGTATATTATAACCTTCTCAGGGGGGGACGTGACAATAGGTCTTACAAACTTTGAAGATATGGGTTTCCCTTGTTCCAGCAATTTGACTGCAGGAATTTGTTCTAAAAAATGGTCATAGAAACGAAGAGATTTATGTACACTATTGTTCCTCACAAGCTTATTTATAATAACTTAAAAATGGAAATTACCCAAATGCCCAACAAAAAGAATACACTTAAACAATTCATTCAATGTCCACACAGGAAAAATCACACAGCCATCGAAATGGCGTTGTCAAAGAAACAACGTAGAAAACTCTTCCTCATCAAGGATAAGGGGAAATGAAAGAGAGAAAACAGACGCGCGGTACAACCTCAACCACGTCATCTGTAGACACACGCACATAAAGAGGGAAAAACGAGAGGATGGAAATCCAGAATGCGGAGATCATGACCTGAGGCAAAGGCAGCCGCCCAACCGACTGAGCCACCCAGGCGCCCTAAAAAGATTTTTTTTTAATTGGCTGTGGATGCTGTTGACTTTGTCAGCCATGAGCCATCTCCAGTTACAGTCAAGTCCATTAGGCAGGACTGTTTGTCTTTTGCCTTCTGCAGTCTAACCAATTCACTGCTTACAGGTATTATCACTGGTGTAGAAAGAGGAAGCAAGATAGTGAAATTCAAAGCCATCTTTTTTGGAGGACAGACGGACTGCCGTACACTTGTTTGGAGAAGATTTGGAAGTCCAAACTGACTAACGTTACTTTGAGATTTCCTTTATCTATACAACCCCAGCTGTAGAAATTATTCCGTTACTGCAGACAACCGTATCTTGGTCTGAGGCAATAAAAACTTCTTAAACTAAGACTTTCCATGACGTCAATGAATGACAACAGCCTCTATCAAGTGCCTGCCTCCTCCATGTGAATGCTCTCATCTCTCTGTTCCTTCAATCTCTTGATGCTTCAGAACTGGAAAGTCCTTTACCAATCAAAGATGTACTAACTAGGTCCTTGCCCGCTTTTTTTTTATTATTATTTGCATTTTTATCTGCATTTACCCAACCAACTGAATCACCCAGGCGCCCAGGTCCCTGCTCACTTTTAAGCCAAAGTTGTATCTAACTGTCAAGATACTGACACTGAAAACCCAAATCCATAGGGCAATATTCTGGTTATCTCCACTTTCACAAATTTTAATCCCAGTTCATTTGGTCTGACCGTGTATTCTTCCTTTCTGCATTCTCTCTTCCTTGCTTATAAAAGAATCTGTTTCACATTATTTTCCTTAACCATGCTCATTTAAAATTTGCTACTAAGCGTCTTGCATTCTTTTACCAGAATGTCTTCTCTCATGGACACTTTTTCATTTACTTCGTTGCCAAATTCCTTCTCACTCAAACTCCACTCTCAATTTTCCTGCAGGAATTAAGATGTCTCCTATGTTCTTTCTCTAAATAAACAACTAAGACTGTAAAAGTTACAGAATATGCATTCTTAGGCACCAAGATGGAGTGTGTAACCAATTCTAATGGTAATCTTCCTAAATCCAGTGTATGGCTAATTGTCAAATATTTGTTTCTCTGTGATTCTAAATCCCCAAACTGTAAGCATCTCTATATTATTTATAATAATTTGAGTGGGGCATTTGCAAGATCACTATTTATGAATCCGAGATGATGCTGTTAATGACATTTGCAGATAGCGCTGCCTTTGGAAAAGTTTGACAAAGGTAAATTCACTTCAGCAGCCGAAGTTTCTCTTTTTCTCCCGTGGTCAGAGCTCACACACACTTTCTCCATATGCTCCTACCCCTATCAATAAACCAATCAATCAATATTTCTGGGAACTGTCCCTTTCATCTTTCATTCATGCTTAGCTAGAAATCATTTACAGATGAAAATGTTACCAGTCTCA
Organism: Ailurus styani; assembly: GCA_002007465.1. Lineage (NCBI taxonomy): Eukaryota > Metazoa > Chordata > Mammalia > Carnivora > Ailuridae > Ailurus > Ailurus styani. The sequence goes on along the minus strand of LNAC01000005.1, from coordinate 6,918,796 downwards.
GTTCTATTACTAGTTTACTATAAAGGCAAGGAAATATAAAACATCCAAGATAGGAATTTTAGGATTCTGTAAATATCTGCTTGGGGTAGGGATGAGATTTTTTTGCAGTGATAATGGCATTTCAGCATCCCTGACATCAGACCACCCAGGAACCATCTGTATCACCTTCCTGTTAGGTCAGGCTCCACTCTGGAAACCCACTGAGACCCTTGTCATTACCTATAGTGATATCTTGGAAAATCCAGTGCCCTGTTCCATTGAACACATCCATCCAGCTCTTTCTCGCACTCAAAATGCATTAGTTCTTGGACCTAATGATAAATTTCGAACCCCTTGATCCCTCAATGGAACATGCTGGCACTACCATACATTCCTGATTTCTAAGCTCATGGTCCTCGCTGAGAGCACTTTTCCATTTCCCTCAGGAACAAATCCAACCTCCCACTTCTCTCTACCTGTGTTTTGTGCAACGCTGCCCCCACTTATTCTCAAATATCCTTGTCTGCTGCTGCACTGAGAAAGTTGAGGCCCTCAAGGGGACACTATCAACACTCCATTCCTTATTTATATGCCCCATGTTTACCTCTCTTCCCCTGGAATGAGGATAAGGGGTGTCTCTCCTTCTTTGTCAAGGTCATCTCTTCCTATGTTCTAAGACCTCATGTGATCTAGTTTACTCTCTCTCCTCTTTTTTTCTTCTTTTCCTCACCAGTCTTCTCTTCGTCCTATAAACAAGATAAAACAGTTCCTACCCTATAGAAAAATCCTCCACAGACTGTGTCTCCCTCAGGCTAACACCCATTCTCTCTGCTTCTCTCTCAGCTCTCATGCCCATATGTGTGGTTGCAGTAACAGCCTTTATTTCTCTCCTCCATTTGAGCCCCTCACAAGTTGATTTCAATTCTCACCATCTGGTACAAATGTTCTTAAGGTCACCAAAACATCATGCCCATCCAAGGGAGACTTTTCAGTTCTTACAGTGGGCTAACTCTCTGCCTGCATTTGATGGAGTTCATTAACTTTTTCTTCCTTGAGACATTCTCCCTCCTGTTGATGCAATAATATTCCACTTTCTAATATTTCTCTGCCCCCTTTTCTCAATCTTCTTCTTGGGTCCCTGTTTCTCCCTAGTCTGTAACTGAGTGTTTCACCCCACTCATACGCCGTGGCTGATTTCTCTTCTCAGTCTACTCTTAGGCCATACCATTCATCCCTGTGGTTTTAACCTTTGCCAAAACATTTATGATTCTTGAATCCTTCAAGACTTCCCAGAACTACCCACAGGACATCTTTAGGCTACACAATGTCTCAAGAATGGCCACTGTTACAGACGATGCTGAACGACAATTTCTTCCTTTCCTTGGTGCGTAGGTCCAAAATTGTGATTCATTCTGTCTACAAAATTAATGCCTCTGCCTAAGCATGCAAAGAGAAATTAATACGGGTTTCTATTTGCTCCATTACAACATTAAGGCATACCATATCATCTAAGAAAAAGGGCTGAATGGAACAAAAGCAAGGTTTAAACTTCAGATGTAACAGCTCTTGTTGAAACCACAGAATGTCTACAGTGATTGAGCAGAGGTGAGGCCACATGTTTTGATCATTAACTTAAACCCCTTGGGAGACCAAGTGTTTTTTTAGAGTTATAACCAGAATGCTTCAGGTAAGAGCTTGGCTTGAGGACTACTGGTTCAATCACAGAATGGCTACAAAATCCTAAATGCCAGGCAGGCTTACCATTTTCCAGCGTTCAAGCTGACAGAGCAGATCCCATGTTTTCTGGGGTCCCAGAGCATGTGGTGAAGGGTACTGTAGCATGTTGCTGAGACAGATCATGGCACCTATACCTAATATCCCACATGGGGACCTGTCACCACAGCACCATTCTGCAAACAGAGGGTTAACACTGCGCAACCCTCAGCTGTCCACTCAACCGCCATGCTCATGATGGCTGCCTGTTTTCTCCTTTCCTCGTTGAAGAAAAATTCAGTTGTAATAGCGAGAGAAATGCTACATAGATTAAGTAGTGTAGGGACTTGTATGCACAAACTCTTTCCTGATGATGAGGAAATCAACAGGGTTCTTTTTCAATGGTGAATTTGATGCACACCCAGAAGTGGGAACTTGCTTTTAGTGGCATTTTTGGAGTTCTTACTCTGTACCATTATCTTTGAAACTGTCCCCAGTAGTGAATATGGCTCTACCACTTGACAAGCCAGCTCTAGTAACCTGCATATGTATGATATGGTAATAATACTACTTTGTAAGCACAATGGACTGTAGTTAATGTGTTCAGGTTTTTAAAAAGTCCTCAATTTGGGGGCACCTGGGTGGTTCAGTCAATTAAGCATCTGCCTTCGTCTCAGGTCATGGAATCGAGTCCCGCATCAGGCTCCTTGCTCAGTGGGGAGACTGCTTCTCCCTCTGCCTCTGCCCCATCACCCTGCTTGTGCTCTCGCGTGCGCTCTTTCTCTCTCTCAAATAAATGAAAAAAATCTTTAAAAAAAAAAGTCCTAGATTTCAGATGCGTCTTATTTTATAATTTCTCATTGAGGGCAGGCCCTCTTATTCCTTTGCTTCAGGTTTCCAGGTGGAAGGGGCTCCATTAGAGTAATGCTCCTGAGCATTTTTCTGCCATCCTGCTCATGAGTTATCCAAGCGCCGAGAAAAGGAGAAAAGGAGAAAAGACAGCATTTTTAGCCAAGTGTCTTCCTGCAGCTGCTGGCAAGAAGCACACTTTCTCTCCTCCTCCACGCTGTATGCTGTGTAGGCACAGCTCCTGCAAGGGAGGCCCACTTCATGGGTTCTCTGTGGGGCTGGCTGGGAAAGTCTAGCTTAGTTGTAGCTAAAACAGTAGCAAGCACACGTGCCAGGCCAAAGTCATGGTCTTCAACCTAGTTCTTATCAGTAAAAACTTGACCATTTTGATCTTCATCTGTCAAACTTCTACATTGCCTGAGTGGGGCAACAGGTGATATGCATTATTATAGTGAGAAACAAAGCCAATTATTAAACAATATCTATGCTGGTGTGGGTTCAGATATTTATAGAGTCAATTCTTTTCTGTTTCCCCTGGTGTAGAATTCCTTTCTTGGTAAAATGTTAAGAAGAACATCGTTTTCTTAATTACTTAGAACATTTCTCTATGACATTCCATGTGTATTTTCATTACACCGATATCTGGAAGGTCAACAGGATGAAAAAACTGGCAATATGAACACAAACAGACCAAAAGAGAAGAAAAATTTAGTGAGATTGGCAATGAGCCAAGACAGGCAAGGTATAACCTGAACAGAAAGTCAATAACATGTTTCAAAGGCCTAGAATTTGGGAAAATACTTTTAAATGTTTGTTCTTGCAATCAATTTCACAGCCAAGCATTGCCTTTCAACAGTTCCTTACTATTCATAGGAAATGCCAACGCCTAGACATGTAGCCTGACTCTATCTTATGACAAAGAAGACAATTTATATTTGATTATAACCTAGATCATTAATAGACATTTCATCAATGTTTGGGCTCATTTTAGCAACATCATATTTTTCTTAGTCTTTCTGAAGGAAAGCCAGAAGAGATAATCTACTTTGAAGTATTTTTCTAACATTGGTGTTTGAAGATATTTAGGTCCAAAAATAAGTAGAACATTACGTCACCACAGTTTTGAATACACAAACTCAGTGTTGATATAGGTCAAATTCCATGACACCGCTTTCCAAGGGGCTGTAAAATTCTCTTCTTGTAATTCTGGTGTTTCAAATAGTGTGTAACAATAGCAGAGCCCAAGGCTGGGTCTTAATATTTTTTTTTCAAAACTTATTTTCAGATCGCATGATTTATTGCAGAGTGATAAGGAAAGCTTTGTTTGTAGTGAGTCTGTAATTTTATGATTGCTTTTAGTTGTAAATACTGGATCCTATTGACCATTTATTCTCAAATGTCATCTTCCTGCCTATGTTAATAAATGTCAGAGCTGCAAATCTCAAGGTTATTACCTATGAAATGAAACAAACTTATAATCATTTCTGATGCCACTTAATTATGGAGTTGTTTAAGAAAGGTTGTGTATTATTACACAGGGATAGATATATGTCCAAAGATAAGCACAGAAAGACCTGGGTTCTAATCATGCTTTCCTACTTACTGGTGACACTGTGCAAGCTACATAATCCCTCTAAGACCCAGGTTTTTCGCTTGTCAAATGTAATAAAACATACCTACCAGGTTTTTCCTGAGAAATAAATGAGATCATTTAGGTACAGTGCTTAACTCAGCACTCAACTCCAAGTAGGTAGTTAAAAGTGTGGACTCTGGAATTTAATTCTGGCTTATAACTATAACTTATAACTACTATTGCTGCTACTATTGAGCATGTCATGATTATTACTGAACAAACTGGCTGAGAGCAAGTCAAAAGCACATCACATTTATAAAGCCAACACTAACACTGAGCACCCAAAACATGCCAGGCACTGTTCTGAGGGCTTTAAATGCATTAACTCATTAATCCTGAAAACGCCTCCATTTTAATGTTACCATACTTACAGCATAATGTATGAGGAGACCTATGCACAGAGAGGTTTAGTAACTTCATCATGCACACGCAGCAAGTGGTTAAGCCAGGGTCTAAACCCTGGCATACTCTACCCTTAACCTGAATGTTCTCTCTTCTGCCTACCTGTGTATACAAATCTGTCTTGCCTTGTGCCAGGAGGAACCATTAGGCAGAGACCTTGGATGTTCCCTAAACTTAGTGAAAGGAAGAACAGGTTCAGGAACAGAGAAGTCTGAGAAGGTACACAGTTTTGCAATTATTCTGATGGGCACTTTGGGGGCACTTATAAGAGCATTACTGGTTGGGATCAAAGACTTGAAGGATTGACAGTGGTTGAGTCCTCACCAGGGAGCTGTCCAGCCTGAGCGTGAAGGGCTTCAGTGATAAGGCAGTGACTGATTTCTGAGGCATTTTAGTCCATTTCTGGGTAACTCTGAATGTGACTGAAAACTTTTCTTATATCTTGCCAACATGGTGTTCCCAGTGGTTTCTCTTCATTGGTTCTAATTCTGATCCCATGGAACTGGGATTCCATATCACGCTCAGGCTGTCCTCCACACAACTGCCCTTCAACATCATGCAATTTCCTCATGTCTCCCTTCCAGCTTCTCTTCCCCATACTCAAAGCCTCACAGTTGCTTCCATCCATATGGCATGGCCCTTGGTGTCCTCTCCACCAGGGATCTCTACCTGAGTGGTTAAATTGTTAGGGGATGGAATGAAACAGACACTGGTTTGAACACTGGCGCTGTCTTACTAATTCTGTGACTTTAGGCGAGTTTCCTTTTCTGCCAAACAGGAATAAGTATGTCTATATGATAAGCAATGGGGATTTTAAAATCCTCCAAGAACTTGTAACTCCTAAGAACTTAGTGCCATGCCTGGTACACAATACATATCCCCAAATGTTAGGTGCTTGTCATTGTTATCATCATCATCTCAGATGTTGTGAGAGTGTGGGGGCAGAGGTGGGAATGAGACCCCCCCCACACTCTGATCTAGAGTCATGACAACACAGGCAAGCCAGGGAGACACTCTGATTCCTAAGTTCCACCACACACATCCTAACCCTGTCTTGGGAATGAGAACTAAAACACCCGCTTCTCCCTTTCTCAACATTACTTACCTAGGATTTGGAGATTTAACTATGTACCACTCCAAGTGTACCAATGGTAACAGATACATGAACTTTGGCAAACATGGTGGAATTCTTTTTAGTGAGAGGTGTGAAAGCTCCATGATCGTTTTTACTATGAGATGGGAAATTTGGAAAACTATAGGACTCTGGCTCAATGAAAGCAGATCCCAGATCAATACCAAGTTGGAGAAAAAAAAAGTACAGAAGTAGCTAAATTCCTAAGAGTTAAGTTACTTCTAACCTTCTTTCTAAAGATGTCAACCCATGATGGAGAGCAATGAAACCACTATGCATAAACCAAGGAAATCTTGGCTCAGATGGCTGATCCTTGCTTGGGACAGAATGGCGAGACAACTCAAAAATGAAATCATTGCAAACTTGCTCAAGCTCTTAGGCACTTTCCATACAGCACTGTCAAGTCATCTCCACCACTTAGCCCAGGTCTAATTTGAGGACATTCTTTATTCACACATTAGTCTCTTATTTGTTTTAATAGGAACTAACTTCAGGCACTTCAGATTTCCTAAAGACTCAACAGAGCTTATAGTGAAAAGTGATGTCAGTTATGCTAACACTGCTGAAGTCTGTGCAAAGTTTCAGGAATAGAACATAACTTCTTTGAGGACCAAGCTGGGATCATCTCTCCCTTTGTATTCCCCCCACAGAACCTAGCACCAGCCCTTAGCCATATTATGTACTCAATAAATATTTTCTGAATGAATGTTCCTGGACTGCAGAAAAACAGGCCTTTCTTTTTCACCATAATGACCTTGTGCATTAGGGCTTATGTACAGAAAGTTGGAAATAGCCTCCATCTGAGTTCTATTCCTAGTTCTGCTGGAAGAGCAAATGGATGAGAGAAGCCTCCAGAATCAGCCACCTGAGTTCTTGGGGATGTTACCTCAAACCTCTCTGTGCTCCATTCCCTATCCGTACAATGAGGGTAACAGTATTATTGATACCTAGTAGACTTCTTAGGAAAAGTAACTGAAATAACATATAAAATACTTAAAGATACCTTTCAGCCTATAATGAGCATCCAGTATAGTATTAGCTATTGTTGTATTATCTGCTAGTCCAAAGGCCTGGGGTAAGTCACTTAGCCACCATGTTGCACCATTTCCTTGTGTGCAAAACAGAGTATAACCAAGGGTCCAAAGATCCTTCTGTTCTAGGACAGATTTCTAAGGAGTCTAGCCCTCCTGACCTCCAGGGAATCAACAGGAGGCCCCTGATGGAAAAGTGTGTGACTGTTGGTACGAGAATGACGAAGTAGTCAAAACATCGTTCTTCTATTTTCATCTCTAATATACATCTCTTAGGACATAAGTAATAAAAGTCTGATGACACCTGGCTAATTTGAGGAAAGCTGTTATGTGTTAAACCTGACTTGGAGGTGAGTGGTTTCCACAGAGGGAAGCTGGAACACCACTGTGCAAGACATTCACAAGCAATGTTGGTGCATTTTTGCAGGACAGGAGAGAGGGAGGTGGTATTCTCCAAAGCAAAGCTGCTTTTCAAACCATTGGCACATTGGGCTTCCAAAAATTTCCCCAGAATTTCTCAGTAAACTATATTGATTTAGGACAATGAAGAAAAGAAACCTGCCCTCTTTTTGGTATCTTTCCCTATGAGTAACTAAATTCTGCCCTTTTGTACAGGAAAAATATTAAAATCCATCTGCAAACATCTGGGCCAATTACTTGAATTTGGGAGATACTCCCTTTAGTTGACAAGCTCTTTGTGGGACACCGTATTTCCACAGTACAGTGATGATCACATTTACCTCATGAACTCTTTGTGGGGCTTTGATTATCTACGCTCCAGATCTATCCTGGAAGGGAATGACACCATACAGCCTATGGACATCGGAGACAGCACTTACTATGTGCCCCCACAGTGCTGGGCACTTTGTTTACCATCTTTTACCCATACAACAGTCCCTTGAATGGATTACCACTAAGCTTCACAGGTCAAAGACAGACACTGAGTGTCGCAAGGCGTGTGACTTGTACATTGTCACAGGGGATAGCACTGAGATTCAAACTCAGGTCTACAGTCCGTAGTTCATGCTATGAAACCCTCAAATACTAAAGATCGAAGAGAAAACTTCCCCACGTAAACACACTGTTTGAAGCTGACAAGATAATCCTTTGTGGTGTTCCATCTAGAGAGGGAAAAAGTTCCATCTTTATTAGAAATTCTGCTGTTCAATTTAATCTAGTTAAGAATGCTGTAACTGGGGGATTACACGCTTTTATAATACTCTGCTGGTGGACTATTGCTGCCCACGGCATCCTGAAGATTTTTCTATCAAATGTCTACCCGTTCTGGTGAAAGGGAAAGCTAGAAAACCCACTCCCACAATGGCCCAGAGAGAGCATTGTTTTCTCCCTGGTACAGATATTCAAATATCTGTCTGATACGAAGGTAATTCTGTCCAACCCGTAGCCACAAAAAGCCAAACTTACCCATTTTAAATGTCTCTACACCAACAACAGCCACAGGGGACTATGTCATAGTCCAATAATAGGGGTAGCAATCTTAAATGTCGCTACAGATTTTGCTATCTAATTGCACAACTTATTTAAAGTCTAAATCAATTTCTTTTAGACAGGATGACTGGTCCTATGCTAATTTTCACAACAGGTCAAAAAATACATCTTTTTCATTTAAACATGTCACCAAAACTCCTCTCCTACTACCATACTTACTGACATTTTCCCTTTTCCTTTCACTTTTGGATAGAAACTTCTCTAACTGACATTCTCTCCGACTTCTTTGAATGCTACTGGGGACAAAGGAAAGCTAAAAATAACAACTCAGAAAGCTTGACTCGCCCTCAACATATGAAAGGAGAACACTTCCCCACACACTCCCATCACTCAACCTGTGGTAAGATTAAAAAAATAATAAAAAAATATATATATATAGTTTGAAGGAACCAATGAGTTTGTGGAAAGTTCTGGCTAAAAAGTGAGGAAGTGGCCTAATACCCACCATGCAAAGGGGAGACTGAATTCTGACACTTTGGCAGCCCAGGCCCAGTGCTGGTGCTAGTGGCACCTGGACGAGGCTGTTCTGGAACTTTTCAGTGCAGCTCAGAGGCTCCCCACAGAAGCAAAAACAAAGAAACCCCAAGCCCCCAAGCAATAATGACACTGCCTCTAAAAGAGGGTGAGACGTGCACAAAATGTTTTATCGTCAGAATTCTCTCCAGGCAGAAGGATGTTTAGAGGCCTTTGGGGAGATTTCTGAGGATTCTTAAATACCATTTTCAAGCAAATGTTTATTGAAGTGCGTGTTCTTGTGACATCCTTCTATTTTTTCACTGCATAATTAGGAGGCAGAAAGAATAGAATTGTTGGGTACTTCTCCCATTCTGCTTTGCCTTGGGTCTCTTGTTTAGCAAATTCCTGGTAGCTCAGTTATTCAGTGCCAATAGAATTTTTTGAAGAATATCCATTTCTTTTTTTTTTTGATGCTTCTTCCATATTTCAATGCCCAAGAATATGGACTTAAGGTTAAGAGAGATTTACAGAATTTTATAGACTAGTTTATCATACAGGATAAAGCACACCGATTCCCCTTGAAAACCATAACCAAGACTTAAAAGCCCCATATTTATTTACAGCCGCCTTCTCAAAACCACACACACAAGTGCAGCGACTATACATTCTAATTAGTTTATCTGTATTCCGCTCATACACTGCCATGCTCAAAGAACTTTAAAATTTTCATCACCATTTACAAACAGGCCCTGACTCACCAAGATTTATAAAGCAATCAGTGGCAAAGTTAATTGGAATTTAGATTTTCTAACACCTACAGAAAAATCCACGCGGTGCTGGGAAAGAAAAAAGAAAAAAAAAAAATATATATATATATAGCCAAGAAAGCGAAACTAAATTTAAGTATGGCATTTCTAAACCAGAGGGAGAGAGATGGGAAGGGAGAATTATTTACAAAGGATTTAAGTATGTGTTAGGACAGTACTGTTTCTTTTCCTTTCACATTAGGTTGGGTGGATTAAGCAATACAGGGTCAGGAAGAGCCCTGCCACCTCTACAAATCCAATTCACGCCTTGGATCTGCTCACAGACCTGAAATACCCTGGGGTGGAAAAGAGTTGGAATAGTTTTATGCCCAAAGCCAGGAAAGACTGTAGAGAGGGGAGTCTGGAGGATGAAGCTTAGAAGGAAGAAACCAGGGCGCCTGGGTGGCTCAGTGGGTTAAAGCCGCTGCCTTCGGCTCAGGTCATGATCCCAGGGTCCTGGGATCGAGGCCCACATCGGGCTCTCTGCTCAGCGGGGAGCCTGCTTCCTCCTCTCCCCTCTCTCTCTGCCTGCCTCTCTGCCTACTTGTAATCTCTCTCTCTGTGTCAAATGAATAAATAAAATCTTAAAAAAAAAAAAAAAAAGAAGGAAGAAACCAGGTTTGAGGGTAAGGATCGCCGAGGTTTTGTTAGTGTGTGTATGCCTCAGAAGCCTGGGCTTTTCTCATTAACAAGATGTAGCCTTCCACTGTGCCCTTGTAATTATATAAAATAAATTACAGTCAGACCCACGTAGTCTTCAAAGTGTTTCAATCCTGTACTGAAGGGGGAGGAGAAGAGCATAATCCCCATTGTGTGACAGGAGCTTTGACAAGGGCCGGTGGCAACAGAAAGGAAGAGAGGGATGTGTGAGAGGGGGGCTTGTGCTGGATTTACAAGACTCTGAGAGGTAGGGGTGAGTGCTGAGAATGCCTTCAAGCACGGTAGCCAAAAAGATGGTGTTACCATTAAGAGAAATAGGTTGTTAAGGGAAATAAGGTATGCTGATGTAGGAACAGGGTTGTGAGATCAACTGTATTTTCAACAGAATGAAACTGGGGAATTGCCAGGAACATGGGAAATAAGGAAACGAGGTCCTGGAGAAAGGTTGGGACTGCCGATATGCACTTGGGAGTCCCTGACATAAGGACCTGGGGTTGAGACGAAAGGAGTAAGCAGAATTGTCAAGGGGAAGGAGGTGCAGAGAGGTGCAAAAAGGATGAAGGACAGTCCTAAGGAGATTCCCCCATTGTAGGGAAACAAGGGGGAAGCTAGAAGCTGTAGTGTTGCAACATCAAGAGGAAAGGTAATTTCAAGTAGGGATTGATCAATGGGATCAATCACATGGAAGGTAGTTGGTGACCTCCGGTGACTCAGAGAGTAGGTTCAATCCAATGGTGGAAGTCAGTAAAGGGTTAAAATGTGAGAAGATGCTGAGAAAATGGAGGATGTAAGTGTAGAATGTTTTTGCAATAAGATTGTCCCCGAAGAAGGTGGAGAGATGGAAGTTGGAGGAAGCAGCCAGGTTCAGGAAAGGGGGAATTAAGGGTAAGAAGGGGCTGCACAAGTTTGTAGACTGAAGGGAAGGAGCTGGTGGTGACGTAAGAGAGGAAAAATGTAAAAGAAATAAGCTGTGATAGTGGAGCCTCGTTCCGGAAGATTCTAGAAGAAAGCAGGACCAAGGCAGGATTGGGAGAAGGAGGACAAGACAGGCTCTAAAGAACATCTAAGACAGAGAGGAAGGAGGTTGAGGGTGCTTCCAGAAGATGACTTGAAGCTGGACTTCTGATTTATTTTTATCGTGCTTTAGTGGCAACAACCGCAAAAGTATTTTATTCAAAAATCTACTGTTCTTAGAGGACTAGGTTTAAAAGACAAAATTTAAAGACCCCTGCCTCCCAGCATATACTGTCATAACCCTACCTCTGCCCTGCAAAATGAATCTCCCAAACTGGACAAAAGATTTACTTCTCTTTAGCTACACTGACGAGGACTTTTTGAATAATACAAAGTAAACAAACCAACCCAAAAATCTATGTGTGCTTGACAAACCTAAATTTATGCATTAGTAAATCAAACGTTTACCATATTTTTATAAGGTAAAGACATGTTTGTTGAAATGAACACTGAAATTCAAAATTCAAGAATTTTAACAAAGAAAGAAGCAGTGCTTGAATTGAGATTTTATACAGGAAGCTTCCTCTTTACAGCATTTATTAATTCAATCACCCACGAGCAAGAATTACGCCATACGCTGAAGGGATCAATAGTAAATGGTCCCTAAATTTCACAGAATTTACTGTCTTAAGGAGGAACACAAACTCATCTTCCCTAAGTACAATACAGTGTCAACCATATAGGAGTGTGGGAAACCACTCAGAATTCTCCCCGGAAGCTTCAGAGAGGTGGTGTGAGGTGGGTCTCCAAAGATGGTTTCCAGTTTGCTTCTTCTCTGAAGAGGGAAGGGACATGATGGGTAACAGCATTGACTGGTTGGGGAAGTAGGAATGAAGGGGCAGGAAATGAGGCTGGGAAAAGACTGGGAGAAAATATGGATTGTATCCCGCTGTGGAATGGAACTAATGAAAGAATGTGAACTGGGAAGGAGCGTAACAAGAAACCATCGCCTAAGTCGTTTCAAGCCATTTACTTAGACGATGGCTCAACTCTTAATTTCTCCAAATACCAACCCCCGCCCCCCACACTGGGAATTCCCACAAGATCTAAGGCAGGGTGATGCAGTCTCATTCCTCCCTTTACAACTCTGAGAGACAAGTTTTGAAGTTCTTTTATTTTTTGATGTTGGTTATCTGTTTTTTTCTTTTTTATGACTTTCGGAGAGGAGTGAAATACTCCAAGAGTTGTCACCAAAGTGTCAGAGTGTCCTAAAAATGCAGACAATTAATGGGTGGCTTTTATTTGGTCAGATGTGAATGTAGCAGCTACACTTAAATAAATTTGACAACCTGGCATTGTGAGGAGTCTCTGAGGAATTCAAACCACCAGGCTGGTTTGTATGGGTACCACAATCAGGCTAAGAATCTGTAGCCCTTAAAGCCTGTCTGTTGACCGTCAATTTTCAGGGGACGATGAGGTCAGCCTGGGGAGAGTTAAATAAAAGAGTACTGTTGGTGCCTGGTTCAGAGCTCCGGTCTCCCTATCCAGTGCTTAAGCTCACACTTGAAACCCCCCAAAAATCTCCACATTGACTGATGTACCTGTACTAGAGTACAGCCTAGAATCTTCCTTGGGGGTTTCAGTTGCCTACTCTACCTTCATCCAATGAGACTTATGTAACGATCCTTGAGAACAGGAAGTACCTGGAGAGAATTCCACTAAATCAGGTTTTCCTCATCACTCTGAATTATCAGTGGTGTTTTCAGTACCTTGGTGACTAAATCTGTACTGGCTTCCCCTCCACCTCCCCCCGCCCCAAATCTATACCCATTCTGCCCAGCAGGTCACACCTTTCTTAGGAATTCTGACTGCCACTTTATTTATACACACACACACACACACACACACACACACACACACACACACACACAGACCCCTACATACGTCCATATTCACATAGACAGCAGCTATAAATTTTAAAATGTATGTAATTTAATACCGTTACTTAACTTAGGGCCACTTATTGAAAGAAAAAACATCAGTTTAAACTTGGATCTCTTTTTAAAGGGACCTAGGTTTTCCAAATCACCTTTCCTAGATCTTGTAAATTCTAAATGTATGAGAGAGTGGACCTGTATTTTTTTTTAATGTGCTATAAGTACACTAAATAGTACATAGGACTCACGTATATAACCCTTTTTATAGGGATCGGAACATGATTTTACATTTATTTTTGCTTTTATGACATTGTTGGGCATGATGACTATTCCATGCCAAGTCTTTATAAAGGTAGGCAACTCTTCCGTCTGCATGTAGTTGCCACACAAAAAATGAGAACCACTCCAGGAGAGTCCACGTGATGATCACAGTTGGCAACATTAGAGCACAAGGAAGTTCTGTGTTTATTATGGGTCAAGATTGTCAAGCAATCACTAATCAGAGAGATATGCCAATAGTAGTCATTAATGATAATTAAAATAAACCGAATTTCATGTAGGATGACTGCCTTTACAGTAGATACATTATGCAAAAAAGCTCTAACCCAGTTGGATCAAAATATTTGGATGATCAAATCAAATACTTTGCCTTATTTGGGGAGGTTTCCCAGAAAAAATGGCTCCTTAGGCAGATACTGCAGAATGTGTGAGTGATGTAATTTTGTTTCTTAGAAAACTGATCTCTCAGTTACAAGGTCACTCCCCAAGTTGCTTGATTCAAAGGTAATTCCCCACCTGTTCCCACCAACAGGTATGTACATGACAAAAACCACATGACAAAAGGGAAAACACTCAGGCTTCAGAAGTTAAGTTCAAAGTCAGATGGATTCAAATCCCATCTCCACTGATGCTTCTGATAGGAGACTTTTAAATTTATCTGATTCTCAGTTTCCTCAACTGTAAATGGGGATTGATAATATAACCTACCTCCTAGGCAGATTCCAAACACTGTATGTTAAGTGTCCAGTGCCTGGTCAGATACAGGTAGTCAAAAAATGGTAGCATTATTGGTTGGCTGACAGCAGAGTTAACTACAAAAAAGTAGAACCAGGGGTTTAGATACTGGCTGTTATCTCTACATGCTATTCTATTTTCCCAGTAGCTACATGGCTCACTTACTCTTTCAGATGCTTGATCCAAGTATCTTCTTATCTTCTTAAGGAGGTCTACATGGCTATTAAACCACTCCAACAGGACAACCTACAGCTGTTCCTCCCAAAATTTTTTAAAAAGATTTTATTTATTTATTTGACACAGAGAGAGAGAGAGAGCACAAGCAGGGGGAGTGGCAGCCAAAGGGAGAGGGAGAAGCAGGACCCTAAGATTATGACCTGAGCCGAAGACAGATCCTTAACCGACTGAGCCACCCAGGTGCCCTCCTCCCAACATTTTATGGCCACCTAACATACTCTATAATTTTCTTATTTATTAGGTTTTATTATTATCTATCATCCCATTAGAATATAAGCCTTGCAGGACAGGAGTTTTGTCTGTTTTGCTTACTGATGCATTGTCAGCACTTAGTGTATTCTTGATATTTGTTGAATGAATGAATGAAAGAAGAACTCTGCCCAGGTTTGTTTGTATTTGAATGCTGGGTTAGTTGAAGGGAGGTAATTCTTCCTCACAGTGTTCACATATCAGCTCCAGGGTCACTGCAAGACTGATGGAGTTGCTAACTGGGTGCCCAAAACCAACGGAAGGCATTTAACTGGCCCCAACACAGGCATACCAAGTAGTTATGAGTGACAGAAAGCTTTCCTGAGATAGGCTTAAGTATTCACAACACGCTCCCTCGCCTAAAATCCTTCACACATTATGCCCATCAAGGGAAAGATGTTTGAACTTTCCATGAAAACAGTAGGAGACTCTTGCTAAATCAACATCACCATGAGTGTGATGTCGATCAAGTTCATAGCGTTCAACAGAAACCTGCTTTTTGAAATTTGTGAACAGTTTCCACATCCGCTAACTTATTCATGCCTTGTTCAAGCAGATGTGTCAACATCTCACCAAATTATCAATCAAAAGGCAATGACTGGAATTTTAATCAACTACAGGAGTTCTCAAATAGAATGGAGAGGCTCCCATAGCAAAAAAGATACTACAAAGTTGATAAATGCCTTCTAATCCTGACTGCTAAATCTTTAGCATCTACCCTACTCTGCTGCAGTCAGAGCACAAATTTCCTAAGAGCAAGGATGATGTCAGTATCTTGTTCCTTGCATAGTGCCTAGCACCTAATAGGCACAGGACAAATATGCACTGAATGAATGAACAAACTCAGACACTTCAATACATATTTCAAAGACCCTTTACGAAACCCAACTGACACAGTTCAAGGACTAGATAAAGATTTTGGTCAACAGGATGAATGAGACTTGGCAGCAGTATATATGGAAAAAGATCTGAGAGGTTTTGTTTTTCTCAAGCCTGACATGAGATGAGGCCCAACTGTGCAATTCATCTGCTAAATAAGCTAAGGCCGCCTGAGCCCAAATTAACAATTAACAGAGCAATGCGTCCAGAGGATAAGAAAGAAAAAAAAAAATGGTTGCTCTGCATTTTTAGCTGGTCAGACCACACCTGGAACAGAGCTATCCAGGTCTGGGTACACATTTTAAGGAAAATTCTGACATAATGAATAGTCCAGGAACTACGTCTCAGAGGTAATAGTGGAGGGAACCGGGTAGCAAGAGAACATGACGAGGGCAGCCAACCACAGCGAGACAGACAAGTGGACAGCACTGGTTCAGCCCTACCTCCTTGTTTGACAGCAAGGTCACCCCTCTGACATAGAAGAGAGCCCGGCCCACCCAGCAGACACTAGGCTGACCATCTCAGGTATGTGAGCAATAAACACTTGTTTTACATTTATGAGGTCATGTGATTGGTTTTTATATAGCTTAACTGCAAAAAAGATGACTGATACAAAGAGAAATAGTGAACAGCCTATATCGTATATAAGAGGAAGAATATAGTTGTATTGCTTTAGAAGATGAGAATGGAAGAATTAATTTATCCTCAGTGGCTCAAAAGACGATGACCTTGGCTCTTAGAAAATTGGAGCTTTATAAGGATCAGAACCATCCATCAAACAAATAGGCTTTACTGAATTTGAGCTCAGAAACCAGAGAGGGTGATCGCCCCATCACAGGTTTGCCAGGCTGAGGTTGCCGGACCTGGACTGCCCTGGCTTAATATTAGAAAGCTTGACTCAGGTCACTTAGCTCAGGAATTTTATCTGTTTTTTTTCTTTTTCACCCTTACACATTCAGACAATATCACAGGATCTGGCACATAGTAGGGATTCAATAGGTATTTATTAAACTAAACATGAATGGGAGATGGCAAGGCTGGCCTCCCAGTCCCCAAATCTAAGAGGGCAAATTGTTCTCCTCGGTCCAGAAGCCACATAGATCTAACCAAATATTTAGAAAACATTTAGAAAAATATTTATAAAAGCTAGTTTCCAAGTTCCTGAGAAAAGGAACGGGAGTAATAAATAACAGGCTAAGTGTCCAGGGGAGGTAGAAGTAGAACATATTGAATATTTGGTGGCACAAAACTCTAAAATATTCACGGTTATAATTTTTACAGATTGGTGAGAAGTAGCCTAGGATAAGAAGAAGCAAGGAACAAGGAAAAGGCACTGATTCCAGGGGAACATGAGCTGGTAAGGAAAGGCTTCAAGAGCAAGGTGATGGTATTTATGAATATACTGGGCCTTGGGCTCATGATTCCAGCCTTCTGGAACATTCTTCCTCTTAGATGGATCCTGATGCAGGCTTAGCAGATGTCATGTGTTAAAGATCAGGACATGAGGATATAAGGGTTGAGCCACATGAATAAAGGCCCCTCAGGCTTAGAAAGGCCCCTGTGCCTTAGAGAAAATAGCTCTTCTTTTTGCAGACTCTTTGCATAGTTCATGAATGCACAGAAAGTACTCTCTGCACTATAACGGGAGCTAGCAAATTTTTAACGGTACATATTTTAGGTTTTGTGGTCCTATATAGCCATAGATGGTACATAAGTGAATGAGCATGGCTATATTTGGGTATAACTTTATTTACACACACTAAAATTAAAATTTCACTTAATATTCATGTGTTATAAAATATTCCTCTTTAATTTTTTAAAGCCATTTAAAAACATAAAAGCCACTCTTAGCTTGCAGGCCATAAAAAAAAGGCAGTGGCCTGGTTCTGGCCTGTGGGCCATAGTTTCCTGACCCCCTTCTCTATATAAGCACTCTAATTGTATCTCATATTTATATTCCCCTACTGCCTAATGCTAGCAAAGAAGATTCCCCCTGGAAGATTCTCAGTAGTGACCATTTTGATTTGATAAGAGCAACTTTAAATTTTATGATACAGCTGCCTAACGAAAAGCAGATCTTATTAGAGTTACTTTGTCCCAAGCAACACCCTTAGAAAATGTTAACGGTCAAGTACAACATTGCATGGTGTCTAATGAGCTTGACAATATAAGGTAAGGCTGTTATAAATACCCGTGATTATGAAAGATCAACTAAACTCACAAAGCCTGTAGACAGTGAGAGAGAGTATGAAAGACACCTATTTCCCATTTTTTAAAAAAATATTTTATTGTATTTATTTAGCAGAGAGAGAGACAGACAGTGAGAGATGGAATATGAGCAGGGGGAGTGGGAGAGGGAGAAGCAGGCTTCCTGCTGAGCAGGGAGCCCGAAGTGGGGCTCGATCCCAGATCCCAGGACACTGGGATCATGACCTGAGCAGAAGGCAGACACTTAATGACTGAGCCACTCAGGCGCCCCTTCCCCCATTTTTATCTAACTGTACAACTAACCTGACAATGATTTTTAAAATTTACTTCTCATGAATGGTGTCAATTTCCTATCACGGAGGTAGAAAGGCAACATTCTGAATTTTTTAGAATCAGAGCGTTAGTCCCCCATAGAAAGACTTATAAAAGGAATTTCTTTGAAAGTTAGATATTAAGAATAGCCTTACCCCTCAAAACCAATTAGTATGACAATGTCTCAGAGAAGTGAAAACCTTCATAATTAATCATAGTTTCCTTTTTGTTGTGGCTGCCAGAAAATTCAAGAGTCAAGCTTGTGCCTCAATTGCAGAAATTAAATAAAATATTTATCTTTGGCTATATTGATATTTTTCATGCTCGAAGCTTTTATTTTTTTCCCTCGGTGATATCTGTATTTTTCCTCAGGAACAGAATAAACCATGTTAGTAATACACTCATATCAAGATAAGCCAAATGAAGCATTTCTTTTAAATATCCTTTTTCAAGACTGCCTTCCATTTCTCCATATGTTTTTGTTCTTCATCTGGCTGTTAGATTTTTTTGCCATGACACTTAATATTTATACAAACAATAAAAAGCAAAGTAACAACTCCTGCCCACTTCCTGTCAACTCTAAGTTAAAATTTCAGGCCAAGTGGTGTGTGATTGATTCCAACTTGATGCACCCGGAGATGCTGAAATGGGATGGCCTGAGTCATTTACTCCATATCATTTAGAAATTTACTCCATATCATTCTTTTAATGCCTTGGAGAATAAAATGAAGTAAGGGTATCAAGCTATTTTTCCTTATTGATTCAACCAATAGGCATTAATTAAGCAGCTACTGCACATCCGGCAATAAAAATTAACCAACTGGATTCTGTATGAAGTTTTGGGTCTCATCTTCCTATAAACAGGAAATATATTTTTAAATGGCAGACTGAATAATTGAGGACATAAGTAATTAGAACTACATTAAGGATGTTGGGGTGAAGCCTGTCACCTCTTGCAATTTGGGTTCATGATGAAGTTTTATTAATTCAGATAGCATTGTTTGGAATCTAAGACAAATCAGACAGGAATTAGATTAAATTGTGTTATCTTACTAAATAAAAAGAACCTATTTGCAAATAATATGTTGATTACAAAGTGATTTACACCTGGCTCCTTGAGTAAATCTGGCATGTTACGTGCTTAAAAAATCTTAAAAGCCTCTATCAGGGGCATGTGGGTGGCTCAGTCTGTTAAGCATCTGCCTTCCACTCAGATCACGATCCTGGGGTCCCGGGATCAAGCCCCATGTTGAGCTACATGCTCAGTGGAGAGCTTGCTTCTCCTTTTCTCTCTTTGACCCTCATTCCCGCTCGTACTCTCACTCTGTCTCTCTCAAATAAATAAATAAAATCTTTAAAAAAAATAAATAAAAACCTCTATCTTACATGCTTTAAAAAAAATAAAATACCTAAAAACAATATGTACCATCACTCAGCTTTCCACTAATCCTAAAGGTACCTATGAGAGTAGTAAAACCACTGAAGCCATGGGATGTGCTGAGTAAGAGCCAGGCTTGGGTTTGAACCCCAGCTCTGCTACTGGGGCCAAATGTTTTACCTCCCCGTGCTTAGTTTCTTCATCTATAAAATGAGGGTACAATTACAACTTTCCTGGTGTTGGTGCAGGAAGAAAAAGGGGGGAAAAGGAAGAGCTTAGGAATGATGTATAATAAAATGACTAAGGGCAAATGTAGGCGCCGGACTTCTGGATTCAAATTCCAGCTCCATCACTCATTCACTTGCTCCTTTATTCACCTTGAGCGTACAACTGAGATCCCTGGGTCTTGGTTTACTCATCTATAAAAGGAGGATACTAGTTACATCTACCTTATTGTTTTACTATGGGAAATAAATAATACATGTAAAGTGCTTAGCATACAATGAGCACTCAATTAATGTTAACTTATTAGAATAATGTCTGACATTTACAGGTACTAAGTGGTAATTAATATTGACAGTATAGAAAATATGCTCAACATCACTGATTATCAGGAAAATGCAAGTCAAAACCATAATGAGCTGTCACTTCACGTTAGTTGGAAGGGCAATATAAAAAAGACAAGAAATAACAAGTGTTGGCAAAGATGTAAAGGAAAACCTTGTGCGCTGTTGGTGGGAATGTAAATTGGTGAAGCCACTATGGACAAGAGAGAGTATGGAGGTTCTTCAAAGAACAGAACTACCATATGATCCAGCAATTCCAATTGTGGGCAATTATCCAAAGAAAACAAAACATTAACTTGAAAAGACATATGCACAGCCATGTTCACTGCATCATTATTTACAATAGCCATGATATGGAAGTAGCCTAAGTGTCCAGATAGATAAAGCAGTAAAGAAATTATGAGACAGATCTACCTAGCTAGCTAGCTATTGGAATATCATTCAGCCATGAAAAAAGAAAAATCTAACCATCTGTGATAACACGGATGGACCTTGAGGGCATTACGTTAAAAGAAGTAAGCCAGAGAGAGGCAAATACCATATGATCTCAGTTACATGAGAAATTAACAACAACAAACAAACAAAGCTCATAGGTACAAAGAACAAACCGGTGGTTGCCAGGGGTAGGGGTAAACAAAATGGGTAAAGGGAGTCAAAAGGCACAAACTTCCAGTTATAAAATAAATACCTCCTAGGTTGTAACATACAGCATAGAAACTATAGTTAAAGATATACTGTATACTTGAAAGTTGCATATTTGAAAGGGGCACCTGGGTGGTAGCTTAGTCGGTGAAGAGTCTGACTCTTGATTTCAGCTCAGGTCATGGTCTCAGGGTCCTGAGACTAAGCCCTGCATTGGGCTCCACACTAGGCATGGAGCCTACTTAAGATTCTCTCTCTCCCTCTCCCTCTCCTCCACTTTCTCTCCCCCTCTCTAAAAATAAAGCTTGCTTAGAGAGTAGATCTTAAAAGTTCTCATGACAAGAAGAAAAATTCTGTAACTAAGTATGGTGCAGATGTTAACTAGACTGACTGTGGTGATACTGTGGGATCATTTGTAATATATACAAATAATGAATCACTATGTTGTACACCTGAAACTAATACTGTGTGTCAATTATATCTTGATTACAATAAAAATAAGCCACAACAAAATAAAATATTATGAGATAAAATGGGAAGGGATGGGGACCATTAGTCTTCACAGGTAGATAAATCTCCGGGATCGTTCTGCCCTATCTTTCATTGACAGATGGGAAAACTAAGGACTAAAGCAACAGTAAGTGTACTATCCATAGCCTCACAGCTCTGGGGGAAGAGCCTGGACTGCAATCCAGGTCCTTGGGATTCCAGCACAATGTTCTTGGCCTGACACCATACTTCATACTTAGTCTTCCTACCTCAGGGGAGATAAGATTGTAATGGAAACCAGTTTTTCATGTTTATTCTCCAAAAAGACAAAAACTGAACGGGGATTTGGGGGGTAGAACAAAGTGAGAGTGGCCATTGGCAAAGATACAAAATTAAATACTGTTCCTCAAAATGGATAGATCTCAAAGGCATCAGGATTTAATTTGTGGTGAAACTGGCCAAGAGTTTATAGATTAAAAGTGTAACTGTGGGCGCCTGGGTGGCTCAGTGGGTTAAAGCCTCTGCCTTTGGCTCAGGTCATGATCTCAGGGTCCTGGGATCGAGGCCCACATCGGGCTCTCTGCTCAACAGGGAGCCTGCTTCCTCCTCTGCCTGCCTCTCTGCCTACTTGTAATCTCTCTCTCTGTGTCAAATAAATAAATAAAATCTTAAAAAAAAATCTCTTTCTAAAAAAAAAAATAAAAGTGTAACTGTGAGAAATAAGAATGGCTTTGGAAAATTACAGACCGATCAGCTACACTTCTGTATATGGCCAATTGATATAAACAAAACAGCCTGATTTTTTAAATAAGAGAAAATTTACTAAGAGATGATGAAGGAGACTGGTTTAGTAAGGTGTTTGGTGGTATAGGGCAGAGAAGTTCTTCTGGATGAGTTTCTCAGGAAGAGGTATTTTCAAAATTGAGTTGACTGATGGACGGTTCATTGTTAAAATACTTTAGAGGAAGAGACTGTTCAGGGCAGTTAGTTCAACACTGTCATTTCACAATGAGTAATAGAAACAGAAAGAACAAGTGCCTTGCTCAAAGTGACTTTGTTTAAGGCTTATGCTTTTAGCCATAAAGGTATCCATGAGGTCCGGAAACTAAACTAAGCGTAGAGAGAAACAGGAGAAGGATCATGAATCCACATCATTGCAAGAGTCTCCACCACCATGCACTGAGAGCATATAAGATGCCAGACAACACACTAAGTTGATCTGTATCCATATATCCTTATTTCTCACTAATGAGTGAGTTAGGTACTACTACTATGCCATTTTACAGATGAGAAAATAGAGGTTTCAGGAAGGGTGTGAGTGACTACCACCTATATCAGCACCAATAGCAACTTCACCTTTTTTGAGCATGTATCATGCACCAGGTAAACATACTAGGTTTACCTGCATTAGCTCGTTTAACCCTTACAATAGTCTTATGAGGTTGGTACTATGGTTGCTCCTCATTTTGCAGATGAGAAGGCTGAGGTTTAGAGTAAGGCTAAATAACTGGCCCAAGGTCACCTAACCAGGAAGTGGTTAACTCAGAAGATCAATCTGGGCCTCCGTAGTTAACATATTTAAGAATAATAGGACTGGGGGCACCTGGGTGGCACAGTCAGTTAGGTGTTCCAGTCTTGGTTTTGGCTCAGGTCATAATCTCAGGGTCATGAGATCAGCCCCACATCAGGCTTTGTGCTCAGTGTGGAGTCTGCTTAAGAATCTCTCCCCCTCTCCCCCTGATCTCTAAAATACATGAATAAATCTTAAAAAAAAAAAAAAAGAATTACAGGGTTGGCGGTTGTCAGAGGCANACATGAATAAATCTTAAAAAAAAAAAAAAAAGAATTACAGGGTTGGCGGTTGTCAGAGGCAGGGGGTAGGGACTGGGCAAAACGGGTGAAAGGAATCAAAAAGTACAAACTTCTAGTTATAAGATAAGTACTGGAGATGTAATGGACAGCATGGTGACGATCATTAATAATATTGTGTGGCATATTTGAAAGTTGCTAAAAGTGTAGATCTTAAAAGTTCCCATCACAGGAAGAAAAAGAATTCTGTAACTATGTGTGGTGACAGATGGTAACTAGACTTATTGTGGTGATCATTCAAAATATATACAAATAACACATCATTATGTTGTACACCTTAAACTAATACAACATTACATGTCAATTATACCTCAATAAAATAAATAATAGTAATGGGAAAGAGAACGTACAAAGAAAAAGTCCATTTGCAAAGCTCTGTCTCTCTCAATATGAAAGACCCACGTTGACAGGGGGGTATGAATACGGTGACGACCTTAAGGAATTACTTTGGGATGGGGGGGGGGACCTTTTGGCATTTCCGTGGCAAACAGAACATGGAGCTGAGTAGAGGAAGAATGGAGCTGACCCAGGAGAGCAATTTTGGCTGCAATTGCACTAAAGCTCACCACTATTTTAGTACCATGATCTATCACAGGGGAAACAATCTGTCCATTGTCCAGGATGTTATGCTGGCGGACCATTAAATCAGGCAAGGAAAGAGTGTGGTCAAAGTGCCCGAAAGACCTAGGAGTAAAGAAATTGAACGAAGGGTGTTAAAAGGGAGCGAAAATTGGAGAAAGGGGAGAAGTAAAAACAATCAACACGTGGATTTCATTCCATGGGCAGACAAGTATAACAGAAGAACACAGACAATGTCTCCTGGGATTTTCTTTTTTGAGTAAAAATAGAGAAAGGGAAGGGTTTCTTTCTCCTCTACGTAGAAGGCAGTTGTCTATGCATTGAACAATATGTCACCAGACATCTGCTTATACATCTATCGGCAACGTCTGGAAAATCTTGGCGAATGAATAAATGGGTAGGCCATGCAGGAAGAATTTATCTTTTGTAAAGTATTCAGTCTGCTGTTAATACTTCACACTGGCAAATTTAACCAATGGAATGGTCATCTAAACCATGGCCCCAAAAATTAAAATGCCAAGTAAGTATGAAATGAAATGGATATTCTTGACTGAAAACATCATTCTCTCATCCAACTGCTTAAGTACATAAACTCTGTGTTTGCTTTTTGAAAAGTCAAAACCATGACTTTTTAAATGAATATATTCTGCTCAACCAAAAGAGACTATCACACACTCATTTATTGACTTAATAACCATTTGATAAAACACAGTGTAGCTCTAACACCCTACAGCTCTAGCTGCACCAGTTTCTTTTCAGGAATATACACGAGTAAAAGAGCCTTTGAATTAACCTGCAGAGGGGAAGTCAAAGCCATCACTCAATGTCAATGTTACGCTGAGAGACAGATGACATGGTAGCTGTCCAATCACCCTTGCTATGATTTTCTTAGCAAAGCTCTTCATTTTCCAATCCTGCTGATACTTTGCCCACCACTTTCCACAATAACTCCCCCCCTCATACTGAGAAACAGGAAAAAACCACTCAAGTTCTTTCTTACATAATGTTTTTGTGTGTGGGGGAGAGATCCAGAACTCAAAGAACCTTGATGCTTTTTATCAATTCCACTAAACGTCAAGGGCAGGAAATAAAAATATTTTTCTCTTCCGACTCAAATACAATACCCCTTTGTAAGCTGCTAAGAAGGTACAAATAGCAAATCTGGGAAAAATTTCAGGTGACAGATATGCATCAAAATATTTCATTTTGCTAAAAATATCTCTAAGCTGCTCTTAACATTCCAACTCACATCACACTACAACTCAGGATGATGAACAAAATCTGTTTCCCCCTTATATTGGCAGTGACTCTGAGGGCTACACAAAGGAGTAAAGTATCCGTGTTATGACACTGAAGTCCCCATAGGCATGTGCCAGTTCGGAGCAGTTGTTTTCAGGATGGAAGCAAGACAGAAGAGAGAAGAGAGACCAAGTCAAATGACTGCGTCTTGGTTACCTGGCAGCCGGAGTTTAAATCAAAGACCCAGGAGGGAACTCAGGTAATGTGGGGAGTCCCACAGAGAGCTATGCCTGTGGTAGCAAAGCTTGCGCAGTCCCAATCAGCTGCCTCGGCACCAATAAATGAGGCTCCTGAGGAAGGATAACCATTCTCATGGCAGAAGGGGTCTAGGGTCTAGAGATAAACCGGTGGCAACAGGAGATGTGTGTGGTCCCAGGTAGACTTCAGTGCTCCAGCCCCACAGCAGTGGAGACACGTGAGAAAAGATAAAAAGAAAAGGAAGACTCCGCCTTGGGAAGCAGGGTAAAGGCAATGGAATAAGTAGGTAAGCACTGGGCTCCCAGCGGCACCTGGGCCTCTCTCTCCTCTGCAGGCTTCTCCCTGCCACCCCAGAGTCTCCCACTCCAGCTGCTCCCCTCAACAGGAGCAGAAAATAGATGACAGCTACATTTTCTTCAAGTCCTGCCAAGAAAAACACTGCAAGGTTAAGAACACAAAAGGCTTCAAATATCTTGCTACCGAGGTTCCTTTTTATAAATTTCAGTACACACTCACACACACACACACACACACACACACACACAGAAGAAAATTCATTTTTAGTCAAAGGGTTCAAGAATGTTGACCATCTTTCAAGGAGTCACTATGTTCTTAAACTCTTTCAACGGCTCTATTTGTTTTCAAAAGGGTCAGAGATTTATTTAATAGCAGTTTATCTTTCAGCTGGCCCACTACAAGCCAAAGGATAACACAGAAAGCAACCAGCATAACCACAGGTTGCAGTTGAGGAGGCTGGAGGGGCAGGAGTGGGGAGTCAGAGACACGAGACCGAGAGTTCACCATGTTATTTGCTGCAGGAAAGCCTGGCCATGGGCAAAAAGGTTGAATTTCAGATAAAAAGATAGAACTCAACGTCTAGAAGAGGAAATATTTCCATGGCAGTCTTGTTGACGTGCCCCCTAAATCCATCACCTGTGTGAAAAAACAACTAGGACCTGTGAAAAGATGGGGAGAGTGATCGTTTGCTTCAAATACAGTAACATCTTTCTACCGAGTGATAAAAACCTATCACAAAATAAATACACACCATATGCTCTCTATAAAAGTACGACACAGAAATGCCTTTGTTTTTTCATCAGAAACCTGGCCAAGACATCGGGACCCTGGAGTGTAGCACTCCTCTGGGGTTCTGAAGCCTGCAGGGGGAACTCAGACATGGATGGAAAAATTGAGATGGTGACAACATTCCTTCAACTGCTGTCCAACTAATCATGCTCGTGATGCCGACAGAATGATCACAAGGACACATTTCAGTCTACTAGAGAGTATGCTAGCCTTGATCCCTGTGTTCAAAGAAAAGAAGAAAGCTTCAATCTGGGACAGAATGGATCTCAAGGTTAATTGTCATATAGTAAACCTGGTCTGTGTGTGTGTGTGTGTGTGTTTGGTGGTGTTTTGTTGTTGTTGTTGTCGTTGTTGTTTTGAGGAAATTTCATGAAAAATCCAACTTCTTAAAATTCGAGTTCTCTTAGGGACAAAACACTGTCTACGCAGTAGCTCAAAGATGTCCCTAATACCATATTAAACCTGTTTCATGTGTTTTATGTTTTTATATTTAAATATTTAAACATAGGTTAAAATATTTCTATTAAAATACATAAAAATATACAACAGGTACATTTATAGCAAAAACGAAATACCTGTAGCCAAGCTAGACATTCTGTGCTTGAAGGACACCAGTTGTCTTGGGAACAAACACTCCTCATTGGGGAAGGAAGTGCTGGATCCCCCAGGAGAATTAACACTCGCATCTCTTAGACACCATCCCACAGGTTACTTTCTCCCTCACAAATCACCAATTTTCGCTCCCATCAAATCAACATGTCATTTACCAAAAAACATGTTGATACCAAAGATAGGACCATTACTTATTTCTTAAAAGTCAACTGATCCCTTGACCATTATATTTGGTGGTCAGTTTTGCCAACATCAAAACAGATTATTTCTTTAGCAGTAACGTGAGATTCCATTAAGATTTTACCATTTTTTAGTTCTTCTTTTCACTGTACTGGAGTTCATTCACCTAAGCACACCACAGTAAGTTTTTCCTCTCTTATTGTTAATCCCTGCACTGATATAGGACCGTCCTCTGATGTAGGAAAATGCCTAGCTCAGCTTTGCTCACAGTATCATAAAATGCAAGCTATGGATGGATTTTTGGATACAGCTGAAATAACCACATGGCAAGAAATCTTACAAATATTTATTTTACAATAACGGAACAAGAGAGAAACAGGGAAAATAGGCCAACCTCTGGAAATAGGGAGCATGGGCTATTGAAGGGCAAAAAAAAAAAAAGTCAGGAAACAAAAGGAAGCTCAGTTGCCAGCCAATCAATTTTCTCCTTCCCTCTCCCCCATCCCTTTCTGTTTTACAAGTCTACTTGAATCAATTTTTCTCTTAGGTATTTCTTTTTTTTTCCTACAGGTTCTTATTGTTAATTTCATTTATTTAAATTTTTAGTCCTCAATTACGTTGTTTAACTAGTTTGAGAACAAAAACCTCCTACCATTAGTACTTTCTCAGAAAACAAACCATTTATGCACACACACACACACACACACACACACCCCTCTTTATCTATAGATTATATATATGTGGAGATATATATATATATATATCTTTGAAAATTTCCTAGGCTTCTCCATATTCCTAAAAGCAAAATGTAGCAGTAGTAGAATCTGGATAAAATTAATAAGTTAGGATCTCTTAAGGCTGGTTAGTTATTCTGAGAGTGAAAATTCAAACAGAAAGGAGGAAGATGAAATGAGAGTCCATCAGAAGAGACTCCAGCAGACTCGGGGCTAGGGTGAAAATCCTTGGTTGTGCAATAGGAGGAAAGAGAATTTGAAGCAGTGTGAGCTCCACTCCAGCACAGAGCAGCCAAGAATAAGGCAGCAAACACGGGCCAGCTCCCGGCTGCTGCTCATCTTACGATATGCCTCAGGTCAGGTTTTCGGATGTCAGTGCTGGGGTCAGCTCTAGGAAGGGCAGAGAGGCCTCAGTGAGTATTCAAGCTGTATCCATGCAGGGATCGGGCCTACAACAGCCAGGGGGCTGTTTACCAAACTCATTCTCCAGCACTACCCCCAAAATACTGTGGAAATCACTGCCAAAGTTTACATGGGGATCACGCAGAAAGAACTGAATACAGCCGTGTCCCACTCATTTCATAAGCTCCATTTCTTTAGAGACGGCTGCTGTGGAAGAAATGACTGTTTACGGAAAACAGAGACCCCAGGAATGAATCCAGTCACCAGGATGAAAGTAGAATGAAAAACTGTTAATTATTCCATTCCACAATTCACACTAAGTGACTTTCCCAGGTCCGGGCTGTAAGACATCTAAGGATAACATTGTCGCTCAAAACCCGATCTGGCAAAGGTGAGTGAATGGCTTAAAAGGGCTGGTATGAAGCACTACGGAAGTTCTCCAAAGTCAAAAAAGAATTCTCCAAACTAAAATATCAGAATGTCCTACAGACTGGCAAAACCCGATGGAGGTAAGTAGCTCACATATATCCTTGTATTTCCAAGAGATGTGAGGCTCCAGGCTCTGGAAGGACCAAGCAGAAGCTTACGGCTATTTAGGGACTGGGAGCTGGAAAGGGAGAAGGAATTCAGCCTTCTCCGTCTATACTTCAAAGGTGAGCTTGGAGACTCTTGGGGCCTAATGGTTCTTACTTCATATCATTGTAACAACTGCTTCAGTTCTTTCCGTCTTTTACTACTTATCTGTGTCCCTTTATGTTCCAGAGGTTGATTATACATATTGGATTCCCCACTAGTTTCATGGTCAACCCAATACCCATGCCTACCTACCTTGCACCATAGGATTGGGCTTTGTGCATCACTCCATACGCATACAACTCTCCCTATTTCCTTACCCCTCACTCAATGTTGGGTGCCAAGCTTGAAAGCATCATTGTTTAAGTCAACATACCTTCTTAACAGAGAAAAAGGAACATAGCAGCTGTATTCCCTGAGCCAATGAATTCTTAGTGCCCACCAGAGTCTAGACCACAGCATCTGTGACTGTGTTTGTTTCAACACTGAACAGCCCAAGTTTAGTTTAGTACTTGGCATGGAGCAGGAGCTCAATAATTTTGTTAAGAGATTAGAAGTAATGTATTTTTTTCTTAAATTCCACTTTATTCTTTTATTCTCAAGTTATTCTCTGTACCAAACAAAGGTGGCTTTGTAAATCACTGAAATCCTGGCTTAAGGGGATTACTGAACCCAAAAGACAGGGTCAAAATCTCAAACGTTTCCAAATTCATCCGAATAACCAATCCCCTTTCTCCTCCCCGTCCTTCTCCTGCTCTTCCTCCTGTTCATATCTGGAACCTCATCACAGGAAAAATTCTAGGCTCTTTACCTATATTAGCTAATTTAATCTCTACGAAAAGCATATAAGGTAGCGACTTCATTATTCCCATTTTACACACCAGGAAACAGAGGCCTCAAAACAATTTCCTAACCCTGCCTTAGAGCTCTAGCACAGCTCAATTGCAAAGCCAGGATTTGAATTTCGGCCATCTGACTCCAAAATGCCAGCCCCTAATCACCACATCATAGCGCCTCTTGAAAAACAGCTGTCAAGGAGACTAACTGAGGGCTGTGAGGAATTATATCCTGGCCGCCCATTCAATAAAAGCTTTATTGAGTGCCTGTTATATGCCAGATGCTGCAAACACCCCCCACCAGCCATGAACACTGTTTCTATGTCACAGTCCACATTCCTGCTACTTCCCCCGTTGCCATCTGCCCCATCTCTCAAACAGTACGCACGCAGAATCTGTTAGCCTAGGACATTCAGGAAGAAGCATTCTTTTTCCTTGTCTTTATCTCTTTAAAACCCCTTACGGAAAACAGCCATCCACAGCCTTCTGTGGAACTCTAGCAAGAGCCAGGGGCAAGATGCAACAGCCCGGGATGGCACAGAGATCTGAATGGAACTAAAGAAATGAAGAAAATGGTGTCTGGAAGTCCCTTGGCAACCTTGCCAGGCCCTGCTTCACAGTCAAAAAGGCAGGCCAGAGAGAGAGAGACAGTGGTGTATTCTTGCCCCTCCTTCCCACCCTCGGAGAGGTCTCCTGGGCTAGCAGGGCTCCCCTGAACACACCTTCCACCAAAGGCGGGAGGCAGAGGGGCGCGAACCCCAGGCAGAATTTCTGAATAAAAGGCAGGCTGCGGGGAGCGTCTGGGTGGCTCAGTGGGTTAAAGCCTCTGCCTTCGGCTCAGGTCATGATCTCAGGGTCCTGGGATCCAGGCCCGCATTGGGCTCTCTGCTCAGCAAGGAGCCTGCTTCCTCCTCTCTCTCTGCCTGCCTCTCTGCCTACTTGTGATCTCTCTCTCTCTGTCAAATAAATAAATAAAATCTTAAAAAAAAAAAAAAAAGGCAGGCTGCTGACACGTGCGGCCTCTGTTTGGTCTGACCTTCACGTTGTGCAGAACAATCCGCTTCTCCCGGGGGCTGCTGAATCAGCCCACGCTGGGAACGACCCAAAGGGAGACTTCTGACTCCCGAGACATTTGGTATATTCAGCACCGAGAAGGAAATAGCAGCCGTTCAATGAGGGAATAAAAATGAGGAGTTGGCTGAATAAAGGTGATAAAAATAGATTTTCCAACTCTACGAAGATGAATCATTTTGCCATGGGGATTCGCCAGGCTCTGTTTCAGCTTGGTTTTCAACCCAGCCTCATAAATTTGCCTAAAGAAAATTTCCTTCCCCTGGACAGCCAGTGCCACGAAGCCGTTAGCATTCAGACAGGTCCGACAGGATTTTATTAGAGAATAGCTCAGAAATAACCTCCATTCCTTCCCCGGCCTGCAATAAATACTGACTTTGAAGGACAAGGTTCCAGGAGGGCCAGGCGGGGAGAAGCAGCCCTTGAACCCAGACTCACTGCGTCTTTGGACTCCTCCCACTCCCCAAGTTCCTCGATTCTCTCCCTCCTCATTTTAAGAAATGGAGATCTATAGAAAGCAAAGGGGTGGGTGGAAGCCGGAACAGAACGTGAGAGGAGGTTCAGGTAAGACCAAACCTCAGATGTGCGCAGTCATGTTTCCCCGGGACACCACGGGCTGCCGAGGCCCAGAGGACTACTGTCGGGGTCACTCTTTAAGATGTCGCAGAGTTGCTTTCAATTCACAGAATTCTTTTTCTTTTTTTCAATTCACAGAATTCTTGAAAACCCTCTTTCCTTTGACCAAACTGTATGTCTGTGTGTCTTCCATGGCACACCCCGAAAGAGAAAAACCAGGCTTTCCTTAGAGGATAAAAAAGACTTCATTAAAAGCAACAGGTAGTGGGAATCATCGGGGGACAAGGTGAACTCCAGAGGAAAGGAACTGGGATAGTATTCTAGCCATAAGTGTACAAAAAGGAACTTTTTTTTTTTAAACCAAGTGTTAACCTCTAAATAGCTGCTTTCCTTCCCTCCTGGACACCGGTAAACACGTCTCTGTGATGGATCTTACTTACCCCACACGTCCTCCTGCTCTGCGTTAAACTCCAGCGTGTTGCCACCGGGAGACGGGTGGGACATCTCTCCTCGGGCCTGGACCCAGCAGCTGCAACCTTCCCTCACATTCCCTCTCCCCAAGCCGTCCCCAGCACGGCAAACCCAGCTCTGCCCAGGAGCAGGCTGCTGCAGGCTGAAATGCTGATGCAGTGAAAGGGAACTTACTGGAAGAGAGCGTGATTGCCACACCTATTGGGGAGGGAGGCGGAGAATTCTGCTCCCTCCGAGGAAGGGGAGCAGAATCCCCAAGAGGTGGAGAGGCCCGAATGCAATTCTGTGGGAGAGCTTTGTGACAGCTGCTCGTGCACGGCAGGCACCTGATGCCATCGGTCAATGTGGATGTGGCACGGGCACCCGAGAGGACCTGAAGGACGAGAGTTCAAGTCCTGACTCTGGGACGGAGTAGCTGTGTGACCCCCGGCAAGTCACTGCCTTTCTGTTTCTGAAATTCTACAGCCGTCGTAATCATAGTAAGCATGATAAATAATAAGCACAGATACAATTCTATTAGAAACATACTATGTACCATCCAAACCACACGAGGTGTTTTATGTATTTCGTCTCACTCAATCCCACAATACTTAGAGATTTATCAACCCCACTGTATAGATGAGGAAACTGGTGAACGCACTCCACGAATCCCCATGAAAATAAAGAATCATCATATCCATTCAGTGCTTTGAATTTAAATGTGGGCATTTAATCTTTGTGCCTAAAATTGAGATGACATCTGAGGATGGAATTTCTACACTGTTGGGAGATTAATGTGTTTACAGTCCTCAGCTGGTAGAATTCTGAGGTACTATTTATGGTTATGACTCTTCATGCTACTGCAAAACCCATTTCCCACCTGTTGCTTTTTATTAAACCTCCCTAAAGGACATGAAATATTTCTCTGTGCAAGATTCTAAAGACGGGGATCCTGAAATACGTGCACAGAAACCTCGTGTGTGGATTTACCATTTGGAATTTTCAAATGCTATAAGACACAGTGTTTACAGCCAATTCATCATTTATAAAAGTTTATTAGGTTGATGTGCCGACTGCCTCACTGGTATACTGCCATTTATTGATACCAATACATCAAATGTTCAGCTGACGTCCAATATTTATTAATTACCTCTGTGTTTCTTTGCCTATCTTATAGTTTNTAAACTAATCAGCCTCAGCTCACACAGGTGGTAGTTGGGGGAGCCACAAATTAAACCCAAGCCTGTTTTTTTGTTTGTTTGGTTTTGGTTTTTTTAAAGATTTTTTTTATTCATTTGACACAGAGAGAGAGATTACAAGTAGGCAGAGAGGCAGGCAGAGAGAGAGGAGAGAGGAGGAAGCAGGCTCCCCACTGAGCAGAGAGCCCGATGTGGGCCTCGATCCCAGGACCCTGGGATCATGACCTGAGCCGAAGGCAGCGGCTTTAACCCACTGAGCCACCCAGGCACCCCATTCTAGTTTTTAAGTGAACTTTTTATCTCAGTACGGTTTTTAGATTTACAGAAGACTGCAAAGAAAGTACAGAGAGTCCCAGCATAGCCTGAACTCTGCATTTCGTACTGCTATGCGACACATTTATCACGGCTAATGAACAAACACTGGGCTCCAACTATTAACTAGACTCCATGTTTTATTTGGATTTCATTCATTTTTCACGAATGGGCTTTTTCTGTTGCACGATCTATCCAGGACACCGCATTATTTTTAGTTATCCCATCTCCTTAACTTCCTCTGGACTTTTCTTGTTTTTGATGGCCTTGACAGTTAGGAGTCCTGGTCAGGTATTTTGTACTTCATTCTGGGGTTGTCTGATATTTTTCTCATGGTCAGACCAGGGAGATGGGTTTTAGAGAGGAAGATCAGAGAGGCGAAGCACCATTCCCATAAAATCCTATCAGTCATTTTTTATTAAAGTGGGGACCATATTTAAGTCCAATGAAAACTTTAAACTGAACAAAGTTACATAGCAACAATAATAAATCAATAATTAATTTATCAACAAGCGATAAATATCAACCAATTGACTCAGAAATATAATATTTCATACTGGGGAGAGAACGACAGAGAGGGAAGCTAATTTTTGTGCCCACTGAGACGAGCGGAGACCCAAGATTCCAGCAGGAAACCCGCTAATTACAAGAGAGGTGTCTAGCAAGTTCTTCTGAAATGCTTGCCAAGACAAACTTCCTACAAAAACAATCTCAGATTATGGCACATTTTAAGAGACGTCCTGGTTGAGGCTAGCACGGTTTTATCCTTTTATTCAATGCTTGCAGAGACTAGGTGAAATTTCTCCTACTGTCAAACAACAGAACCCCTACAACCCCACATTCGGAGTACAAGCGAAAACTTGGTTCCAAAAAAATAGAAGAAGTAAAACTTAGACTGAGATATGTATTTCCTGCTATTATACATATTTTTTCCTCACAGTTCCTAACTGAAGGTCTGTTCCCAAGGGGAAAAAAGTGAGGAACTGATGTCATGTCACAAACTACTAAACGCCGTCCAATGAAAGATAAGGGAGAACAAGTGGTTTCTTTCTTCAAAGAATGGTTTTTTAGTTTTCTCCCACCCCCCGCCAGGGACAGGAAGGGGGAAAAAAACTCAAAAAAAAGTTTTATAACACTGCTATATATAACCTTCCACCTCAGCACAGACACAAAATAATTACGGAAACAAGCTTGGAAAAATAATTTCTGGTGTATGAAGAGGATTTTAGCTAGCAGGTCTAGACATTCAAAACACGTGTGAATAACTGAAGCACTCGGCTGGCTTCCGCACTATTATGGGTTGACAAGCGAAGCCCCTTACCCCATTTATATATTGAAGTCAGAACCCCCGTAACTCAGAAACGTGACTAGATGTGGCAATAGGATATTTTAAAAGGTAGTTCCCGGGGCGCCTGGGTGGCTCAGTGGGTTAAAGCCTCTGCCTTCGGCTCAAGTCATGATCTCAGGGTCCTGGGATCGAGTCCCCCATCGGGCTCTCTGCTCAGCAGGGAGCCTGCTTCCTCCTCTCTCTCTCTCTCTGCCTGCCTCTCTGCCTCCTTGTGATCTCTCTCTCTGTGTCAAATAAATAAATAAAATCTTTAATAAAAAAATAAAAGGTAGTTTCCATTAGAGTTGGCCCTAATCCAACATAATCACTGTCCTTCTAAGAAGAGGTTAGGGCACAGACATGCACACTCACACAGGGGAGGCCATATAAAAATGGCTGAGGGCAAGCTAAGGGGAGAGGCCTCAGAAGAAACCAACCCTGCCCTCATCTTGATCTTAGACGTCCGGCCTCCAGAACTATAAGAAAGTTCATTTCTGCTACTTAGGCCCCCTAGGCGGTGATCTTGTCATGGCAACCCTAGAAAACTAACCTGCCTACCTAGCACGAGGGAAGTCTCAAGGAATAGGAGAAGCTAGCGGCTACGAGATTGGTGGGATATTATAACTCAATCAATTGTCAATTATACGAAGATCTTCCTAAGCCACATCTGTCATGATTTTCCTTTATCTAAGTGCAATTGCTAATGGCTCCTCCTGTGGTCTCCTGCTAATTTCAACACCTCTCTTTCCTCCTCACTATTTCTGCCAACATAGCTCACACACTCCAAAGATAAGACCATAATTTGGGAGGGAAAAGCTTCAAAGCTTGTGGTTTGAGAAAAAGAAATAATTTGTCTCATATATACTTAAGCATAAGGATTTAACTTCAAAATAATCCATTCATTAACCTCGTCCAATTTTTTATAACTTTTTCCTTGAGTTCCAAACCAACATTTCCAGTAGTCTGCCAGACATCTGCACATGAATGAATACCTCTTAGATAGAGCCAACGCAAAATGTCCAAAAGAGAATTCATCTTTTCTCTTGGAACCCACTTTTCATCCCCTGCTCCCATGATTCCTATTAATGGCATCATTATCCTCTAGGTTGTTTGAGTCCAAAATGTACATGTCATCTTCCTCAGATTATTTATCCTAGTTCATCAATTCTACAATGTACATTTTTTTTAGCCTCTGAGATAAATATGCATCTTTCCATTGCTGGTGTCTTCGTGCTGTGCCATAATTTAACTGGCAGCTTTTTTTTCAATTAGCCATATTTCACAAAACAGTGTGTCTTGTAATTGATGACATATTATATTCAGGGAAAAACACAGAAACATAAATCCTGTCTCCTCACCTCCACTCCCACTGCTTCTACCAAGATTTAGGGGCTTGTCATCTCTTATTTGGACTACTTGTGTCCTAATTGACTTTTGGGGCTGGTCTCTTTCCACAGTCTGCTTTTCACACAGCCACCAGAGTTGTCTGGGACATGAGATTCCTTTGTTTTCAGTGGCTCTTACTCATATAAAACATGTCCAAACACCTGCAGGTGGCGTTTCTGGTCTCAACTTACTATTCCTTGCCCACTTTCCACAGCACTGATTTCTCTCAGGGGTCCTAAGACTCCAGCTGTGGCCACATGCAAATGCTAGCACTCCCAGACAAGACCCAGGCTCTTGGGGTTTCAATCCTTTCTCCTCCCATCCCCAGAGGTTGGAATGTCCTTCTCCCAACTCTTCACTCTTCAATATCAGTGGATGCCAAGTTCAGACAGATCCCACAACTTCCAAAGTTCTTAAGCTCAAATGGATATTTTTCCTTGTTCCTCCCTGCATATTCTATTTCATTAACATTTCACATTCTACCTTCTACCCTGTAACATTTCTGAGTTACAGGGGTTCTGACTTCAATATATAAATGGGGTAGAGGGCTACACTCGTCAGCCCATAACAGTGAGTAAGCCAGCCGAACGCTTCAATTATTCACATGTGCTAAATGTGTAGAATGTGAAATGTTAATGAATGTGAATGTGTAGAATATGAAAATTGTATAAAATACACACTTTATGTGTGTATTTTTCTCTCAGAAGGTGGCCTCCTGAAAGGCAGAAATTATGTCTTGATTCACAAGTAGATTTTCAGTTGAGAAGCATGAGAAAACATGCCATCTCTCTTTAGTGCATGTGTGCAGAGGAAAACTGGAAGACAGAGCTTAAATGTCATGCAAGAGAGGTGACAAGGAAAACTGTGTTATCTTTAAAGTCCTATAAGAGATGCATTTTCAGGAAAAGAAGCAATCCTTGCCCTGATTTCTCAAATAGACTAACATAACCATTTCACTCACTGTGGCAGGCAGCTTCTGAAGAGCTCCCAGTGACCCTTCCTCCTGGTCACCCTACAGGTCGTTGTGTGATCTACCCTGGAGGGTGGGCTGACTAGTGACTTGCTTTTATTCTATTTTTGTGACTTGATTTTAATTAATAGGATATGGCAGAGGTGATAAAACGTCACTTCTGAGATTAGGTTATAAAGGACTGTGACTTCCATCTTCTTTGTTCTTTTTCTCTCTTTCTGGTTCTTGCTTGCTCACTCTGATGAAATAAGCTGCCACATTCTGAAATGTTTTATGTGAATAGTCCCACATGGCAAGGAACAGAAGATGGCTTTGGCCAACATCCTACAAAGAACTGAATCCTGCCAATACCTGCATGAGCGAGCTTAGAAGCAGATCCTTCCCTAGTCAAGTCTTGACATGACAATGGCCAGCTCCTTGACTGTCGCCTTCTGAGAGACGCTGAACCAGGGACCCAGCTTAGCCATGCCCAGAGTCTTGACCCACAAGAAGTATGAGACAATAAATGTTGTTTTAAGTCTCTAAGTCTTGGGGGTAATCTGTTACACAGTAATGGATAATTAATACACTCACGGAACAAGAAAATCAGACGGTAGATAATCAGAGGATGAATGGGAAGGACAAAAAAACAAAAACAAAAACCTCTACTGAGTCTTCCCAAGTGCTCCAAACAGATGTACAAGGGAACTAACTTATTGGTCTGATCCAATCACATCAGTAGACATCAGAATTCCCTTTCATTCTGTCCAACGCACTGGAGAATGGCTCTCATCAACGGTCACGCTTTCACCTGGGTATTCACCATGTGGCCAAGTCTTTTGGTTTAGGTCACCAATTACCTGTAGTCCTGGTTCCTAAGAGTGATACATTCAGTGAGAAATAAACCTAGAATGTCACCTTGGCTCAGGGAAAGCCTTAAATGCCTTTCTGAGGTATTGGGATTGTATTCCCTATGCAGCGGGCAGCCAGAGAACGTTATTTGAGAACATAATGGACATGAAACAATCTGCACTCTTAGAAACTACCTGTGAAAGCTGTTAAAACTAGCAGCACACAAACCATACTGACTTGGGGGGCATCAAACAAACTAAGCACCCCCTAGGTTCGTATTCTACCATTTGACTGAAGGCAGGATCGAGTACCAAAGACTCTGTGTTTTCCTGTTGTTTTTCCCTGCAGTCTTTACTCTGTTATGTCCAAACCTACTGAAATGCTAACCACCATCCGTACCTCTGCTCAGCCTTGGCACCGCACTGAAAAGCAGCAAATTGGACATTCCTTCTGTGTGTGGTATGAGAACACGACCGAGATTTCTCTCACCATGCCAGGGATGAGGATAAAGGAAAGTGTGTCATTAAACTCAATTTTGGCTGAGATTCTTCACGAGGTCTATTCATGTCTCTCTGTGAAAATACCTCCCGCACACAGAACATCACTCAGCTACCAGTTTTCACTTGTCCCTCAAAGAAGAACAAGACCACCTCCAGAGACCCCTCCGCATAACCATGCAACTGCCACAAAAAGCAGGGTAAGGCAGGAAAACACACTTAGTGGGAGGATTCCAAGTCTCTCCCCCTCCCTGGCCATGAAGGAGAATTCTGTGTCGCCTTCCTCCCAAGTCTTTGTTACCCAGAATCAGAACCATGTGTGAAGGGGGTATTGCAAGGAGCTGAGTGTAGCTGATTGCTTTGCACTAGAAAAGGCTGAGGGTGAGCAGAGACAGAAAAAAGGATTAGAAGCAAGAGAGATGAGACCTAGTCCAGTGTGAGTCTGGATGATTTTAGGTAGTTGGATGTGGGGAGAGATTTGAAGTGAGCTGGCAAGAGTGAGATGTGTGTGTGTGTGTGTGTGTGTGTGTGTGTGTGTGTGTGTGTGAAGAGAGAAAGTCTAACAGAAAGAGAGGAGGGCATTTTAGAAAGGTCTGCTGCATGTTATAAATGGAACCACCCTATAACATTCTTTTGAAAGACTTCAGTAAAGATTTCTAACCTATTATTTTATCATTTGTTAAACTAGTGCTTCACAGACTATGGGGCTTGAGGTGTGGCTGCATGGAGACTGATTTTAAATTTTATACATTTAAAACAGGCCGCCACCTCAATTTGGCAAAGTTAATAAATCTTAAGTGAGAGGGATGAGAGGTTGTCTTCTAAAAACATATGAGACCTCCTTAGAGGCTGACACCTCCAAAAATAGATATTGAGGCGTGTTGAGGTTCAATGACATAGTATAAGGCCTAAAGGACATAGCATAACACAGTAGAAAGGACACAGTCTCTGGAGTTGGGCAAACCAGGGTCCATATCTCAATTTCACAACTGCTGCTCAGTTTTCAACAGCTTCGTGTGTTTACCTTTTGTGTAGAACAATATTTTTAATCTTCTCATAATGTGGAAATCTCTACGGCCTTTTCATCTCTTCCCTTGCTCTGACCTCCCTCAGATGACGAAACATCAACTGCTCTGGTATCAGTTTCATAAAATAAAGCAGATATCCTCTGAAAGCTTCCTAAAGTCCACAGAGTTTATGGAAACTTACATTTTTTTTACCCATTTCAGGAAGCTCAGCTCTAACTATATTTGAAATCTTATCTTTTGAGTAAAGAAAAATACATCCTTTTTCTAAAAAATAAGTTTTTGAGTGGGTTAGGCTAACTAAATGGTAGGATAATTCTACTACTTCCATTTCTGCTATACCCTACTGAACTTCAGGTAGAGTCAAATTTCTAGCATTCATGCGGCAAAGAGATGTTCCATGAAGTGAAGCCTTTCACAGAGCTTGGGAAGATATTTGGAAGGTAGTGGTCAAAATATTGGGGCGGCGGGGGGGTGGGGGGAATGAACTAAAAAAGCAAGTCTCTGCTTTCCCTTCTTTCTCACAAGAGGGGAAATCATCTGTCATTTACATGTATCCCATTTCTAAATGAAGCATTTATGAGTAACACAACCAAGGAGGAGGGTGGCCTGGGCTCTGGGTCCATCTCAGCATTTACTCTTTGTGTGATCTTGGGCAAAGAGCTCCCCTTTATAGACCCGCATGTCCTCATCCGTAACAAAATATCTCTAAGATGCCCCACTTTCTCAGATTGCTTTCATCCTCATGGATTCACATGGAAGATCAAGCAAATATTTCATGACAGCTCTAGAAAGTTTCAGCGCCTGAGGGCAGAATCCCCAAATATCATCTCTTTCCAATTATACTTCACACGTGCGCGCGCGCACACACACACACACACACACACACACACACACACACACACAATGGCTGTTACAATTAAAATCTGGGCAAGAGAAAGCTTCATCCCTAAGTTCCTATTGTTAGCAAGGATTTCATACATTTGTGCCTCTTGCACAAAGTCTGTTTCTGGGATGAAAGAGAATTTCGCACAATCTCTAATGACCATTAAATTGCGTTTCCGGATGTGGCCTGATTGTGCAATCCTGACAAACTGGCAGATTAAAGGGCAGAATTTTTCAATGTCTTTGGTATGCCAAGACCTAAATTTGAGGTCTTTCTCTCTGGCAACAGCTAACAGTATCACTAACACCTAAAAAAGAATGCGAGCATCTGCAGGCGGTCACCACGCGGCTGCATATGTCAGCAATCGTTACAGAAGAAACCCAGACCCGGATCCAGGGTCTTTGCCTCCTTGCCAGGAAATCATTTTCAACTACTTTGTTTTAACACCTTCACCCCTGAATTCTTTGTAACCACAGCTCAACTCAGGGGCTAAACTACACCTATTCATGCCTTTGTAAATCTACACGTGTTTATAATTTGGGGTTGCTATGTGAAAACACACTTTTCTGTTTATCTTCAAGTCAAGCAGCTGGGCCATCTTAATGGATTCTTCTCAACACCAGGCCATTAAGACACACAGGCATGGGTTCCAGGTATGAAAAACCCTCTGGCCACGCTTCTTAGGCCTCTGTGGCCCCTGCTACTGAGGACTTCTTGATTGCTAGACGGTCAGGGACTTGTCAAACCCCTGACAGAGTTTGAACCAGCCTAGAGGTCTGTGGGTGCACCTGAGGGGCTCTGTCTGCTCTTCCCTGATTGTCACAAATAAAAGAGGAAGAAAATGTCCTGTGAAGAATGCACTCGCATAAAAGAGTGCATCTCCGCTGACCCAAGATGGTGTCTGCCATCTTCGAATCTACTGCTTACTCAAGTTTCCCCACCCTAGCCCCTCAAGAAAAGATAAGAGAATTAATGTCTTTTCATTTCCAACTCTTTATATTGCAAATTTTCAAGACTACCAAAAAGTTTCAAGAACGGTACTATGAAAACTGTGTACCCTTTCTCTAGATCCAACATTTTGCCACATTTCCCTTCCTCTCTTCCTTCCTTTCGGTCTCTGTCTCTCTCCAGTGTTTGTGCATATAAAATTACACATTACAGACACAGACTTCTATTTGGTGAACAATCTTTGACAATATAGTTATCAGATGAAGGAAATTCAAGATTGAGAGAATATTATTATCTAATATTCAATCTACCTCAAATTCCTCTAGTTGTCCCAATAATGTCTATCACAGTCACCCCTTCTCAATGAAGGATCACATGTCCTTTGGCATATCTTCTTAGTCACCCTTCACCTGTAACCATTTTTCTAGCGTTTTGGGGAGGGGAGATGTCTCTATGGTATGTCCCCTCATACTGGACTTGTCTGATTATTCCCTCAGAGTTTGATTCAGGCCAAATATTTTGGTGGATCTTCTATTAAGGTGATGCTGTGACTTCTTAGTGCATCACTAGGACACCATTCATCGTTTGTACCACTATACATATTGGTAACTTTCATCATGGCCAATTAACTGTTCAAAGCTACAATGTCTTAACATGAATATTAAACCATTTACATACCTTCCATTTCAAACTGTTAACAACAGTTATTAAAAATATTACTCTCCAAAGCATATTTCGACAGAGCTATCTTTTATCTAATCTATTTTATTTTTCCTAAACTAAGAAATGCTGTTATTCTGATAAAAGGTCATATGTGCCATAAACACTAAAGGTTTCCCAAAGGAACTGGTTTTTCACTGGGTCTTGATAAATAAACGGGACTGTGTTGAGAATCCAGGGGGAAAGCATTATATTCACAAGAAGTATCATAAGCAAAGGCATTGTACATGAGAGT
The DNA here is from genome assembly GCA_002007465.1 of Ailurus styani. Lineage (NCBI taxonomy): Eukaryota > Metazoa > Chordata > Mammalia > Carnivora > Ailuridae > Ailurus > Ailurus styani. The sequence continues at coordinate 6,876,960 of LNAC01000005.1, read as the reverse complement.
GAATAATGTTCAAGAGACTGTGGGTTGAGTGTAATAATCCAGGCAGGAGAGGTGACCTACTCTAGGCCTCACCCATGGCTCAAGGAATTGCAGACAAGCAGACAGATTGGGGAAAGCTGCCAAATTCTCTGAGAACTGAGTCAGGGCAACTGCACATATATGATGCCTTTATTGGCACTGGGAAATCGGTGGCTGGGAGTGGTCATTTAAGTCTAATTTGAATATGTTAAGTTCTGGTGTTGGTAGGACACTGAGATGAAGCCGTCCAATAAACAGAACAAGAGGTCCAGAGTTCAGGAGAAAAAAAATGTGGTGAGCAGTGATGATTTGGGTCAGTGCTATGAAAAGTTGGAACCATGGAGACAGACAAGAACATCCGTGTAGAAAGAGATCACACAATAGATTTGAAGAAAGAAGCTTGAAGGAAATTAACAGAATGAGGGGATGGAGGAGAGAAGTGTGGCCATTTGTTTCTTGCCAGGAACCCAACTACTGTACTAGTTTTTGGCAATGTTGTTTTGAAGGTAATTTAGGAGAGGAAACACATTTGATCAGATTTGTAGTTTCAGGAATCATTAATGAATGGGAAGCAATTAATTACACTTAGATAAGTATTTTCAGGGGAACTAAGGATAACTCTGTTGTGTGCGTTTCCAACACCATCGTGCAATTAACTCAGTTGTAACACTCTGTACCTAGAGACCCTGTCAGAACCCACAGGTTAAGGGCTCAGTCCCATGAGACTTGCTCCCCTTCCCACTTCACATAACAATCCCAAAGCCAAGTTGTCACCTATGCTTCTGACGAATGGGCTATAAATCTGAGGTTCCCATGACCCACTCCTTGGCCTTGGTTAATTTGCTAGAGTGGCTCACAGAACTCAGAAAAACACAGACTATAAAGGATATTATTAAGGAGATAGATGAATAGCCACATGAAAAATTATGTGGTAGGGCAAGGTATGTGGGAAAGGTCAGAGAACTCCCACACTTTCTAGGCCCACCACTCTTCCCAAATCTCCACGGGTTCACCAACCTGGAAGCTCTCCAGGTTGGGTTATTATGGAGGCTCCACTGGCCACTGGTGATTGAACTCAATTTCCAGCCCTCTCCCTTCCCTGAAGTTTGGGGGTGGGGCTGCAAGTCCCAACCCTCCAATCACCTGGTTGGGTTCCCCTGGCAACCATCCCCACCCCCCACCTTGGGACTTTCCAGAAGTCACCTCATTAACATAAAGTCAGGTGTGGCTGAAAGGGGCTTGTTATGAATAACAAGACACTCCTTCAGACTTTACAGGGTTGGAGCTATTTCAGGAACCAATGACAAAAGACTAAGTATTACTACAAAGATGTCCCCGTGGCTCTTACTGGTTAGGAAATTCCAAGAGTTTTAGGAGCTCTGTGCTAGAATGGACAAAGACCAAATTATATTTCTTATTACAAACAACCACAATAACAAACTGGTAAAGAAGATAGAAATGATAAAGAATGAAGGTAAATGAGGAAGTGTTATTTGGAAAAGGGCAAGAGAGAGGAAAAATAATGGAAAAAACAAAGCGGAAAGGAAACTCAAATGGAGAGGAAAAGAGGAGAAATAAAAGTCAAGGACAGGAAAAAAAAAAAGTCAAGGACAGCAATGGGAGGAAAGCAACCAGGGCCCCTTCTTTTCTTGAATCATATTCCTGCCTGCTCTAAAGTAGAGACAATATGTGAAGAATAACATTCGATCCATGATAAGAAATGCTATAAAGATCAATGCACATGTCCTAAACCTGTAATTTTATTAGAATTATTTATGATTCATATTTAAATTAAAGTTTCAAAACCCTCTTCTCCTTTTCTGGACTCTGGGCTACTTGCTTCTGTTTATATGGATTTTACTGAGACCTCCCTTGACTTCGTGCTGTGCTTTTTGTTCCTATAACATTAAATCCCAGAGTGTCCAGGTCAGGAGATGCCACAGGTTTGAGGCCAAACAGACATTTGTCAGCATTATTAAGACTGTGACCTTAACATTTGGAAGAAATGGACTTCATAAAAATTCTAAAATAATATACACACATTACTATATGTAATACATAATACAGATATACAGATTATTTATTTTATAAAATTATTCAAATCCATTCCTTCCAAATTTATCTATCTATCCATCTGTTAACTTACTTGGCTACATGATTCTGACAAATAACATTAGAAAGATTTTTAATGAGTAATTACCAGCTTACTACTGACCAGTATGGGAAATAAAATGCATCCACGGAAATATCAAGTCTTATGATTAAAAAAAAAAAATCCACTTTGTTCAACTTGCTGAAACCACATACCTTATTACCATAATCCTTACAGTTCTCAAACACAATCTCTTTTTTGGGGGGACGGAGGTACATCTAATTTTAATTAGTCATCCTGATATGGCTAAGAAACTTTCTGACAACACTTAGGAAGGTAGGAGCCTGCCTAAATTCTTGACATTTTTCTAATTGTTTTCTGCCAAACCACATGCAGAGAAGAGGGTCACACTGGAAACAGTCAGTGAGTCCTAACTGGGCCACATACATCCTTAGCTTTTTGTGCACATGTGTACGTGTGCACGTTCTTTCCAGAACTAAGCTATGTTTGTCTTCTTGATCTTCCACTTTCCCCCTTTTTACCTAAAAGGCAACATCAACTAAATAACTAACATGAGTCGCCAGGAATTATATATCAATGCATTAAAAAATTCAGCTTCTGACCACACGTGAACCCGTGAGTTTTGTCTGTTTAAACGGACAGGTTCAGAAGGGCAAGGGCTTTTCTGGAACAAGTCTCCAGATCACCTTAGTGTCCATTACGTCTTTAGGAGAGTTGGTCTCCAAATGTGGTATTTAAACACAAGTAGATTTTAAGGCCAAAACCAGCAATTTATGATGGAAGTCCTGCTTGTAAATCATGAAATTCTCTTTCTCTACCCCCTTCCCCGCTTCCTTCCAGGGGAATGCAGTAAAAAACTGAAATGAGAAAACCATAATTACAATCACATTCCTCCCCTGGGGTCAACCTAATTATCAGCCTCTCACCCCAAAACAAATTCACCTCTTTAAGAATGGTGTCCTTATCACTCAAAGATACAAACAAAGATTAAGACGCCATTTAGGCATAACTGCCATCTTTCATTTTCAAATGACCTCTCAGTTTAATGGATTCAATGTATCCTCATTCAAGTAGAATATATATTGCAGGGAAGACCTGTAATAAATGGCACTGTCATGACCCTTAGGTTAGAGCGACGGAATATTGGAAAATAAATCTCAATTCTGGATACTCACCAATCCCGCAATGGGGGTAGGCAATCTATTGATCTTTTTAACAAGTCCTGGCTTTATAGCATTCAGCAACCTGTCATGAAAAAGGCAGAATGTCAAGTGAGACATAAAGCAAGATGGATCACACAAATCACCTTTATCCGGGGATATAGCTAAATTGCTGAATAGGAAAAGCAGTGAATTTAAAGCATGTAGTAAATCTCAATAATCTATGAGCCTTCACCCATACAAGTGGAGAGCTTTGCCAACATCAAGTTTGTCCATAGCAGGTGAAGTTTTAGAACTCAGAAGAGTTGGGAGAGAAGGGATGGAGATGGGGAGGTGCACCAAGGGAAAGGACACGGATATGAACTGGATCGACGTTGGGAGGGAACGGTCTAGGACTGGAGCCAGGTATTACTACAGACAAGGCCTGTTCCCAATTCTCCTGGCCAAGGCCGGGGTCTCTCCAGGAATGCATTAAGTTCAGAGACCAACATCTGTCTTTGCAAATAATTTGCCAAGACTAATTCCACCTCCAGAACCCTTTCGCTCATTGAGCGTGCCTTGTTAAATGTGGGTGATCTTCACTTAAGAAAGGGAAGAGTATGGTTAGCGAGAGGTTAACCAATCATGCCTTAAAGACTCTAAATAAGGCTCGCCTCAATTCCCTAGGTACAGAAGATATGTGAGCAAAACATCTTGGGGGTAAAGGTTGAAATCATGTAAAAATGGTAATATAAACAAAGGAATGCAAAAAAAACCAACTATAACTCCTTGTCTCCAGGAAATAGTTCAGAGTGAAAAGAAACAAGGAAGGCAATCTGTAAAAAGAAAACAGGGTTGGCATCAGGGTGATGTGGTGGAATGTCGCATTTGTGAACTAGGTTATCCAGAAAGGAATAATGGAAGGTAGGGGGTTACAGAAGGGAAGCATTTATTCCCACATTCAGGGATTAGAAAGGGGAGGCCATCGGGTAACTTATCTCAGGATACAGTGCAAAGAGAAACCTAAGGCAGGAGTTTATCACAACTCGGGGTCCAGCAAACTACGAACCATGGGCCAAATATGGCCCATTACATGTTTTTGTAAATAAAGTTTTACTGGAGCCCAGCCATACCCATTCATTTATGTACTATCTACTGCTGCTTTTGTGACAGCAGAGTTGAGTTACTATGACAGAGAACATATGGCCCGCAACGCATACAATTTTTACTATTTGGCTCTTTACAGAGTAAGTTTGCCAACTTCTGTTATAATTCATGGAGTCCAAAATTATAGAAAATTCAGAAGAACCTATAATTGATAGATCTCTAGAAATCAGTAACAAAAGATTCGTTGAAATAGGTTGGGTAATTAGCCTTGAATTCAGCTTCTATTTGACTTTGATACACTGTGTATTCATGAATTGAGAAATATCACCCCACTGGTTCTGAGAGCGGAGATCCTGGTTTCACACCAAGGATCAATCGTCTGTTCTGCGTAACTTTCACTGCAATCCCAACACACTCCCACCAACAGGTACCACTCAGAGGAGACACGTGCCTCTTGGCCCACGGAGAGCCAAGACGGCACTCTTTTCATGAACCCACTTAGTTTTAACCAGGAACCTAATCTTTTTTTAAAAAGCGCTTCTTTATGACTTATTTTGGAACTACTGGTTTTTCAAGTTGGAAGACAACTTGTTCTCTCATTTTACAGCTTAGAAAATTGAAGCCTGATGATGATGAATGAGAAACTTCTCCAGAGCTGATTAGTGATATAATCAGGCCCAGCATCCAAGTTTCCTGGATCACCATGTTCTCTTGGGCAGTGTTAATGTCCCATATCTCATACTTTAAAATAAGCAGATAGATACAATGTCTCCACAGTAAAGTTTTTAATAGATATGAACACTTAGGATATGTTACTTTTTTCACTAGTTCTTAACAGTGTCATTTTGTATCTGTGCACAGTATTGATAATTCAAAAGGATTCAAAAGACGTAAGTCTCACTGTAACCCCAGTCCCCCAGGGTCCCAGACTATTCCCTGAAGGTGACCTTAAAGACCTTTCAAAGAAAATATATAAAGACACATATAATTTGTTTAAAAGGACAGACACAGCATATGGTAAGCACTGTCCTACACCTGGTTTTACCACTTACCAATAGTACCTGGAGGTTGAAAAACGTACCTTGGAGCGTAAGCCTTATAGATACATGAGGCCCTACATCCTTTTTCACAACTGTGGACTGCAGACTGGATATGGAGCTGGCAGGGGACTGAGAGCACTGGATCTGGAGTCCAGCTGACTGAATCCAAAACTCAGCTCTGTCATTCACTGGGGCTATTACTTAGGGCAAGCCCCTTAACTTCAGCCTTGACTGTAATATAGAAATATACTAGTACCAATTGCATAGGTGTCACTGAGGCTTAAATAGGACAAAATATGTAAGGAGCTGGTGCATAATAAGTTCTGTATAAACGTTTCTCTACATTTGTATGTAAGCATTTATTTTATACTCATTCAATTCACTGCATGTTAGATCAACCACTTACTCTAATACTTTTCAACTCTCTAATGAAATAAAATATCACTGCGACCAGATCCCCAAGCTTTGTTGCTAATTAGCCAAAGCAGAAAGAATAACAAATACCCTATTAAAGAATTTATAAACTGAAAATCCTCCTTTAAAAGGCACCTTTGTATTAATAAGTTTAGTAGTGATGTTCCACCAACTCCTCTATTATCCTGGTTTAGGTTTTTTAAATAGTCTTAAATACTTTATTACAGTCATCCTTTGCCGAATTATATGGCAGAAATCTTTCCTGTCACATGATGTTGTTCAAAACCAACTATGATGCTGGACATTAGCTGAAAGAGGAACAAACTCTGTCAAAATATTTAACCACAAATTAAAAAGTAAAAAGCCAAAGTGCTCTTAAATAACTGGAATACTTTCAAGATCAAGGCAGCTGTGTTTTTTTGTATAAACATTGCTCTAGTCCCATAGGCAGTTTACAGTACACAACAATAAAAGATTACACAGAACTGACATTGCAGGAATGCCCAACACCTGCCTGTTTTGTATTTTGCATTAAACTAAGGACGTTTCTTGCACGTATTAGGAGACAGAGGAGAAGTTCAAAAATACAGCGATGGGTAAGAGTCGAGGATATTCACTTGCAATATTACCTATCGCCTTCCTATGTAAATTAAAATACAAATATTTTCAATAAATACTTATTGATGACATGTTTAAAAGCGATGATTATATTTTATATTTATGAACCCTCTGAGATGCACTGTCTCCAACTATCCTGTCCTGTAGAGACAGGTCATGTATTCATTCTACCATTTTTGTAGAAGACAACCCCAGACAGACGGGAAGACCTCCCTCAGAGACATGCACAGCTGGTTCGCAGCACAGCCAAGACAGACTTCATGTCTTTTTTTTGTTTTTTTTAGATTTTTAAAATTTATTTATTTGACAGAGAGAGAGAGATCACAAGTAGGCAGAGAGGCAGGCAGAGAGAGAAGGAAGCAGGCTCCCCGCTGAGCAGAGAACCCGATGTGGGGAGCGATCCCAGGACCCTGAGATCATGACCTGAGCCGAAGGCAGAGGCTTTAACCCACCGAGCCACCCAGGCACCCTGACAGACTTCATGTCTTAAGCCAGTCATTTTAAACCGAAACTTTGTGCTTTAGAAAGCCTTGCTTTAGAAAGCCTCAGTATGTGCCATCAAAGCACAACTCAACACTCACACATAGACAGAGAACAAACCTTTAACACTTCGTGAAGAGGAAGGTGTAGTGAATTTGGAATAAGTAATCTAGGTTTTAAGAGATAAACTCAACACTCATTAGCCAAGGGCCACTGGGAAGTCACCTGAGCAGAGTCTCAGTTTTCCCTTAATGGGGATTCCCAAAACGGGGATTTTGAAAACCTCACCTTCCATCTGGGATTATGGTGAGGAGCCAATGGGCCAATGTGTGTTGCGAGCATTTAGTAAATGGAAATTTGAATACTCATACCCACATGGTCTACTAAGCATACCCTTTTTTGCTAAGTAAGTTCAGGTCATTTTAGTTTCAAGTTTTCCATTAGCCAGCTGGCAAAGACTAAGGTAATTTCTCCTTATTTTCTTTTTCTGGCCACCTTGGACAAAAATCTCACATTAATGAATCAAGTCAACAAATGCATATAGCTTGCCTAATCTATGTGTGATAAGAAATGACTACAAACAGGATGATCTGGGATAATCCTCAATTATGAAAAAGTTAATGACATTAAAGGCAAGTACAAATACATGTGTTTCTTTTTTTTTTTTTTTTTTTAAAGATTTTATTTATTTATTTCACAGAGGGAGAGAGATCACAAGGAGGCAGAGAGGCAGGCAGAGAGAGAGGGGGAAGCAGGCTCCCCGCTGAGCAGGGAGCCCGATGCGGGCCTCGATCCCAGGACCCTGAGATCATGACCTGAGCCGAAAGCAGAGGCTTTAACCCACTGAGCCACCCAGGCGCCCAATACATGTGTTTCTTATATGACAGAAATTAAATGGTGTCTACTAAACTCATATTCTAAATCTGAAACACACTGTGACCTATTTCAAGGAAGGCTATTCCATATGTTCCTTCACATACTCAACAAATATTTATGGAGCATGCATGATGTTCTGGCCCGAAGCTGGGTACAGGGATACAAAGGAAGACAAGATAGACCCCAGGTTGCTCCCTCATGGGCCATGCTCACCAACAGATTTAAAACCCACAGGAAGACACGAACTGTGCACATCTGTGGTTCATTGTCACACCACCTAATGCATGGGCCATCCTGAGTTTCTGAGAAGATGAATTAAAGACATGCTCACCACAAATTCTATGGAATACAGTTCTTAAAAGATTAAGGATTTGATTCCTTAAAGAAACAATTGTTGGGACACCTAGGGAATGATGCTGATGTTCTCATTAGACAACAGGCTGTCTTTATTAACTCTCTGTAACACCTAATATCCTGCTTGCGGTAACCTCTCAACCATTGTTTAATGATCATAAAACAAAAACGAAGAAATCTGTTTCTATCTGCAACTAAAAAGAAAAATCTCAAATGTCTGTTCTGGGATGGAGAATTGCTGGTTCATTCTGATTCTTCCAGCAGCCAATATAATTGTTCTGCAAGTGTCATAACACTAAGAATATAGCTACAAAGGATACACTACAAGACCATAGAGATATTAGGAACTAAACCAATGAGAAGTTTGTCACTGAACTGTGACATAAAAACTAAAGGCAAAAATTTAAGAGGATTATAAAATTCAGCTTACTCTACAAGTCATTCAATTCAAGAATTCAAGTCTCGTAACGATCCTAGGATTTAGGGGAGAGCAGAGGAGATATCTAGACCTTGAGCACAGGGTTGGGAAGTTCATGTTTAATCTCATGGGAAATCACTTTATTCTTTACAACAAGAGATTACATCACCGTCTCATTAGCTTGGTTTGTACAGCTGTGATAGGCAGCTATGATCACAAAATTACCTATTCTGTGTCCCTTTTAATTTGGTTCCATAGTGTTTTTCTATGTGGTTTCCTTGATCACTTTCTTGGTTTGACTATGTACCCTGAATGGAGGTATATGCACTTTCATTTAATCTAATATGGCAACTGTTTTTGAACCAAAGCATGAGATCAATTTAACCTTGACCATAAATCTGTTACAGATGTCATTTTTGAAGATTTCTTTTTAGAATTGCCTCAGCAAAAGGACAAACGTTAATAAGCCCTCTGAGGTCAAGAAAAATGGACTAAAATGTAGGGAAAAGTGAAACCTGAACCAAACAAGAATTTCATATGAACAAAACAGTGATGGAATGCAAATTGCCATCATTAATATCTACCAAATCTTTGAGCAGTGCTGCTATGCATTATCCAGAATGTGGATTATCCAGAACGTTTAAGCCACCTGCCTTGCACATACTCAAAGAAGAGATCATAAGAGCTTTAGAAGGTCTTTGTCCTGGAATTCCAAGAAGCTGGGACTGACTGTCAATTGTAGGGCTCAGCAGTGCTGGTATTATTCTAACACGGCTCCTGTGACAGAGACAACCCACCAAACTCATCTTCTTTCCCTCCTAAGCACACATTTCCCACCCTCCTTTGCAATTTTTGTAGCCATATAACAGAGTTTTCTGGCCAATGGGGTGTAGGGAGAGTAGTATATATCACACCCAGGCCTGCCCCTAAAACTTTTCCCAGGTAACTCTCCATTTTTCCTCTTTTTCTGCATTTATGGGTTAGATGTTGACATGAAGGAAGACCTGAGAGAGAAGTCATGTGTTAAGGACAGAGTCTCTATCAGCTAAGATCCTTGAACCACTACCTGAAGCAAAGTCACCTCCACTCTTCCCTGCTGTCAAAATTGAGCTACACAGGAATGAGAAGTACATTTCCATTGTACTGAATCACTGGGATTAAGGAACCCAGCATTGCCTTAACTATCACAGATCTCCAGAAGGTCTTCCTCCAGTAAAGGAGGCTCCACTTTGCCCAAATTGTACCCAAGAAAATCCTGTCCTAAAATGCAAAATCGAACACCTGGACACACCTTTTCCCCTGGGGCTCGCTGGGAAGGCAGCTGGAAGGGGATGAGCTAAACTTGGAGACACTGTAAGCAAACAGACCCATTTTTACTTTCCCGCATCTGCAAGGGAAAAACTCTTCTTCCATATCACTCCTGTTCTTGATGCTAAAACACTAACACTAATGAAATACTCTGGAAGCATGGAAGAGGACCTCCTGAGTTATCTAAGTTTCCTGGATTCGTTTTGACTCATTTTCAGCCTCTCTCACAGTCCAACCTTTGCATGGCCCTTCCTGCCATCTGGAAATTATGGGGTTTGGGGGACTAGAAGAGGCTGAAAACCTATAAATCAATCTAGATAAGAAAATGCCACCAGGCACACGTTTGAGGTCAGAGTTTGCAAGTTAAGAAACTCATGTTTCTTAAATCTGGGAAGAGGGCTTTCCTGGGATGCTCTACTTTCTGCACTTCAATAAATAATCTCCAGCTACCATTCTCAGCCACCTAAATCAATCTGCCCACCACTCCCAAACTCACCCCCTTCTAAATCATGACCTTGGCCATGCTGCTTCCCTCCCTCTGTGATTTCTGGGCTCCCAAGTGCCCACAGGATGTCCCTCCAAATGCCTTCATCTGATAATGGAGCTTCTTCCCTTCAAACTGCTTTCCCCCCACTCAAGATCCTCCCTGATTTTATCAGGCACAAGTTTAAGATGACATGTGTGATCAATGAACTGTGAAGGCTGGCACTACATGAGCAGAATTTAGCATAACCAAATAAAAATGGAGACGAAAGTTACCCTGACACAGGCAATGATACATGTAATTGTGAGTGTGCTATGTAGTAATTATGGATAAATGATAGTAATTAGTATTTCTTTTGCATAATGAAAACCCGGTATTGCTGGGTTTACTGTCAGGAGGGTGGAAAGAAAACCGGGAACGTGAAATTGCTGTGATTTTTCTCTGAAAGCTTCCGGAGCCAGACTTGAGTAGGATAAACAGCCAGCCCTTGCTCTCCACACTTCTTCAGAAAGAAGGGCTCGGAACCAAGAGTTACAGGATTGGCACTCAAAATTCTAAGAGTAGCAGTAACCTCCAGAGACAAAAAAAAGACATGGGCTCAAATCCCAACTCTGCGACTCACTAGGCAAGCTATTTAAGTATTCAGCATCTATGAGCCTCAATTTGCTCCTCTGTAAAATGGGGACCATAGTACCTATTAGCCACGGCCTAAGAGTGTGAAATAATGCATGTAATACGCTTGGCACAGGCCTCCTGTATAGTATACACTTGATAAATGGCAGCTGCTATTACCATCTCCAAACAGGTTTTAACCACAGCCCCCCCCCCCCCGTAGATGGAAATTTGTTACATCAGTCATTGCTCACCTCTCCTCCCAAGTATCCTGCCTCTGGCCAGAGCGAGGCTGGGAGCTGGGAGAGATGAGAGGACAGAAGGGAAGGAATAAGCTAATGTTCATCCTTTTGGAGGGCAGGCCTGCGTGGGCATGGTCTCTAGAGCTGCGGATGGGGAGGAAGGAAGAGAGGGTGCTGACAAATGAAAGGCAGTAAGAAGCTCCAAGGACAAGCTCGGCTCTGTTGTAGCTGTGCCCACAGCTGCCTCTGGCCATTTCCCCGCCAAGTTCTGGATGTGCTTTAACTCTTGCTCCTGTCTCCCTACCTGTCTTGCCATCCCGAGAGTGTTGGGGAAAAGCCAAGAGCTGAAGAGACCCTTTACCATCTGAGAAAGAAAGGGTCAGCTCCTCATATGGCTAGTTAGAATTCTGAATCGATGTCCTATTCAGTCCGCATACTGTTATCAATTGCTTACCCCACACACCAGGGGCTGCACTAAGGCCAGATGCCCTCAGGGACAGGGTTCTCCAGTGGGGCTGTCACGATCTCAGACGTGGTATGGGTTACATAAGACTATGAAGGATACTAGTTCTACAGAGAAACTTCCAGGTTCTAAATGGTGACTTGGAAGAAAACTTTGGAAACATGGGCTGTATGTCGCAGTTGTAAACTAAGGATGGACATAGCAAGACAAGTGTAGGAAACATCTCTGCTTCTCCTTGGGAAGCGAAGCATTTTATTCAAATATTTGTGTTTGTGCACAGCAGAAAGCCATCAACGTCACCACTGTTAGCAGCTGTAATTTCCTAAAAAACAAACATAACCCCACTGCTCCTTTGTACAGAGACCATGTTGGCTGCCTATCACTTGCTGGATGCTATTAGAACTCCTTAACATGCTATTCCAGATCTTCTGAAAACTGACCTGATGCCTCCCCTTCATCTCCAGTCTGCCCCATCATGAACTTGTCCTAGTCTCTGGCAACAATTTCTCGCCTAAGCTTTCAAAGCTCCTTCAGCTGCTGAGCATTTCAAGTGCTCGCTCTTCCTTCTGTGACCTGCCATCACCACAAACCTCCCCCCACCTCTTTGCGGCCTGGCAAACTCATACTCATCCTTCAAAACCCAACTTAAATGTTATCTCTTCTTCAACCATTTCCTAGGTAGAGATTATATCTCCCACCTCTAGATCCCAACACTCTTTGGCCTCCTTTTTTTTTAATCACACATCACAGAAATTGTCCAACCTTCCCATCAGGCAAAGGGTTAGTTCTCTCTGCAGCCCCATCTCTACTCTGAGGGCTGGTCGTTGGGAGGGCTTCAATCTATGTTTGCTAAGTGAAGTGATAATGAAATGAGCAACAATGGCAAAGTACTGGGAAACCCAAAACACCAGTTTTGAAACTACAATGGACTTCAGGGCCTTTGATAATTTGCAATGTTTCTTGTTGTCGTTAATCACATCTGAACCAGTTTTTCAGCACCAAGACGAGAGGTGGGTTCAAGTAATCATACTGTACAAGGATCATCTGACAGGCTTCTAGTTCATTCCCATTTCCCCTCAGGCAGCCCACATTTTACTTTCCTGTGGATGCAGCAGAAATGTAAAATATAGTCTTATTCAAAGGAATGGAGAAGGGCGCCTGGGTGGCTCAGTGGGTTAAAGCCGCTGCCTTCGGCTCAGGTCATGATCCCAGGGTCCTGGGATCGAGGCCCACATCGGGCTCTCTGCTCAGTGGGGAGCCTGCTTCCTCCTCTCTCCTCTCTCTCTGCCTGCCTCTCTGCCTACTTGTAATCTCTCTCTCTGTGTCAAATGAATAAATAAAATCTTTAAAAAAAAAAAAAAAACAAAACAAAGGAATGGAGAACATGTTCTGGAAGTCAGAGGCAATGGCCAGGGAACAAGACTACAAGCAAAGTCTTTTCATCTGTTATAGAAAAGGAGCCTTAAGGGAAGAAAAACTATGCAGTACTTAAGCAACAAAGTTTCCTCATTTCTACGGCCTTTCTATATCTAAGGTCATAATGCCTGATGTTAATTAATGTGATTAATTAAAGTGATTTTTAATATTCATTTTGAAATTTTCTTTATATGTTTTTGGAAGTAGACAGAACATTAATATAATTAATCTACAGGGCTTCAGTAAAGTTCTAAAATACTAGCAGCACATTACAATATGATATTAATATACCTAGAAATGCACTAAATGACATTTGGAACGAGTCCTCTAAAGATCCCTGGAAACACCTCAAAGCAAAATTTTTAAATTGCACTGAGAGGTGTGTACAGGTGTATTGTGTGTGTGTGTGTGTGTGTGTGTGTGTGTGTGTGTGTTAACAGCTTGAGATATAACTCACTCACTGAAAGTAGAGAATCCAATTTTTTTGGTACATTCACATGATCATGCGACCATCTCTGCAAACTAATTTTAACTTTCCTTCCACCTGAAAGAAACCCCACACCTATTAGCTTTAACCCCCATCCCATCTACACACAACCCCCAGCCCTTGGCAACCACTAATGTACTTTCTGTCCCAATAGATTTGCTTATACTGCACATTCCCAATAAATAGGACCATATAAAATGTGATCTTTTGTGACTGGTTTCTGTCATTTAGCATATAATGGTTTTGGTTCGTCCATGTTGTAACATGCACTGGTAGTTAATTCCTTTTTATGGCCAAATAATATCGCGTTATATGAATGTACCATATTTTACCTATCCATTCATCAGTTGATGGGCATTTGGGTTGTTTCCAACATTTGGGTATTATGAATAATGTCGTCACAAACATTTGTGGGTAAGTTTTTGTTTGGATATACATTTTCATTTCTCTTGGATATGCACCTAGAAGTAGAATTACTGGGTCATATGATAACTCAATGTTTAACTTTTTGAGGAATTACCAAATTGTTTACCAAAATGACTGTCCCATTTCACATTCCCACCAGCAAAATAAGAAGGTCTAGTTCCTCCACATCCATACCACACTTACTGCCTTCCTTTTTTATTTTGCCATTCCAGTGGGTGTGTGGTGGTATCTTGTAGTTTTGATTTACATTTCTCTAAAGATTAAGGATGTTGAACATCTTTCCATGTGCTTATTAGGCCATTTTTAATATCTTTTTTGGAGAAATATCTATTCAGATATCTTTGCCCATTTTTTATTAGATTGCTTATTCTTTTATTATTGAGTTCTTTATATATTCTAGACACAAGTCCCTTCTCAGACATATGATTTGCAAATAGCATCATCATATTTTCTCCCATTCTGTGGTTTGGGAGGTGGTATCACTTGTAGGACAAAAGCTTTTAATTTTGACAGAGTCCAATTTCTCTATTTTTTTTCTTTTATCAATTGTACTTTTGATATTATACCCAGGAAAGCACTGCCAATGTGAGTTTTGGACTACTCTCTCTTCTTCCCATTTTTCCGCCAAAATGCTATCTGACGTTCCTGCCACGTGCAAGCATCATTAGGCAGAGAAAGATGGGTGAGTCACTGTCACTACACCAAGAACTCATAAATAGAAAGTTAAAATGTACAGTCTCATGAGTAGTGCCCTGTGTAAGACAAATTACTTGCTCTAGGCACAGCCAAAATACTTTTCAAACCAGAAACAAGAGAGAGCTCACCTGAAACCAAAGTTGTCCTCTCCAACCCAGGATGTACGGTTGTCACCCCCGTGGGTGCTAAGAGGAGTAAGGAAGCCTGAACTCAGGCTGTCATGGGGGTCATATTTTAGTGGAGGAAACAGTACCCAATGTATAGGTTTAGGATTTAGGGAGATGGAAATGGACAGGAAGTGGGCACCCCAGGTGACTGGAATGACATGCAGCAAAGTCACGGAGGCAAGGAAGCACAAAGAAAATCATTAAATACAATAATCATTCTCTACGGCCAGTGCAAAGGACAGTACAGATAAGCCAAACAGAAACACTGCACCCAGACAGTGAGGGACACTGGATTCCAGGCAAAGGAACTTGAATCATGTCCTGTTTTGTGGGAAGGGCACCAGGCACAATGAAGACATGTTTGGGAATGTTAGCCTCACGGCAAAGTCTATAGTGGGGTAAGAAAAGGCAGGCACTAGAGCTAATCACTCAGCCATTCTATTTGTCTTGTCATTCATTCTTTCTTCTCCTTAATATAAGAGGGAAGTCTCTTTCTGCATAGTTAACTTTAAAAATAAATCATTTCTAAACTGGGTCCTTGGTGGGCTATTTAAAAGGTCCTCTTCTGTGGGTTACCAAAGGAAACATTTAGAATGGCATCCTTGAGGCAGGAATTTTGCACAATTCATTGTGGGAAGTCAGCCCACCCAGCCTGACAGCCCAGTAGAGACCATCAAAAAAAAAAAAAAAAAAAAAAAGGATTATTAAGGAAACACAATTAGGGAGCTACTAAATCCTCTCAAATATAAGCAAAGCCTAATCCAGCATGGAACCCCACAGACAAGCAATGAGATGGGCCAGTTTCTCCTCTACCACACAAGCAGCCCATATCTAAACCTCTTGTTATATGTTTTTTTAGTCAATTGATCATTCCAATAAATGTGTAATAAATTTGTTCAGGAGTAAGGAGATTAAGCCTGTGATTTAAGTGAGAGAAGTTTAATATGTTTTTAAGGAATAGACGGATAGGGAGAAAGAAATCACATTTTGAGGGGAGTGGTTCCTGAAAGAGAATTATGCTAAATTAAGTTTCAAACACATTTTTTAGAAATATCAAAACAAAGACCTGAGTCTAGGTCATGTAAAACTATGTATTAAGAAAAAAGAAGTTGGGGTCCCTGGGTGGATCAGACAGTTAAGTGTCTGCTTTCAGCTCAGGTCATGATCCCAGGGTCCTGGGATCAAGCCCCAAGGGGGGCTCCCTGTTCAGCAGGGAGTCTGATTCTCCCTCTCCCTCTACCCCTTCCCCTGCTCGTGCTCGCTCGCTCTCTCTCTCTCTCAAATAAATAAAATATTTTCTTAAAAAAAGAAAAAAGATGTTGTGACCAGGATTATATAATTTTTAATGGACAAAATATTTGCAAAGATGGATAATATGCCTGAGAATCTTTCAAATACACACAGATCCCCCTCGCCCACCCAGGAGACTCCTGTAATCGATGCCAAAACACAGTCTGAATGGGGATAGTTAGCACTCCCCATGCACTGTGCTGAGTCCCCCTTTTGAGTAGGAACCAAGGGCTGTTTATTTGATGAGAATTCAAGAAGAAAAAAAGACAACATTGGAGGTCCATTCTGCACTTCATGAGTCCTACAAATTCTTCTTCTATGTTCTGCATCTGTTTTCATCTTTCCTAACAGAAGGCTGTTGGGATACTCAGTTCTTGCCTAAGTCCCCACCTAAGCCAGGCCAATGTTCAAAGAAAAAAGAGCAGCTTTTCATTGGAGAACTTTTTAAAAAAGAGTGGGTTGAAATGTCCTTACTTGAACTTAAAAGCTTAATGAGACTTGGTGCCAAAGAGCGGGAGACGGGCCAAGTCTGTGAAGCCAACTGTGATATGGCCGAAAGACAAAGAAGAACCCTACACAGAAGGCCTATCAAATTCTTACCAGCCTTGTAAGGCCAAAATCAGTAAGGGCAAAAGGACCCAAGTTTGCTGAGATTTGAGTGAGCATCTGGGTTAGAGAAAGAGCTCCAGACAAAGAGTTCGAAGACACACTGTGCTCTCACCCTGGGTCTCCATCTCATCCTTACAAAGGGAGGCGGGAAGAGCTGACCCAGGCTGCTCACCTACCAGGGTCAGGGTGAGGATTAAGTAAGGGATGGGTTTGCAGATACTGAACAAAACACTGGTAATCAGAAGGCATCAGTCTGAGGTTGCCAACAACTGGGTCGACCACACATCCCCGTTTGCTGAGGACAGTCTAGATTTCATTTGTTGTTTTAGTGTCTCAGCTGGTTAAAAAACCCCTTTCACTCTCAAAACCATCTCGACTGACTGACAAACTACATGGTCACTCTACAAAGGAGCCATTGGGCCAGACTAGTCCCTTTTCTTTTTTAATAGTTGCGGAAAATATTGCATGTGTAGTTGACATTAGATAAGGTCTCCACCAAGAGCCTATTGAATCAATGCAACAGAATGAGCCAGACTTAAAACAATTTGGTGGACTCATGATTGGTGGTCTGGCCGTTCCCAGAGATGACTATTAATTGACAAAGATCTCCAGTGCCTTCCGCTACTGGTGAGGCAGGCCTTTTCTGAAGCCTCGTGTGAGCTGACCTCTGCTGGGGCCGTGTCATACAGGTGACCACCAGCTTCTTAAGTCTTCTTAGCACCCTTGGTTTCTGAGGCCCCACACCTCCTTGGGTTTCCTCTCATCTCTTTGGAACCCCTTTGTGAGCTTCTCTTTCTCTTACCCCAACCCAGTGGGGAGGCTTCCTCAAACTGAGACCCTGCTCTGCTGTTCTTTCTCCATGTGCTCTTTTCCTCAGAGTCTGTCATATATCACAGCTTGGCCTTGATGTCCAACAATGGCTGGCAAATCATATTTGAAAAAGCTAAATCCAGTGCCTCACCTCTAAGCTCCAGGCCTTTGTCCCCAACAGTCTACAGGACGGCCCCTGGATGGGCTACCTATTTCCCAAACTCACTCTGCCCAAAGTGAAATTATGACCTCCCCCAACAACTAGAGGATCCTCTTCAGTGTGCACCAGAAGCCAGACTCTGCTGGCCATCAATAGCGGAATCACTGAAGTTATTTTGTAGTGTTTTCTTTCATTTATCTATATCCTCTACCCTACTAAGTCCTGCTGATTTCTTCAGAATTCTTACTTCTATTGCTCTGGAGGTCAAATCCCAAAATCCTTCCATGGCTTCCAAGGCCCTGAACAATCTTTCCCCTGCCTCCTCCTCCTCTCCATCTACCTCCTCTCACACCTTCATTCTCCCACCCACCTTTGGCCAAATGAGTCCCCTTATAATTCCTTCAATGGATGGAGCTTCTATCTTAGGGACCTCAAACATATTACTCTTCTAGTCTAGAATATGCATCCTCCTTACTTCCATCTCCCTTCCCTCTTTCCTGATTAATCTCTACTCTTCATTCAGGTCTCTACCTTAATACCTCTTCCACAAGAGAACCTGGGAATTATATCCCATATGGAGTCAGGATTTAGATTCCAGATCGGAGCAGGATACCCCTGTTACATGATTTTACTGCACGGTGTAATAGTCTTCCTAGTAACTTACCATACTTGTAAGTGGGTTCTTAAAAAGGTTAGCTGAATGAAGGCAGAGAAGCCACCTCCCCCGCCCCAAGCCTGCTGTCAGAGCAGATGTCTTCTATGTATGTCTTCAAACCTTGCCTTCTGCTTTCGTCTCCGTGAAGAATGCCCTTCTCTTTCCCTCAGCCTATTCTCAACTTAAGTAAAATTCAGTTGATGTAACATCTCCCCAGTAACTGTCTCTAAAACTGTAACAATCTCCCTTTGTTTAACTTCTTAGTAAATCTTGGCAATTAAATCTTGGTCACTTGCATTTACTCATAGATTAGTTTATACTGCTACTCACACACTGTTTTGTACATGTGTTCAAGCCCCAAATGCATTATAAAACTCCTGAAAAGCAGGGATCAAGCCCTCCATTCCCTTTTTATGGCCCTCAGTCCCTACTTTGAGGCTGCGCAGAATGTGGTCAATACCTAACAAATCCTCCATGTGACAAAATGTCTCTATGCAAAGCCACACCATCAACTGCCAATCTGTCCTAGAAGGCTAGTACATATCTGTGGCACACCACCTCTCATGCTGAAATCAGGACAAGAATTCAAGACAAGCTTTCCTCCCTAGAATAAGCAGCTCATTCATCAGCGATGATATAAACAAGTGTTTGCCAACAGATTTCTTATCTTCAGAAAATTATTTCACCGGCGTAAGAACTGAGACAAAAATCCACTAGGACATTCGCTATTGGTCAGTCATTTGCAAACTGACATACTCAGACTTTACATTCCAAGAAAATGTGTCTGCAGAACAAAACCCATAAGTTCAACCTCTATTAATTCCAAAGAAGATGGAGCTAGAGTGGAGAATCATATACTTAAAGAAAGTAAGTACTTCTATGCTTTCATCTGTAGTCTTCAAGGATGGGTCTGTTCTTTATGTAAAACAGGGTGTGTGTGTGTGTGTGTGTGTGTGTGTGTGTGTGTGTGTGTGTGTGTGTGTGTGTGTGAAGGGAAGTGAGGGGAGGGGAGGGAGGCAGAGGAGGAAAGAGGAAAAAGGAGAGAAAGAGGAGACAGGGGAGGACAGGGGAGGGAAGGGGAGATGAGGCGAGGAGAGGGGACAGAGACAGAGGATAATACGGACAATGACAGCTAAGACTGGGAGAAAGTTAAGGTCACTGATGATTAGGGAGCTGAGGGAGCACTCTCACTACTGGACTCAGTGTATTCAGCAAGTGCCTGTAAGAGAGGTGTTATGTGTCAGACCAGTGTCCAGTGAAGTAAAACCAAAGACAAACAGAAGGGATCTTCAGGAAGCCTTCACTCTGGTACCGGAAGTAGACCGGGCTACGTGCTAGCACGGAGCTGGTACGGGTACTTAGAAGCCAGACGGGAACCTACCAACTCTGCCTGGAGGGTTCTGGAACAGCTTCCCAGAGAAAGAAACCATGGCTGACTGGAGGGAGTGGGAGGAAATGACATCACCACAGAGGTCAAGGTTACTGTTTTCAAAACAATCACTCTCGGTCTCAAGCCCTGCCAGCCAAAGCTCATTATTCACAGATGATCAGGTTTGTAAAGGTCCCAAACTTTCTTGCCCAGTTTTTGATCACAGGCTCGGCAAGACAAGCTGGAAAGGGAAATGCCAGTGCGTTCATCCCATGGCTTGTTGGCAGCCGCTGAAGAAAGAGCTGATGGGTGCACAGTAACACAGAGTTGCACTATGTCATATTCGTAACTGACTTTGGGCTTGTTTCCAACAAGCATAATGAGGACAGCTAGGGGTCCGGAGCGCCAAGCAAGCACGAGACAGTGCTGAGTGCACTGCAGTACTCTCTTCCCGGACTCTCTCAGGGACCTGAGGAGGTAGTGACTACCCCCTTTCACAGACGAAGGGACAGCAGTTAACATTTAAGGGCCTGCTACGTTCCAAGCACTGAACAAAGAGAGGTATCCATATTATCAATTCATTTAATCCTCAGATCAACCCTCTTAATCAGGTACAATTATATTGGTTGTGATAGCTCGGGAAACTGGGCTCCAGGAGGTCAGGTAAGTGGGGTGAGGACACAGGGACACACACCAGCAACGTGAGTTGTTAACTAGCTTGAACCTTATGAAACCACATTTCCTGACTGTTTTTCGTCTCGTTATACGATTTCACAAGATTCAACCTCAGTGTTTTCCCAATCCACTCACTTTCTACTGTGCTCACTCATAAGAGCATCAGAACTGGCTTTTCTTAAGTGTCTATCTTTGGATGGTAACAAAAAAGAAAGTAAAGAGGGTGGGGAAGGATGAGAAAGCAAACCGTGGAGGGGGGGGAGGGGAAGGGAGGAGAAAGCAGAGCACACACCCTATAATAAGAGGCCCTCAGTTTNGGGGGGGGGGGGGGAGGGGCGCCGAGCCCCTGCACAGCTGAAAATCCACCTAGAATTTCTGACTACTCCAAACCTTGACTCTTAGCCTACTGTTGCCTAGAAGTCAAATGTTGCCCATCAACAGTTAATTAACATATATTTTGTATGTCGTATGTGTTCTATACTGTATTCCTACAATAAAGTCAGCCTGGGAAAAGAAAATATTAAGAAAATCATAAGGAAAGAAAATACATTTGCAGTCCCGGACTGTATTTATGGGAAAGGTCCACATGTAAGTGGACCCACACAGTTCAAACCATGAAGTTCAAGGGTTGACAGCATGATCACTTTGCCATTCTTACTTTCTCTCTTTCTGCATAGGCCCCCTTCTTCCTGAACTATTTACTTCTAGTTGCAGGTAAGGTATGTGCAAAATCCTTGTATTATTCTTGTCACTTTCTATAAGTTTGAAATTTTTCAAAATAAAAAGTTGGGTAGAGGGGGAACTTATAAAAAGTCTTGAGAAAACCTTTTCTAAAAAGTTATTTTATTTTCCTACATAGCATTTTTGCATGGCCCCAACTCAATTACTTAACATTATGAGGGTAAACAATTCTATCCGAAATTTATCCCACAGTCCTTATGGGCTGGCAAACTTTTTCTGTAAAGGACCAGAGAGCAAACATTCCAGGCTCTTGGAGCCATATACAAACTCTTGTTTTGTGTCATTTCCAACCCTTTTAAAATGTAAAAACCATCGTTAGCAAGAAAGAAAGCCCAGACAAAAACAGGCCAAGCCTATTGCCAACCCCTGGTATAGACAGAATTCCATAAAGTTCTTTCTAAATAACGTCGGAGTCAGGAAAATAAGTCAGAAACTTTCCTTTCTGGGTTTATTTCAAAGCCGTCCGCTCCGGGTGCTGGGAAGGCGGTGCCCATCATCGGCGACTCTGTCCCGGGGGGGTGTTCCTTAGGGAATGGTTGTTTACCGCCTTCCTTTTAAACCCTGAAGTCCTCCAGGACATCATTCAGTATTTGCTTAACGTTTCTAACAGCATGACACTTGTCACACGTTTGCAGCCTGCTCACATTTTGACCCCAGACATTTTATGTACTGCTCCGCCGAGGACTCACATCATTGGAGCGTTTGACCTCCAAACCTCAAGCATACACACTCGGCAACAACAAACCAAGAGAGAAATGAGGGTAGCAAAAACACTATCTACTGTAATCCTCCTTGGCACGTGCAGTCTAGTCTGTACATGCTATCGCTGTAAGTTACACATTCACGCGTAAGTATCACCGCACTCGGGGGAGCCCTGCAAAGTCCCGTGTACTGTGCTTCCCAGGCAGAGTACAAGAGCTCCCACGATGTCTCTGAAGCTACTCAGTTTCCACCTTACATGCTGCCTGGAGGCACCAGTCTCTTCTCCCTTGTCTCTGTAGCCTTTAGTGTGTGTCCAGCCCTCTCCTTTGTCTCGCCTCGTCAGAGGGCTCTACCTTTGAAACCAGAAACCCTGACCTTCTCCCCTGACTACAGCCTCCTTAGTCTCTCAGCTCTTCCATGCTTTCACTCTTACTGGACTTGCTTTCTTATCTTAAGAAGGACCAGGGGGGCGCCAAGGTGGCTCAGTCCATTAAGCATCCAACTTTGACTTCGGTTCAGGTCATGATCTCAGGGTCCTGGGATGGAGCTCTAGGTTGGGCTCCGTGGTCAGTGGGGAGTCTGCTGCAGATTCTCTCTCCTCTCCCTCTGCCCCTTCCCCCACTCACGCCCCCCCCTCTCTAAAATAAATAATTTTTAAAAAAGAAAAGAAAAAGGACCACCAGGCCCTTGATGCTGACATCCCAAGACCACCAACCCCACGCATCCTTCTTCATGCTGTGCCTAATCAAGACCCAGTGGCTAACCTCTGTACTGCCCTCCTCCCTACACTCGACGTTTTCTGGCACCAATCCCATGCCAACATCACCAACCCCAAACCTCTCACTTTTCTCTGCCGTTAAAATCTCAATTGTAGGCACAGGACAGTTGTTAAGAGCAAAAGATAAGAAATCAGACTTCTGAATGTAAATCTTTCTTACCTGTATAACCTTGAACAGTCCTCTGTGCCCCACTTAATTCCTCTGTACCCCCCCTTAATTCCCCTGTAAAATAGGTATGATGATAGTCCTCACAGGCCACGCAAAAGTTTGGCAAGAAAAAAAATCAGCCCCCGGGCCCAGAAGGATGCCCTCTGTTTGACAAGGACTATGAATTTTTTTCAGACTCATAAACAACTCAGGAAATGTTTTGTGAACAAAGAGCATGATGTCTCTCCAGTGGCAACCACCCTGTAGAGCTGATCTAACTCAGACAAAAAGATGAGAGTCTGTGGAACAAAAGGAATCATTCGGCCGTTCGTGGATTTTTCAGCTGGGGCCATAACAGTATTACAAGACACCAACTGGGCTTCTGTTCGGAATAATACAAAGTCAAAAAAGCCCTAACGATTTTTCAAAAGAGGGCTGTATGTTATGAAAGCCTCCATCTCAGAAGAGCTGAATTGCTAGTTTTCAAAATTTGAAGTTATAGGGAGTTCTTCTTACATTGTTAAGTGTTGCTACATGGCTGGAGATTTTTGAGTTAGAACCTCTTAATCACCAGCATCCACAAAATTCCCTCTGGTTCTAGAGAGAGGCACAAGCCTTACACATTTTCATCTACTCTCGAAATACAGGTGTCTAAAACCTGTATGGATCCACTATCTGGGAACCTCCAAACTGAGTTTCCTGCCTTTTGGGGGTCCTTGCCATCAGCCAACTCCACCCCTAGAACAATGCAAGTCCCCTGCTTGCCAGACTGGTCTCTGGATCCAAGTCCCAGGAAACACACCTGCTAATCTCAGGCCGCAGCAGCCCTGTATGGTTCAGCTCAGATAAAACCTCGCAACTTCTCTCTGCCCCGACCAGAAAGGAGGGGAAAATTTTCCTCCTCCATTGCTCCCGACCTTCAGTGCATCCAGCTCCCAGGCCATGCCTTCGCTTCTCATTGCTCCGTGGCTCCTGGACTTAGAAACATACTTGTATCTGGTTTCTCCAGCTGCTGACCTAGCTTTCCCTCAAAGCTCTGGCGGCGGCTCAGGCCATGGATCTCCTTGCCTCGGGCCACCGACGCAGTTCATTCCACCTTAGCAAACTCATTGCCAGGGTAGCCAGCTGGAGTCCCACAGGGAAGCCAGAACTTGACCCTCCCTGGTCCTCAGACTCCTTCCACTACACCAGTGAGTCTAATCCCCTGCAAAGAGAAGACTTAGACAATAACTCACTTATCCTGAGTTTTGGCCTACGTACTCACTCAGTAACACTTGTCCAAGCCTCTGTGTTGGCCAGTTCCCTCTGCTTCACTCTTGGCTGTCGGCAGTCCAAACCCTTTATTTATTTCAAGAGGTCCCTGGCTATAATCTGTGCCTCCCTCTTGTCTAACCATAATATTTCTTAACCGTGGCCTAGACCCAAGCCCTACCCCTCCACCCCTAAACAACCCTAACATTCATTAACGTGTTTGTAAAAGGCCACTTGGGAATGCCATTGCTCACAAGACAGAATCCATCCTCAAACTCAACCTCTTTATCTAGGTAAGAAGCAAGTTCTCTCTCTCTCTCTCTCTCTTTTTTTAAAGATTTTATTTATTTATTTGAGAAAGGGAGCACACACAAGCAGGGGGTGGGGCAGAGGGAGTGGGAGAAGCCGACTCCCTGAGCTGAGCAGGGAGTCCAATGGGGGGGCTTGATCCCAGGACCTTAGAATCATGACCTGAGCCGAAGGTGGACGCTTAACCAACTGAGCCACCCAGGCGCTCCTAAGAAGCAAGTTCTAGGCATGCGAAAGTCTCCAGACCCAGAGCCTCGTCTTCAGATGAA
This sequence comes from Ailurus styani, assembly GCA_002007465.1. NCBI lineage: Eukaryota > Metazoa > Chordata > Mammalia > Carnivora > Ailuridae > Ailurus > Ailurus styani. The sequence goes on along the minus strand of LNAC01000005.1, from coordinate 6,852,316 downwards.
CCTGCTCCATCCAAAGTCTGGCAGGCATACTACTCCCCGACAGATTCATTCATGGGAGTAGAGTGGAGAGGTGAACGACTGCACGAATATTTGGAGCACATGTTAGATATACAAAAATTGGTACCAAAGACCCATTTCAACAGAGTTAAGAGAGCACAATACACAATACATTAGATCAGACTTTGGCTAGTCTGTTAACATCAGGAGAAGGCTAAGCCCAGAATTGTTGGAGAAGCAGGTATTAGAACACAAGGGAACTGTCTGGAGTCTGCCTGCATTTGTCTTTGGCGAGATGCTAAACTAATTATGGTTTACCTAAGAGATGAACTCTGATTTTGACTGAATAAAGGGAAAAGAGGCAGTGAAGGAAGTAAAGTATGAGAAGAGAGAAGAGACTTCACAAGAAAGAATGCATGGAAATGGCAAATGGCAATCAGGGCATGTAAATTTTCCTTTGAAGAAGGAAGGACAGTGGGAGCAGGAAAAAACTGTTGATGTGAACTGTGCTGAAAGGTGCTGCGTAATAATCAACACTTGTATGGCAAATGTAATTTTTTAGAGCACCTCATCCCCATTATCCTTGAAATTCACAAAAAGTTTATGAACTAGGCAAAAGTTATCACTTTTTTACTACCAATTTAGAGAGAAAAATTGAGATTCAAGGAGGTTAAATGATTTAAGACTTGAGTTTCTAGTTCTCAGGTTCCAAATCCCGAAGTCTTTCAACTACTTCAGTGAGTCCCAAACAATATTCTGGAAGTCGCCAAAATAACAGTGCGTTCATTCTACGTAATTTCACTTACATAAAGTGCATGATGTAAAGCAAATAAATGTTATGGTGATAGAAAAGAGAACAGTGCTTTTCTAGAGGTGGTGGAGATAGATTGGGAAGGGTCAGGAGGGAACTTGCTGTCCTCTATTTCCATCAGGGTGTAGGCTATGTGCATCACAGTTCTCAAATCCCATTAGACTGTGTATATTTGGAGCTGTGCATTTCCTGTGTGTACATTTCACTGAATAAAAAGCAGTATCCAAATTAGAGAACCTATTAAATTCAAAATGTGAGATCTTAAAGTATATGTTTATCCACCTAAAAATGTTAAGGCTCTTGCTTATTTTGTGTCTAGAACCACTTCACAGAAAGCTCTTGAATCCACCATTACAGCAGTACTTTATGATAAAATCTGGGTTCATAACATAAAAACTGAACATTGCAGTTATTGTTCATGATTGAAATTTGCCAATAGCATAAACTGAATATATTCAAAATACATCCGGGGAGCAAGCCCAGTGAGGAACGTCACCTGTCATGTTTTAAGATGTTGTAAGTAAGTAGATGCATTGCTTTCACTTGGTACAAACTACTTTTGTTTTGGGGAAAAGGGGGAGAAAAGCTGCTACTTTTACTACAGTTGAGTCCACATCCTTCCCATCCCCTGGGGCCTAGATTCCTACATTGTAAAAGTTGTTTGGAGCTGAGTAGCAGCCACCAGATACTTCTTCTTTATCTAATTAGAAATTGCCAGAGTCCCCACCACTCCCTACTGCACACTAAAACTCCCTCACCTACTTAAGTGTACTGCCTAGTCCAGTGAGTTTTAAAATTTCAGAATCAAACAGCGAATAAATTGAAAACAAAATGCAAATTTTTACAGATGAACTGAATGGCATTAATGATTTTTCTTGACTAAAACCAACTGAATAATAGGTTATACTTACTCGCAGAGAAGGATTCCATTTTCTAACCCTGTCCGAAAATCTTTATCACCAAAACTTCTCCCGGTTACTTGCTGGAAAAAAAAAAGAGAGAGAGAGAGAGAGAGAAAGCATAAATTTTTCTTTTTTAATCAGGAAGATCAATGATTTTTTTTTAACATTTAAAAGCCTTCAAATAACTGGTGGCATTCCAAGAATGGGGAAAATCTGTTAGGGCTGAATTTCCTTTCTGTGTGTAGCTTTGCTGAGATCAGCTAATCTTAAATTTAGACCATTATTTGAAGCTTCTTCCTACCCAATACCTCAAAAAATGTCTGTTCTTCCTGATAAGGATGTTACTTTTGGGGCTTGGCCACGATAGGTCAAGGTCACAGCTTCAACCCACACACTTTCAAAAAAGCCTGCAGAAAGCTCCACCTAAGGATAAAGTATCTATTTGTTAAAACATTAAGGGGGCAGAGGGAGGGAGGTACAGACACCTAACACCTCATCTCTTGATGAAACAAACATCAAGACAGGAATATTAGAGCCAATATCCATAATAACTTGGTGTGAAAAGGGAAAATAAAATCTGGAAAAGAATGACTAACAGCGCAGGACTGATGACCATTCTTGATGCCTCTGGCTCTCAGCAGCCCTTTGACCTAGGTACCAGGGCACTCATTGGTTCATTCAGTAAGTATATTGAGTATCTACAGTATGCCAGATAAATATGCATACAATAAACCTTAAAGCAACCTCTAAAGTAGCAAAATAAAAACGTTGCAGTTAACAAGCTTAGAAAGGAGATAAAATGGAATTATAAAAAATACTCTTAAGAATTAAAAAAAGGCAAAAGGAAAAGAATACAGAACAGGTGAAGTAAATAAAAAGTAAAGAACAATACTGTAGACTTAAAGCTAACCATATCTATAAGTGCATTAAATACAAATGGCCTAAACATCCTCAGTTAAAAGGCAGAGATTGTTACAATGGACAAAAAGCAAGACCGAACAAGGTGCTGCTTAGGAGAAATGCACTGTAAAAATAAAGATAGAAGTAGGTTAAAAATGGAAGAAAGGAATAAGATAATAACATGCTAATGTTAATTTTTAAAAGCTGGATATTAATATCAAACAAAGAAACTCTTAGAATGAAGAATAATACCAAGAACAGAGAAAGTCATTTCATAATGACAAAGGGTTTAGCTAATCAGGAAGATCAAAAAATCCTAAACATTTTTACATCTAATAAAAACTTTAAAATACATAAGCCAAAACCGATAGATCTGCAAGGAGAAATAGACAAATCCACAACTAGAGTCAGGAATATATTATCTCTCTCCCATAACTTACAGATATGGAAGACTTGAACAATACTGTCAACTAAATTGACTTAACTTATATTCCAACAATACTTCACCTTATAAGGCAGAATACATATTTTCCTCCTTAAGTTCACAATGAACATGTATTGAGATAGACCAACTTCTGGGTCAGTAAACAAGTCTCCACAAACTTAAAAGAATTCAAATCACAAAAAAATCATGTCATCTGATCATAGTGGAATTAAATTAGAAATTAACAACAGAAATATCTCTGGCAAAAAAATCTCTGAATAATTTTAAACTAGGTAACATGGTGTAAAAAACAGCCCACTGATCAAAGAAGAAATAAAAAGAAATTAGAATATATTTTGTAGTGAAAGAATATGGGAATATAAAAATGTATGAAAAGACACTAAACCAGTATTTGGGGGAAATGATTAGCACAAAACACCTATATCAGAAAAGAAGATCTCAAATCCATGAATTTTGCTTCTACCTTAAGCAAATTAAGCCCAAATTAAGTAGAAAAAGGGGGGAGGGAACTGTATCAGTTGAAATCAAATCAAACAGAAAACCAAAAATCTCTTGGATCACAGAAAAAATAAAGAAAAGAAAAAGAAAAAAAAGCCAAAAAGCAACAGAGAAAAATCAATGAAATCAAAAGCTATTTGAGACCAATAAAATTGGGAAACATTTAGCCAGGTTGACAAATCTTTAGCTAATAAAACAGACAACGTTTGGTCTTTAGCCAAAAAGAAAGACACAAATTACCAACATCAGGAACGACAGAGATGACATCATTACAGATTTTATAGACATTAAAAGGATAACAGGGAATATTATAAATAAATCATCTCAGTATATTTACCAACTTAGATGAATTGGATAAATTTCTCGACACAAACAATCCAAGCTCATTCAACAAAGAAATAGGTAACTTCCCTAAAAGAAAATGTCAGTCCCAGAAGGTTGATCTGGTAAATTACAACAAATATATAAGGAAGAAATAATGCAATTCTACACAATCTATTCCAGACAATTGAAGAGGAAAGCAGACTTCCCAATTCATTCTATCAGGCCAGTATTACTGTGATTCCAAAACCAGACAAAAATCTTACAAAAAAGACAGGTACATATACATGTACACACATCCATACACACACACAGAAAATATGACAACACATCATCTCTTCATGGTTGGAAGCAGGTGTGATTTTTATTTTCTTCTTTAAATTCTCCCTATTTTCTAAAGCTTTCCTGAAATAAAGAAAAGAAGGAAGAGAAAGGAAGGGAAAGGGGAAAAAGGAAAATAGTCATTTGTTAATATCTTCCATTCTTACTTAAGGGAAGGTGACAAAATGGATAATAAGTAGTTTGTATTTAGAGCTTGCAAATATCTAGCTTTTTTCCTAAAATAAATGAGGAAAGATCTCCTTTTAAAAGCTAAGATTTTAAATGCAGACTTTAAACAATTTAGCATTTTCTTTCTTCAGTCTATTAGTCCTAACTTATTTTCTCAAAGCACCACTAATATTATCTATAAAACTAAGCTTTATTCACCAAGAAGTGATTAGAAGATTCTGAAAACATTTTTCCCCAGGTCTTTATATTTTTTTAAAGATTTTATTTATTAATTTGACACAGAGAGAGAGAGATCACAAGTAGGCAGAGAGAGAGGAGAGAGGAGGAAGCAGGCTCCCCGCTGAGCAGAGAGCCCGATGTGGGCCTTGATCCCAGGACCCTGGGATCATGACCTGAGCCGAAGGCAGCGGCTTTAACCCACTGAGCCACCCAGGCGCCCTATATTTTTGTTAAAATTATTACATTCGGGCGCCTGGGTGGCTCAGTGGGTTAAAGCCTCTGCTTTCGGCTCAGGTCATGATCTCAGGGTCCTGGGATCGAGGCCCGCATCAGGCTCTCTGCTCAGCGGGGAGCCTGCTTCCCCCTCTCTCTCTGCCTGCCTCTCTGCCTCCTTGTGATCTCTCTCCCACTGTGAAATAAATAAATAAAATCTTTAAAAAAATTATTACATTCTAGCACCAATGGTGCTAACATTGAGACCCAAGAGGGTTTACCTACATCTGTTACAGAATCTCTGGCCAAGATAACCCAGGCCCCTCTCCATTTATTAAGCCACGATGATGGGCAAGGCCTAGAGACAGAAACACAAATGAGACTGGATCATTGCATGCAGAAGCCTCACAGACTGCAGAAGAAAGCAGATAACTAAACTCATACCATAAACAGAAGGTAATAGGACTATTAAGATTATAAGAAAATACTGGTGGTCAACAGACCACTTAAAATACTCATGTACTATTTAAAATTTTATTGCATGTGATGCATAACCAGTAAAAAAATTTCAGGTAGATTTAACAGTCCCAAGTCAGCCTGCCAATTAACATTCTCCAAGGTGTAGTATGATTACATTCAATTTCCTAGACTGCCAATTCTAGAGATGGGAACGGGCACCATGCAAATGGAGGAAGGTGTTCATTTCTGCCTCTGTTCTTTCTCTGCTTCCTTCCCTGCTCCTGTGTTCATTAGGTCCCAGGATAGCCTTCTCACTGTTCTCTGCTGACCCTAACTCCATCCTTCCTTCCAAGCCCAAGGTATTTGTGTAGGGGTGTCTAGATCTTGGTTAAGAGGGTTGACAGTTCAATAGACTCCGGAAATTCAACAAGGACCATGCCACTAAAACGTTAGTCCCTTAGACTAGTAGCAGCAGCATCTTGACCTGGAATTAATGTTAGAAATACAGACTATCAGTCCTCCTACCCTCTACAAGACCTACTTAATCAGAACCAGCATCCAAAAAGATCCCCATGTGATTCATATGCAAAGGAAATTTTACAAAGCCTTGATCCAGCATAGAAAGTAAGCCAATAGTTTAGAATCAGAAAAGGAGGACCATCCACTGAAATCAGATTCTGGATGTCCTGTCTCAACACATCTTTATGATATTGTGTGTTTATAATGATATTTTTTTATGTCTCAACATCTTTATGATATTGTGTGTTTATAATCACACATTGTATATTTTAACTCTAAAGTCTGTTAATTACTGTTCCCTTCATGACAGCATAAGCCACTGTTATTAAAAAAAAAAAACAATATGCCTGCCAAGAATAAACCACCATTTCCAACAGTCCATGAGCAGGGGAAGTGAACAATAATCACCCAAACTCTTCACCAACCTTCCCACCTGGATCCCAGCTAAGGACTCTCAGTAACCTTCCAGACAAGATGCTGGCCAAGCCATGAGCTCCTGATGACTCTCCAAGAACACTGAGCAGGATGAGAAGATCTAATATAACTCTTAAAGAGAGTCTCATATGGGGACCTAGGAGTAGAACGGTTGGGGAGCCCAGGTTCAGGAGCATCCCAGGACTAACAGTGGAAGAGCAGCTTGAAACGTCAAGAGCACTTTATCATTTCCCCCAAATCCCGCTCTCCAAACCCTGCTGATCCTCACCCATCTGATCAATTAATCCTTATAGCTCCATCCTTGTAGCTGTTCAGCTTTGCCATGCTTGACCTGTATCTTTCACACCCAGTTACACCCACCAACAAATTCTGTTGATTTTCCCTTCAGAAATTAGCCAGACTCCAATCACTTCTCACTGCCTCTACTCTACCACCTTCTCCAAGCCACCATCATCTTATACCTGGATAAGTCTCTTAACTGGCCTCACTGGTCCACCCTTGCCTCCCTTCCCTCTATTCTCAAAAGAGGAGCCAGGGTAATCTCATAAAGTTAGATCATGCCACTACTCCATTTGAAGTCCCCCCAAACCTCCCCATCTCACTCACAGTAAAAGCCAAAGTTGCTGCCGTTCCTTAAAGGCGTTCACCAGAAAGACAACCAAGCAACAAACAAACAAACAAAAAGTAATAGGAATACATGGACCAAGCCGCTGGACACCACCATGATTTCAAGAGTGGCCCTAATGAACTTGCGCATGTCTCCTCATTTGAAGGGATCCTCAGAAGTACTTATGGTGGCCCAATAACAGATTTCTTTCCTTGCTTTATGGTTCAGGATTAATTCACTTTCATTACTACCCAAAATACTCGTTATTTACAACAATGGAGGGACATGCTGTAAATGTCAGATTAAAATACTCAAGAATGGATAACTTACCAGAACATTGATAGTTTTAAAGGAAAAGAAACACTTTCACCTACTTTGGCGATTAAACCAAAAGCAGAACCAAGAGGACATCGCAATGTGTTATCATACTGTTTTTATGCAAGTAATTATTAAGTAAGCTCATCTGTATTTGATTTCCTTCTCATTGAACTAAAAGGTAATTATGTTTCTGAGTCTGTTCATGTCAATGGCACTGCTCTAAACCATTCAAATAACCGAAATATGGAGGACTTTAAAAAAGCAATCCAATAAAAAAAACCCACACAACTTCACTGCAACATTTTTATGATGTGTTTATAATGTAACACATTATATATCAAAATGCTACAGTTTGTTAATTACTTTGTTACCACTTTATTAAGTAATTGCCATGAATAGTCAAAGACTGCCAAGAATCATTCCCTCAGCCTGTTCATTATCATTTATACAAACTGTATTTCAGAAATATTTTCATTAATCTTCAGTTGTTATTTTTTTAAAGCAATCTGGTGAACAAACTGCAGTCCACCACTAAACTGCAGGTCTGAAGAGGATATTAAATAAATGTTGGAAACCCTATTATAATGATCTATAATGAGACTGTATTGCCTGACAAAATGATGGTCCCTGCATCCAAGCAACTGAAAAAAATACAGAATTTAATAACATATTTTGACTTAACTTTTGAAAGACATGGATATTTTCTCTAAATTGTACAAAAATAGGTCCACTTCATATAACATTTTTATTTTGTTTATTGCCCAACTCTACCCAGTAAGGTGAGAGTGGGAAATTTTACTTGGTTTTTTTCACTGTTGTATACTCTGTGCCTAGAAAAGCACTTGGCTCCCAGTAGATACTCAATAAATATTTGTTGAAGTAATAAAAAAAAAGGTATGCTTTCAGAAGGTTGTGATTTCCTCCTAGAAACAGTAAATGACAAATAATACCTCTTTAAAATTCACCGAAGAAGATTATTTGTGGCTCATTATACCCCCTTCTCTTCTGATCACATTTGACTTATTTAATAAAAGGACATTTCTGCATATTTTTACACTTAAACTGTAAAATAAAGCAGAACAGAATTGCTCTTATTTTTCACATTTATTGAGAAATAAATCCATTGCTATTTCTGTCTCCTTCGTGAGGTTGCTAGAAAAATCAAATCAAGTTTCTATGGAAACTTGTCATAAACAATCATAAATCATACTCGTCTGACCTAGGATTAGGTATCAACCAATCAATCATCTACTGAATACCCATTTCATGCCAGGCAATGTAATAGGTGGGCATGTGAGACCAAAATAATAAAGACTGTACCCTACCCAGTAAGAATCCACAAGCCGGGGGGAGAGATCAAACAGTACAGTAGGTGTTAGAAGAGAAATATGGACACAGATCTACAAGAGCAATAAACACAAATTGCATGACTGAAGGAATAGTTCCATGCTAACAGTTCACATTCATATAGCAACTACCGTATGCCTCTCTGTTCTAAAAGCTTACCAAATATTATATTTTTAATCCTCATAAAAACCTAGGGAGGTAGATCCTATTATTATTATTAATTTCACTGTTAAGTCAAGGAAACCTGGACACAGAAAAGTTCAGGAAGATGTCCAAGGACACAAAGCTAACAAATAGTAGAGCCAGGACTGAACCCCAGGTAGTGCAGAGTTCTTATTCCTAAGCACAATTCCATGCAGCATCTGAGTAAAGGAATAAACTCTCTCTGCCCATTACAGTCAAGAAAAATCTTTGAGGAGCTGACATTTGAGTTGGTCCTGAAGGGTAAGAGGGATTCCCCAAAGGAAGGAGATGAAGTAGGGCACTCCAGGCAGACAAAAGACCTGCACAAAGGTTTCTTTGAGCAAAGAGGAAAATTTCTAAGGGCTGAGAGATAGACAGAGAGGGAGGTAGTGGGAGGACCTGAGTGCCAGGGTGGGCATGGCCTAGAAGTAAAGGATCTGTGTGTCAGAGCATGGGTTGACCTTGATCCTGAAACAAAAAAAGACACCCCAAAAGATGGGGGCAAGGAAGGGGTTCTTTGGCAATCATTCTCCCCACTAATTCCTCGTTCCAAAAGAGGTAGTCCCAAAATGACATTCTGCTTGTTGCTTTCAATTACTTCCTCGAGGACTCTACCATTCCCACTTGCTATACAATGACCTCGCTTTTGGAATCATAGTGTGACGGAAACTGTCTGGCCAGACCTTGAAGACCACTGGCCCCAACCCCATACACATTCCTCTGTATATGGCTTCTTACCAAAGGGAAAGCCTTCTCTCAAAGGGAAGAAATACACTTTCTCTTTCCTCCGTCAAGACTCTGGGTGCCATCCCTTCCCACCCCTGGGTCCTTACCCTACCCCTTGGCCCACAGAAGTTTTCATCTCCCTGCCAGTAGTATGCATTCCCTCTTAAGAACCCTAATTCATTCCAGCCCCTTCAACTACCCCGTTTTTCTCCTTCCTTTCATGGTCCAAACTCCCTGTATGAGTATCTAGTACCCATTGCCCTTAATCATCATGGCTCAGGGGCCTCCAAGCTGTCCACTTTTAATTCCCTGAAAATTCTTATAAGGTTGAGCTGAGACCCAGGAGTCTGACTCTGAGCTCCACAACCATGAACTAAATCAGAAGTTGGTTAATGAACTTCTATCAACCCTCAGCCTCCCTACTTACAAAATGATACTTGTACCTACTCCAAAGGTTTGCACGAAGAGTCAGTGACCAGAGTTCAATAAATCTCATCATCGACACTGGCAACAATACTAGAATTAGACCCATTATTGATATCTCTCTTTTCAATACTCTTTATAGGTCTTTCCTGCCTGATCGTGGGTGATGCCATGCTATACTGGTTCTCCCCTTAAATTCGAATATCACCACACTGTCTGATCCACTGAGACATCTTCTCAGCTGATGGGCATCAAGGTCTTAGCAGCATGAGAGTCAACCACTCCGCCTCCCATTTGGACCACTTGCATCTTGTAGGCTTCCCCACGACCAGACACTCCTGCTTTTCCTTCTATCTCATTCAGTAAATAGTTCTTCACCGTTGACTTACATTCGTCTACCTCACTCACTGCCTACCTGTGCCACACGGTTCTTTTCTCTTTTCCTCACTTTGCCTTTGGCCTCTCTCTAGTCACACAGTCCCCTCCCCTGGGTAGTCCCATGCCTTTAAATATGCCACATACAATAACTCAGGCATTTTTATGAGTTGAAATATCCACCTTTACATATCTCTATCTTGCATGTGCTAACTCACCCATTGCCATTTGTGACCTTTCTCCCCTGACGTCCAGAAATCAAATATCCAGCTTCTTCTTTGACATCTCTGCTTGGTTACCTGAGACATGTTTCACTCTTACCAAGATCAAACTGAAATTGGTGACATGGGTCCCCTGATCCAAGAGCAGTTAAGAAGAGCCATGTTTCTCCCTCCAAATATACTCTAGACCTGCTCTTTCCCCCCATCGCTGCACCACCACACTAGCCCAAGCCTCCCCTGCCGCTCTGCAAGATGAGAGCCGCAGCCAATGTCGAGCTCTCTCCACTCCCACTGTGGCCCCTCCCCAAGCCACCTCCCACGTAGCATCCAGCAATGTCGCTATAGATCCACCCCGTGTCCCTTCTCACAACACCAAAATAAGTCATAGTCACAACCCCTTCATTTCACAAATGAGACAAATAATGTCCTGCCCATTAAGTGACAGATGGGACAAATAATTTCCTGCACACTATGGGACTTGCTCCCGGTCACGCAGCTAGCCATCAGCAAGGATGCGACTAGAATCCGGGCGCCACTTCCCACTGCCCTACCTTCTGAAAGCACGTCTCCTTGTGGCACGTACACCACTACACTCTCTTTAATAACAATTGCTTCTTCTATCCATTCAGTTTGGGTTGGCAAAGAAACAGCACAGGAGTCCAGGCCCGAGATGATTTAATCAACATGATCAGACCATGATCCTCTCCAGCACGAGATCTAAGTGCTTAATATTGAGGGTAATAAAATGCAATCTGCAGAATCCATTTATATTTTCAGCATGTCATCAGAAAACCAGAAGGCGGCTGTTTATAGCCACAGATTGACAGACTCCACTAAAAAAGAAAAAAAAAAGATCTAATTAAGAATCCAGGCAACGCTCAAAAGCACCCTGGGAGCATTAAATCCTCTGATCTAGCCATTGTATTCCGTAGGCACAGAAAATGGGTCAGTCCGGGAACATGTGAGTGGGGTTAGCAGGAACTGTGTTTGCACATCCTCAAGTTGTTCTGGCCTTACGAAGACATGGAACAGAAGCTGCAAAGACAGACAACACTCAAAGTGAGCTTTAATACAACATCGAGTTTTACCGACTGATGGGAGAGTAAAGAGAAAGAAGAGTCCAGAAAGAAAGTGGGCTAGTGGAGTGCTTCTGGGTTATGTGCGTCTCCATCCCAAGGAGCAGAGACAGGTTTCACCCATGGTGTTATTTTTACCCGAGTATCATGTTTCATTCCTTAAATAAATATTTCAGTTCAGGCTAATTTTGGCAAATCAGTGTACAGAACTGTCATCCGGTCCTCAGCACACTGCAGTAGAGAACCTCTGAACTGGGCAAATCTGGGTCCAAATCTCAGGTCTGTCACTCGGGAATTATGTGACACTGGACAAAGGGCTTCAATTCTCCGAGCCTGCTCCCATGTCTTTATGAGACCGTTGCAGGAGCCTGTTTTATGAGGTTGTGAGAGGTTACAATCCTAACTGGAAACCATCTAGTAAGATATTTAGTACTGCTTGGAAGTTCCGTTACTTTTCCCTCCAAGCTTTATATCTAAGGAGGAAAAAAAATCCACAATTTAAGTGTCTAAACCAGGTGGCTGCAATCTTTGTTCAGAACTAGTGCTCAGGAGAAAGAGTCTAGTTGAAGCACATTAGCCACTCAACAGATGGATCTGGGTTTGTAGGTGCTGGGTACAAAACCACATGGGGAAGTCAATGTGCTACCCTCCTACCCACAGCGTCTGGGTTAAATGAGACCTTGAGGAAGCAACTATGCAAATCCAGAAGATGACACATTTTATAAGAAAACTGACCTTCAAAAAGCCAATGTCATGAAGAAAATGGGAGGGTTGCTATTTATAAAATGAGAGTCTTAAGAGACAATAAGTTGCATTGTTTGCTCTTGACGGAAACCCTAATTTAAATGAAACTTTATGAAAGACATTTAGGGCACAACTGGGAAAGTCTGAATACATACTGGTCATTTGATAATACTCAGGCATTACTTCACTTTATTAAGACTGACAACAGCATACTGGTTACATAGGAGAACTTGGAGATGCACGCTAAAGTATTTAGAAGGAAAGAGGTCTGTCACCTGCAATTTATTTTGAAATGGTTGGAAAAACACTTGGGGTATGTGTAAAAGTGTGTGTGAAGTAAATGCAGAAAATGTTTGCAATTATTGAAACTAGGTGTGGCTTACATGAATTTTTTTGAAATAATCTATCTCCCTTCCTTCCTCCCTTCCCCCTCCTTCCTTCCTTCCTTCCTTCCTTCCTTCCTTCCTTCCTTCCTTCCTTCCTTCCTTCCTTCTTTCTTTCTATGCCTCAAAATATTCATAATCAACTGTGGCCTGGGGCTAGGACTGAAAGTCATTAAGCAGTGGCTGCAGAGTACTCAGGTCAACAACCTGACCAGTGCCTTCTCATTCATTCATTCATTTTCCTGGATCACTTTCTCTTATCTGTTTTCACTGATGACAGACAGTCCACTATCAGTCACCAGTTTACTACTGGTCATTTCATTTATATTCAACCCACTCTCTCACCTGCTCATTACACACAAATAGCACTTGCCAGCCATCAAATCAACGTGACGTTAGCAATGAGGATGGGGAGGAAAGGGAGGCCAAGCCCCTTAGCTTCCTGACTTGGGGCAAAGAACTGGAACTAGAGGCTCTGCCAAGTACACACAGTCCTGTGACAGTTGTAGAGCTGTGTGAAGAACTGGTCGATTTCACCACTGGGGATTCTAATAACCGAATAATTTTTAGCCAAGAGTCCAAAGTAACCACAAAACTGTTGTATTTCACCAGTATCTGGCATTTAAAAAGGTATCCAAGTCAAGTTAGAAAACTACTAGAATTCACCCAAACAAGTTATTAGATTACCAAATGAAAATAAAACGTGGTGAAAAAGAATGAGAGCTTGCCATTTGCGACAACATGAATGGACCTAGAGGGCATTGTGCTAAGTGAAAGAAGTCAGACACAGAAAGACAAATACCATATGATTTCACTTATATGTGGAATATAAAAAACAGAACAAGGGAATCACAAACAAACAAAAAAGAAAAACCTGGACTTTTAAATACAAAGAACAAACTGATGGTTGCTGGGCGGGGGGGGGGCGGGTCAAGGAGATGGGTGAAATAAATAAAGGAGATTAAAAGGTACAAATCCTAGTTACTAACTAAGTAAGTCATGGAGATAGAAAGCACAGCATAGGGAATAGGGAATAGAGTCAATAATACTGTCATTATGTTGTATGGTGACAGACGGTTACCACACTTCTCATCATGAGCACACTTGTCATGAGTAATGTATAAAAACGTCAAATCCATGTTGTACACTTGAAACGAATATATCATTGTATGATGATTATACTTAAAAAATGATGAAATTCTCAGTACACAGATAGGATGATCACACAGTTTATCCTTTAAAAAATTAGGATGACTTGGGCAACACAACTATGAAGAAAAGTAAGGAAGTGATCAAAAGGAAATGGACAGGTGCTTGGGTGGCTCAGTTGGTTGAGTGACTGCCTTCGGCTCAGGTCATGATCCTGGAGTCCCTGGATTGAATCCCACATTGGGCTCCCAGCTCAGCAGGGGTCTGCTTCTACCTCTGACCTTCCCCCTCTCATGTTTGCTCTCTCTCATTCTCTCTCTCTAATAAATAAGTAAAATCTTTTAAAAAGAAAGAAAGAAAAGAAAAGAGAACAGAAGAGGGCGCCTGGGTGGCTCAGTGGGTTGGAGCCTCTACCTTCGGCTCAGGTCATGATCTCAGGGTCCTGGGATCGAGGCCCATATCGGGCTCCCTGCTCGGCAAGGAGCCTGCTTCCTCCTCTCTCTCTGCCTGCCTCTGCCTACTTGTGATCTCTCTCTCTCTGTCAAATAAATAAACAAAATCTTAAAAAAAAAAAAAAAGAAAAGAAAAGAGAAGAGAAGAAAAAAAAAGAAAAAAGAAAAGGAGTAGAAGGAGGAGGGAAGGAATTCTCACTGGGAGGGGCCCCAGAAAGGGTTTCCAAGGTGGCGAATTCTACTCCTGGATTTGGATCTAATCTCGACACAGTGATTCCAAGACTGTTCACCTTCAATAATTAACTAAGCTCTGTGCTTGTTTCACATGGTTTTCTAGAATTGTGTTATATTTTACAACTTAGAAGATTTTAAAGGGAGGACTGGAATATATAGGCCAATCTTTATCATGACTCAACCGCATTTTCCTTTTTGTCTTTAGTAACTAAACCATTTTTCCATTTGGTTTTACTCAGAAAAGTTGGGAGTGAGAAGATACCACTTTTCAAAGGTTTTTCATTCAAACGTAACAGAAGGACACCTCCATACAGTAATATTCCTCAAGTCTACTCTTAAAATGGTGGTTGGGATCTATACATGTCCTTTGCATAGTATATTTTAAAACAAATATTTGGATATCACACAAAGGAGCCAATGTACTCTTTGGCTTTGGAAAATAAAAGACATATCATCTGTGAGTATGCCATGTGAATGGCTCTAGGCAGACACTTGGTGCTGGGAGTGGCCACAGTGCCCCTCACCCTCACCTTCTATCAATGGTACTTTTGTTTGAATCACACAGTTGTCTAGCGACACCTACTCAGCATTGGTAGGAGGCCAGAAGTCAAGACAACTGGGTTGTAACCATGGCTCTGCCAATAACCAACAGCTTCTAGCCACTCACTTCCCTTCTCTAAGATAGCCCTACACAAATCTACAGGCTTTCTGAACCCTCCTCCACCCTGGCCTCCCACCTTGAAATTTTGATAATAGGAACAGCATCTTTTACAGAACCATATCTGACTCACTTATGCACGCCTCTGCTGCCCAGTGTGGTAGTCACATTGTCATGGTTGATGACACAGGTGGTGCCCCGGACAAGGGTGCCCAGCTGAGGAGACACGTTGAGGCTAAGAGCCAACAACCACACCAACTTGTCTGCTGGAAGAGTTGTGCCTTCCTAATGCTCACAAAGCCACTGTCTGTACCCAAGCTCAGACGGTCCATCCTGAGAGATCTTTTTGTGTTTACACAAAATTGTTCAAGGTGCTATCAGATGTAAGTACTATTTTTATCCCTGTTATCCAGATGAAAAAACTGAAGTGTAGACCAGTAAGCAATCTGCCCAATTTCATACAGTTGGTAAGGGGCAAAGTCAAGACTCGAAGTCTGGCAGTCTGGCTCCTGACCTGTGTTCCTAATGCAGCATGCTATGTCATCTAAATACGCCCGTGTCCCTGTCATTTTTTTCCCCTATTATCAGCTGAGTTGTAAATAAAGCTCTGACTTCCCACTGTCTGTGCCACCTTCTTCTCTTTCCTTACACTGAAGAATAAGAAAATAAACCCCCAAATCCAGAAAAATGTCAAAATGTCTGTGCATTTATTATCACTTCATTTGATACCATAATAGTAAGCTGTGATGTACTGGATTTTTATCTCCGTATGCACAGAATCATCACAAATATCCAAAGAATCCAAACTGAAATAATCCTATATATAACTTGACCCCCTATGGAAGGAAAAATAAATATCCATTAATGGGGAATGGAGGGGACGAGAAAGAAGGAAGACAAGACGCCTCATTTAAGACCATTAGGCACTTCTACAACAAAATATTTCCCTGTCTATCTTCCTCTGGTTCTCTAAACTTACAAATAATGTATTATGGCAGGAAATCTGTTCTTTTGGCTGGTTTGTGATGAAGACAGCAGGTGGTAATCCCAGCCCACTAAAATGTCGTTCATCACTGAGCCTCGTGACAGGGCAGGATAATGATTGCCCCAGACTGAGGAAGCAGCTGCCATCTTGGCTTCAAGGGGAGTGGGCGTTGCTCAGGCTGTGTATTTAGCTCTCCTTACCTCCTCCTGCACAAATAACCACCACATCAACAAGGAAGGGATCCTGTCTTCAGGGTGTTAAAAAGAACGGTAAGAAAACAGTGTAACACGGGACTACTGCAGGGCAATTAAAGAAAAAACAAGAAGACTATTCTTTATAAACCCAACAGGTGAGAGCTAGATTTACCAAAAAACAAAACAAATGGAAACTTCTGCCCACACGTCATCTTGAAAAACAGTAACCAAAACACTGGGGAGAAGACAAAAGGAGAAAAGTTTTAAAAGGTATTGTTAGAACTAGTGCTAAGTTCTAAGAGGCCCCCGATTATATTTTAAAAACCTTTTATAATCAAGATGTCCTCAGAAATGGCCTAGAACCAATAGCGTTCTGCTAAATGTTTAACAATTGGTTTTCATGGGGGGAGGGGGAGAGCCCTGATGTGAAGCACTTGCCAATCTCCATGGTGTAAAAATTCCCACCACTGCCGAGTTCAAGCTCAACCTGACGTCACAGTGAGGGGCAGATACCCACAGTCTTCTCTCCTGAGCTACAGAAGCTGGCTCCAAACTACCCCTGCAAACTTGTAATCTGTATTACATAGACGGTATGAGGCTAACAGTTAAATACAATATTTTAAATGTATAACCATTTCTAAGTATCCATGATCTTGGAGAATTTATCAAATAATAATTGAAAACAAAGCATATGACTATATAAAAATTTAAATGTTTCTAAACTTGCATATACTCTTGTGTGCAAACAATCAACATCTTATAGAACACACAACTATTATGATATAAATCTATTATCCTTTCAGACACCGGGTTCCAATTTTCTGGCTACAGGTAAGCAAAGCAAAAGTTTGCCACTAAATTCTTGAAACTTGGAGCAGTAAAAATAATCCAAAGAACAGGTCTTTTGCAAGCATTTAAAATCAAATATAAGGATTTTACTTTTGTTCTCCTGAAGTAAATGTTTCTGCGTTGAGGAATGGAGCTCAGGTCCTCGTAAGTTTGTACCCTCTCTCTTCCTAAATTTGAAGATGTATTTCTACCTTTTCCTTTCATAGGGGAGCCAAGAATGATAGCTAAGGCAGTCATTGTTCCCAGACCCATTCTAGCATGCAGCAAAAAAAAAAAATTTTTTTTTAAGATTTTATTTACTTATTTGAGAGAAAGAGCACACACGCATAAGCAGGATCAGCAGCAGAGGCAGAGGGAGAAGCAGGCCTCCCGCTGAGCAGGGAGCCTGATGCTGAGGCAGGGCTCGATCCCAGAACCCCCAGATCATGACCCCAGCCAAAGGCAGATGCCCAACCCACTGAGTCACCCAGGCACCCACTGCAATAAAATTTTTAACTAAATAAGTTTGTGGGCATTTACCAGGTTGTAATAACCCTTTCAGAGGACGAGGGAAAAACACACCTCACCTCCGACACAAGGACACAAAGTCTTCAAACAAGAGCCTCGACCACACTGGGAGGTAAGAAGAAGAAAGAGGAAAGCAGACCAGTTGCTATTTCCCCAGTGATTGACACAGAGAGCTGCTGTTTGTAGAAGGAAGGAGGGAGGACTAGTGCTGTTGGCAACAATCAACAGCTCTGTTCTTTCTTCTTCTTCTTTTTTTAATTGCTAGAACACCTGCTGCCTCCGTCTCTTTAGCCTCATCCATTATGCAACATGCTGGCGGTGATGGGACCGGGATATGCCATTGCACACAATGACAAACCTGATGAAAGACAAAGGAACAGACCCCACAGCTCAAAGAACAGACCGCAAATAGCACACACATTTCCTCTCCCACTCTTGGGACTGGCAGGTCCTTCAGAAATCTATTCACCAAAATTTATTGAGTTGGCATTTTCTGGCACTGGGTGGAGTCAAAATGCCAAGATAATACTGGATCTTCACATCATGTCTTTCGGGGTATTAAGTTATTATTTCATGGGGATTGGCCTTCACATTTACTCTCTGGCCTACCCAAGAGAGGAAATACTTATGGAAGCATTTCCTGGGGTCTCACAGAAGCCTCGCTCCATCAGATGTTAAGATATGTGATGTGGAAAAAAGGCTCTATGGTCAAGTAAGTTTGGGGAATGCTGTGTTTTTTATAAATGCATGGGTTTTTCCTTCAACTTTGAGCTTCTTAGAGCTAGTAACAGTCTAATGTGCGCAGACATCCTCCAGTGGGCAATAACCTCGCATTTCCTGATCTGTCTGAGCGAGACCTCTTCTTGAGAAAAGTCTCTGGTGGGTAGAACCATAGGCAACTCGGGTTTCCTACAGAGCTGGCTAACTCCTGGCCTGGGGGACTAAACAGACCCTTATACAGGTTGTTTAGCCTTTATCATACAGCATCCCATAGTTGCTTGGTTTTTTTAAAAAAAATTGGAATAAGCCATCAAATTTAAAAATCGTAAGTGCTAATATTTAAACAACAAAGGGTTTCTACTGCTTCTGTTGGGGGGGAAAATGGTGGACGAGTGGAGCATGTTGTGCCCACAGACTTGCTTTCTCTTTGCAGAAATTTTAAACCATAAAGGAATATATATATATATATATATATATATATATATATATATATATATATACACACAGCATCCAGGTCAGGGTGATGTTAAGGAAAGAAAAATTACAAGTGCATTTGTGTATAAATGTTCGGAGAAGTGAAAAAAGGCAAGTGAGAAGGGGATATTAAAGGGGTCTTCTGAAAAGTGGGGATGAGCTCAGATGGGCAAGGGAGAAAGAAGGGATATGTGTAGAATGAAAGGAAGCTCCAAGAATACAAGCACAGGGCTGGAATCAATAAGTCACAAAAATAGACCATAGACTGCTCCAAAATAGAGATACAGAACACACATGTTTTATTTAAATTCGTAATTTAATTGAGGAACTCAGCAGTCAGGAATTTTAATAATGAAGTAGCTCTGAGCCATGCATAGGGTCAAATCAAGCCATTTGGCCATTAAATCCAATCTCTAAGAGGATAAACACTAGATATTTCTTAGATATATGACTAAGTAATTCCCCAAACAGTTTCCATCAAATGCCAGGTGCAAAAGCAATCACATCAAAATCCTCTCCAGTTCCACAGACTTGGGAGAGAAGGGCCTCCAAGAACCAGTGAACCCGTTCGAAA
The DNA here is from genome assembly GCA_002007465.1 of Ailurus styani. Taxonomy (NCBI): domain Eukaryota; kingdom Metazoa; phylum Chordata; class Mammalia; order Carnivora; family Ailuridae; genus Ailurus; species Ailurus styani. Next base: position 6,832,888 of record LNAC01000005.1, on the reverse strand, counting down.
ATAATTCTGGAACTTCAGAGATCCTATTACTAAGAAGCAGAAATAGATTTTCAAGTGCTCACTTTGAAATATTAAGCACTGTTCCACCCAGATCTTTCCACCATCCTAGAACATTCATTAAAAACCAGTTCAAAGTGAGTCAGCTTCTAAAATAAAGCTTCACCTTGCCCAAAGTCACGTTGCATAGTAGTTTAACTTCATCAAAATGTGATAAGCATAGTCTAAAAAGCAAAACAAAAAAATACAGAAATACTTTCTTATGAAGAAGTTAGATCTATGGGGTACCTGGGTAACTCAGTAGGTTAAGTGTCTGCTTTTGGCTCAGGTCATGATTCCAGGGTCCTGGGAATGAGTCCTGCATCAGGCTCCCCACTCAGCAAGGAGTCTGCTTCTCCCTCTGCCTTTGCCTCTCTCTCTCTCTGTCTCTTATGAATAAATAAAATCTTTTAAAAAAAGATAGATCTAACATGTGATAGAAGCTCAAAACATGTTTCTCAGTCTGAATCAAGATCTAACTGTTGCCGTTCTATAATTTGTGATTTTTCACATGATGACTCTTTTCAAGATTTCTACTAACAACTCAAAACCCTAACCCCCAGACTTGATGGGTCTTCTACCTATATTCTTAAAAGAATGCCTTGCTTTGATAAGTTCGGCATCCTCAGACACAAAAAAGAAAATTCTCCAAAATCTTGGGAGCTACCAGAATCTTCTCTAACATTAGCACCTTTTTTTTCCTACCTTTGAGAATTGACTCTTTCTTTCAGAGCAAGTCCTTCCAACCAAGGCCCTTGCTCCTGCTTGTTTCTCCACTCCCGCCCGCCCCCCCC